>CM040471.1:3178937-3195898 GCA_022758105.1 Pangasianodon gigas | reverse complement strand
CCATCCATCCATCCATCCATCCATCCATGTGTCTGTTTAATAACGTGTGTCAGTTGTGGTATGATGTTATGAAGTTACAGTGTTGATGGAGGAAGTTCTCACTAATAAACGTCAGGATTCAGAACTTTCCATCACTAATAATCAGAGCTGCTCGTTTCCCAAACCTTCTAATGGACTTACAGGAACTTCATCATCATGTCATCATTCACACACCACAACACTGCTTTACTGAACTCCAGACAGATTTAGAGTTTCAGTGTGAGAAATTCTCCTAGAATAATCTGAATATCCACTTCACACACACACACACACACACACACACACAGATCCACATTACCTACTTCATAAACCTCAGACCTAAACTACATCACTGCTCGATACGTTCAAATGATATTTTCTATAATTTTGGATAAAAGGTATACTTGTAGCTGCAAGTAACATTTCCTGTGTCCTTCACTCTGATGTCTGCTAACTTCACTTTTTCATCTTTTAGAGATTGTTAGAAAAAGTAAAAAAAAAAAAAATCATTTGCATTTCCATGCAGTTATTGAGTAATAAAAACATCTGCACATCGTGATGTGTTTTATAATAATTTACACATGAAAGCGATTTGAAATAAAGCCAGGTTTTGACATCAGATGGATGATTAGATTTGAAACGTGAGATTGACGGACAGGTGAAATGGCAGACGAGTGTGATAGGGTAATTATTGTGCTTTGGGATATTAATATTTTTTCAATAAAAGGGCAAAAAGATAATTACACCATAGCTGAGCCAACGCCAGACACCTCTGACATCAGACAGGACTGCTGGGAGAGAAACTGGCTCATCTGTGTTGAAGAAGTGGGAATAGATGTAAAGAAACTTTATGACCTTTGACATGCTCTATGATGTAATTTCCTGTAACTTTCATTACTGCCCACTGTCTCATGCTAATCGCTCCACACACTCTGCTGTATTAAAATTCCATCACAGTTTCCCATCATGCTCCATAGGGACGAGTGTGTTTCATGATCCACCACTGTAAGCATTTATACGTGTGTGTGTGTGTGTGTGTGTGTGTGTCTTTCTGTAAAACTCTCAGGAAATGCGAGCAGTAAGCATCATTAATGAGCCGTCAGTGTTTGGCTGTCGCCGTCAGGAGGCTTTAGCATATCTGCAGTGCTCGGGCACGCTGGAAGCACTTCAGGAATAAAAGCGTTTGCTGTAAGTACGCATCTGTAATGAGGGTTTCATCTGTGTTCGTTTAATGCAAAGGAGCGCTGCTGAATTCTGGATTCTGATTGGTCATCAGGTGTTGATTAGTTTTCTATAACAGGAAGTCTGACAGTAGTGCAGCTGCAAATCACAGGTTTCTATTAATGCACTCGTTCTAATACGTTATGGTTTCTATAGCAACAGCTCACTCATAATCATTGATGTGGTGAAGTTTACTGTAAGGAGATGTTTATGTAACATGTATGGAAGGAGTCTCCAGTGTCAGTGCTCTGTAACAGTCAGAGGTAAAGCTGGAACTTGAAGTGAGTGAGTGGATTTATAAAGCGAGCAGCGCAGCGAGCGTCCGCTCGGGGAGGAAGTGGATTCACTCGGCTTTGTCTATACAGCTGCGAGGTTTTTATTTCCTCACAGTTCACTCCAGCTCCCAGACACAAATCATAAGCAAGTGGAGCGTCGTATTTACTTCTAAATCTCATTTCAGTGTTAATTCATCGTTCTGATTCATTTAGTGCTTCTTTAGTCATGTCATGTTGATTCATTGCAGTCTTACTCAAGGAAAATGTGCACATTTGTCAAACTGTAAAAAAAAAATCAAATAACATTTATTATACAAACTGCTCAACACGCTACAACAAGGGTTTACACTGTCACGTCCTGACTTCATTTATAATAATAAATCTGTAAAACAAAAGAGCTAACGCTAAAAAAACACACACAAACACACATCTCATTCAATAAATAAGAATATAAACGCATTTCTGCTGGAAAACTCATTTCTTTCTTTCTCTAAATTTTTCTCTCTTAAATCTTTTGAAGTTGGAACCTACGAGAGGAAATTAATAACTTTTCATTTTCTTCATTTTCTCTCATGTGTTCCAGCTTGAAAGGTGCTGTAAGTGATATTTTGACTCAGGTGTGTGAGCTCAGGTGTGATGTGTGTCTGGAGGGCTTTAGGACCGAGCGTCACTCTGACTAAGCCATCTGTCGGGATCATTTTCTCAGTAGGGGGGAAAATTAGAGGAAGAAACTTTGCAACACAAGAAAGATTTTCAGCTTCCTCAGAAAGAGAGTCACACTGAATTTGCATAATGTTTTTAACACATGTTTATCGACGTCCCTCTGATTTTCCTCTCAGTTGAATCACTTTGGAAATCACAAGAGCAAAGATTTTCACAAAAACACAATTTTTTGATTCATGATTAAACAAAGCATTGATGTTCTAACAACGCATTGATGTAGATGAAATTAGCTTCATTGTTGACCTACATCGCTCGTTTTGTGCATTACTCACATTACTCACATTACTCACGTGGGCTCATGCACGTGTGCATAGCAGGGCTTTCTCCATTTTCATATTTTTAAAAAATGTAATAAAAAAAAAAATCATTCAGCTTTTTGTTCATTTATCATGTACGTGTGTATTTATTTAGCATTTTTTCTTTTCCTTTTCTTACCTTTTCTTTTTTCTCTTTCATAATCCAAAAATTATACAAATATTGCAAAGTTCTTATTCCTTATTATATTTATAATCCTTTTCTTTTTATTTATTTATTTATTTATTTTGCTCATTTATTTTCAATTTTTTATTTTTATAATTATGCTTTTATTTTTTATTTATCTTTTTGTTTACAGTTAGTTTATTCGTTTATTTCTTTTTTTAAAATTTTTTTATAATTATACAACTTTAATGAATGAATTAATCATGAATTCTTTTTCTTATTTTCCTCTTCCTCTCTTAGGCGCATCTTTAACAATAATTTAATGGGGTGTATGAAGGTTAAAACTGAATTTTTTTTAATCTTTAGATTCTCAACTTCATCTTTAGATTCTCAGCTTCATCACCGGCTTAAGCATATCTCCGTAACCTTTGTGCATCACTCACAAAATGTTACGCTACCTTTCATGTCTCTAATTACATCAAGGCCAGGCGTCATTGTTCTCTCCCGGTATGCGGAAGTGACATTTAAGAAGCTCTTCAAGCAGTGACCACATCTCTGACACGTACAATGAATTTTCACCAATTAGAGAGTCGAGCCAGTCATGGCAGGGTGGACTCCCGGGCTCCTGAAGAACAGAGCGTGCTATGCTTCATTAGTGGAGAAGATGAATGCCTGGGTGTATCCATGTCTCCACTCTTGTACTGTCTATTCATGAATCTCAGGTTTAATTGACATTCCTCTTTCATCTCTTTACTGAGAGCTACAAAGAGCCATGTTGTGAAGAAGGTTTCTGAGATATTATGTTCTTTTCATTAAGGTCAAGAGGGCAGAACTAATCTGCTCCTTTGTGAACAATGCCAACGGGATAATATCTTAATTACTGAATACACCTGTGGTTCCCAGCTCCAGTCTAGAACAAAAGCTCTGCTCGGTTTTGTTTTCCGAGACCGGGAGGTTGGGAGTTTAAATCCCAGAACCATCACAGAGCCACTGCAGGGTTCTTGAGCATGGCCTTTAAACCTGAACTGCTCAGCCAGCTCTATGTGTGGACATGATACTCTGGAAAAAAAAGTAACAATCCTCAAATTGTTTCTTTGGGAATACCCTTAAAGGTTTTAAACAAGGCCTAATGTTCCCTTAGAGAAATGAGGGTTCCAAGTACAAACCCAAGCTGGGAACCCTTAATTATCCAATAAACCTTTGAGGAACCTCAAGGAACCTGTAAAAGTTTCACCACCAACCCACTGGATGGCCAGACATTTCCTGGCATTTCCACCATTAATGTCCATACTAAAGCACACATTAGGGACCTATTTAACTATAATCAGTAGTTATATAAACACCCCTTCAGTACAGATTGGATTTCATGAACATTATTTAAATGTGTACAATAATACCTAGTCTATTTATTAGATCCATAGAGCTTTATATACTTGAACTTTCCACTGACACTAACACATTAGGGTTTACAAATAATTATAAGCGGACTTGTTTTTAAGTGCAATGTGAAACAATAAAAGATGAAACATGAAATGATGAACAGGATATAGATGAAAATAAAATTAAGTTTTGTGACCCTTTAAAATGATTGCTAAATGCTGATTGGTTGACAGGGTTGTTTTTCAGTACCACAGTCATCATTAGAAATATAATTATAAATTGGCATAACAATGCAGAATTCCAAATATCAGCTCGACTTGCCTCGCAGTTCCTGAGAAACAGGTATTTGAACTTAATGACACCGCATATAGATGACCACGCCCCAACCTTAGCACACAGCCTCAAAATCTAGTCCTGAATGCACCTTTCAAATTTTGTCTGAATTACAGTTCTGAATTTAACTCCGCCCCATGGATGACCACACCCCAAGCTTATCATACAGCTGCAGAACCTTGTCCTGAACATTCCAGTCAAGTTTTGTGTGAATCCATGTAATTAATCATTAGGTATAGCTTGGTTCTTGAGGCTTTTGGTTTTGCAGAACCCATGTAATCAGCTAAAAGAAATTCACAGTATGACATATAGTTCACAAGATATGGTCCAAACGTCACTTTGGGGCCATCACTGGGCCAGTCTCTCTTGCCTGAGTAGAGGAAAGGATACTACCTAATAATAAGGTTTCATGTCTCTCTGATTTGAAGGAAGAAGAAGATCTTGAACAAAAACAATAAGGTTCTAGCAGTGCTTGGACTCCTAAATATAATACCTTTAGAATATAATATAGTATAGTATATAATATAATACAATACAATACAGACACCCATGATTCAAGATCACTTAGCAGCCGAGCAGCACTTAGATTACAAAGTTCACAGTAAGGCCAACAAGTGATGAAATGCAGACTCATCATCAGGATCCAGCAGGCATCTCAACACTCACTCATTCCCAGAGGACCAAACAAACCTACAAACAGGAAGTGGCAGCCAGAGATGATGAGAGTCTTGTCGGAACAGACAGCTGAGTTAGAGAAAGATGCAGAACTGTCAGATTGGGGATGAGACACAGAGAGCTGTGGAAGTTTTATTGCTTTTTTGTCCTGCTGTCACTCACAAGAAAAAGGGAATAAATATAGCTTGGGCCTCAGTTCGGGACATTACAACGGCATCTCTGTTTGCTCGGATTTTCATTCGAGCGGTGCAGGTGAAAATTTAAGCGTGCTGCAATTCTGGGTAAAGTTCAAAGAAAAGATCAAAGTCCCCGAAGCTGAAAGCTTTGAAGTGCTGCTGCTGAGACAGAGTGAATGCAATAGCTACAATTTTCAGTGGAAATTGAAAGGCAAGTGAAAGACAGTGGTCACTCTGGACTTACAGTTCTAGTGCTAGTTTGTATCGCTGGATGTGTTGGAGGAGTGAGCTCTAAACATCAGCGGGGATGGATTAGATTAGATATCTTACATGAAGCTCGCTTTTTAAGAGATTTGATAGCCCATACTACTGTCAATCAGAGTGGATCAGGAAAAGAATGTAAATTTGGAAAATCAAATGTCGAATCACCTTCTGGAGGTCCTACAGCAAGGGTCATCAACTGGTGGACCCAGGAAAGTATTTCACTATTCCAGACCAAGTACTTGAAAAAATATTTTACCAGAGATGACAAACATGAAAAAGCTGACGCCAGTTACTGCAGAACAAAAAGTCCATGGGGTGGAGTCAGACTTGATCCAGCTCCTCCTACCTGGGTGGAGTCAAGCCAAAAGTCTATGGAGTGGAGACAGCTCAGTGTGATTCAGTCTGGATAAGTGTGTTAAGTGTGTTGTTTAGTGTTGCACACCATTGTGTGGGCTACAGGTTAGGTCTTAGGGTTAGGGCTTATTCAGTTCAATTCAATTTTATTTGTATATTGTATATATTCATTTAACAATGGAGATTGTCACAAAGCAGCTTTACAGAAATATACAAATTCGGGATATAAATTTTAAATTTATAAATGTATCCCTCAGGGTTTAGGGTTAGGGCTTAGGTCTCAGGGCTGAGGGTTAGGGGTTAGGGTTAATGTTAAGGCTTAGGTGTTAAGGGTTAGGGGTTAGGGTTAATGTTAAGGCTTAGGTGTTAAGGGTTAGGGGTTAGGGTTAATGTTAAGGCTTAGGTGTTAAGGGTTAGGGGTTAGGGGTTAGGGGTTAATGGTTAAGGGTTAGGGGTTAAGGGTTAGGGGTTAAGGGTTAGGGTTTATAGGAGGAGGTGGATCAGATCCAGCTTTACACATTTTGTCCTCCCTGTAATATTTGACATGTTAGCAGGTACAAATATTTCGAATATTGTTCAATTGATCTCATATTTCTTATTATAAGATTACATTGAACCAAATATAAGATTATTAAACATGTTTCTAGACATTTTCACTTTTCCCAGATTGAAATAGTCTTGTTCTATTGGCAAATCATTTTTCTCATTTTAAGTCTTTATTTCTTGAAGCAAAATGATCCACCAGTAGAATAAGAAAATCTAAAGCTTGAAAATAAAGATTTATTTGCTTCATATCCTATTATAAGAAATATTACATAAACTTGCTAAGATATCTTTTTTGCAGTGCTATACTGATGCCTTGAGGACTGTCAGGAGATTAGATCGGTCATGTTTTTATGTTTAAAGCCTTTCTTTGGAAAATTGAGGCTCATTATGTGTGAAAACAGTCGTAACACACATTGAGGTTAACGCTGAAGCTTCTCAGATGGGGGTTAATTACTCCAGACTTCAAAGCAGCGTTGGTGAGGTGGGAAGGAGGAGCCGTAGGAGGCCATTCAGTGACGAGCTCAATTACTTAAAGGAGCTCAGAATGAGCTGGAGTTTCCTGGAGTGGGGTATAGATCAACTGAAATTCATAAATTTACAGTTACATAAAAGTTCTTTCTTACTATGATCCGGATAATTGGCTAACATGACTGAATTAATGATTTTAACGATTAACCGTTAATGATTAGTTCATGGCAAGACAATTTGAAGTGATTGTGTTTTATTTTGTAGCGCCTCTTCATGTTACCACATTTGGACTCCGCCCACTCCAGCAGAAAGGTTCACCAATCCCGCAAGCTCCCACAGTTACTATTTTTGATCGCGCCTCCCTGTGATATTTTCTACCAAACTTATTATCTAACAAACGCATACGTCTCTGTCCATCATACAGAAAAGAAAAAACTTCAGACCTCTCTAGATCTCTCTGTAGCTAGTGTCAAGTCTGATGAGCTTCTTTAAGATAAATTATTTACATAAATGCATGTGATTAGACAACTGAAGATCTGCTACAGAAGCCACGCTGGGTCATGTTCAGAAAATTAGAGTTGCTGAACTACAGACTTTTTCATACGTTTATCGACTCTTCTATAGTATTGTTTGTGTGCTCAGTTTGGCCTGGCAAAATAGGACCCCTGGTCTAGAGAGTCTGGATTTCAAACAGCGTTCGAGTCTCGCATGTCTTCCAAAAGACACCAGAAGAGTGATCATGGGAACCACGGAGAAGCTGTATTTATGTTCATGAGTAACAGTGTGGAGAAGCTTAGCAAAAACAATGCTCTCAAACAGGAGTCGTCCTTCAGCAAGGTGAAGCCTCTTTATTTCCTCAGTCACACTCTGTCTCATGTCTGCAACTATTGAACCACAAAAACAAACACAAACAACAGCGAGCAGACACACAGCCCTTAATAACAGATGAACGTGATAAAGATATTTCAGATCTATTCAATAAAGCACTCGTGTGTTGGACAATGGGAGCAGAACGTAGCTGTAATATCCGCTGCTCAGATATTACCCCAGACTTTCATTAACGGTGAAAAATCTGGAACCACATCTTCAGAATCTCACCCTACAATTACATTCTGCCCACACACACACACACACACACACACACACACACTGGTGACGTGCTGGGAGCCAGTCTGAACATTACAGGCTGATTAAATCCAGAGCTGTGAAGATATGAATTTGGCATGGCTAGTCTGGCATCTCAAACCTGCCAATTATGATTTGCGTGGTTATGAAGGCTGCAGTGGTATTCCGACACCCTGAGATGTTTTCTCGGAGGCTGAAAATGGAAATTCTTGCACAACCAGGTGACAAACATTTTTATTTTTGTACCAAGCTCGACGTGATGCCGCTTCCCAAGAAAATGAGATGTGATCACAATTTGATGAATTAGCATTCGTTCTACCAATGAAAAAGGCCATGGGGCATGTGTGTGTGTGTATGTGTGTGTGTATGTGTGTGCGTGCTAAAACCCTTCCTGAACCTTAATCATGCAAAAGTTCCTCTTTCCTCTATATTATCAGAGTGTTCCCATTGCGGAATGCTGTGTTAACTTCAGAACGAAGGTTTTTGTTCTCCTATCATCCACCGGTACGCGAGTGCAGCCTAATTACTTTTCCTGAGTCAAATGCCCTTTTCTTTGTCGTCTCGACACAAAAAAGGAAGCGCTTATTAACAATGCGCCGAGAACACCACTGTTTTGGTGGTGAAAATTAAATTCAAGACATCAGTTCTGCTTTGGAGTCTATTGAAGGCAGGAGGATAATTAAATGCGATCCACACCATTGTTATTTTGTTGTCGTCTGTTTCTCTCTTCTGTCTCTCCTCAGGCTGTGTGGACTCAGATAGGTGGAGGAGGAAGAGGAACTGTTCAGCTCCAGCCAAGCTGTCAATCACAGCCTCGTTTCCCTCGACATCAAAACGTAGCGATAATCAGGACTCTACAGATGAAAGAGGGAAAGAATCGCAGCCAAACACGCCAAACACTCTGTCTGGAAAGCGCTTGGTCGTCCATATTAACAGGGTGACATTTGACAGCAGGACAACTTGGCACAGATGTGCATAGACAGATTACAGAGTCTGCTTTCACCACACTAACACCAAGCTAAATGTCATTTCTTGATACAGCATGTACGCTCGCAAACTAGCAGTGGGTATCTTTGTTTACAGAATTATACAATACACATCTCCTTAAAGCCATGGTTCGGACTCATGGTGTTTAAAGTGGGAACAGGGGAAGCCCAAGGGTTCTGGGGTTTCTATCCAGGGGTTCTGTTCTGTGTATATACACTGGGGTCCAAAAGTCTCAGAGCACTAGTTAAAATGCTTCTATTTTGCATTCTTTTCTAATTTATTACAATTTTCTTTAAAAAAATTATATTATTGACAAAAACGTGAGTGAAAAGTAGAATCTTTGAAATATTTCCACGAATGTCAGAGTTTCTTAGTATTCGGTTCGTCCTCATTTTACTTTAATGACAGTGAACACTCGAGCTGGCGTGGACTCAACACGAATTGTGCAAAATCTTATGATCCATTTTAGATCAAATCCATCGGAGTGTCACATGATCACACGCTTCAATAGAAGAGATTAGGAAAATCAAGGAAAATCTGACCTTTTGTACAAAGCAGTTAACATGCTCAATATCACACATTTGCTTACATTTAAATAGCGACCTAGAAATAGCGCAGAATATTCAGTATTAAATATTCAAGATATTTACTTTAAGACTTTTACTTTGTTTTAAATATTTCAAAATTCTATAACCTTCTCTTTCTTTCCAATTCTAAACAAAAAAATCCAAGATTTTCATTGTCTCAGACTTTTGGACCCCACTGTACATATTGTACATCCAGGGGTCTTTTAAATCATATGACAGTGGTGGAGATTACTAACAACTAGTTTCAAAGTTAACGTGAAACTAAATGCAATTAAAAAAAAGGACGTGACGTTGAAAAAATGAGAGGTAAAAAGGCAGAATGAACACTAACTAACTAACTAACTAAATGAATAAATAAATAAATGTATGTTACCTTTGTGGCTTAACTTTAACAACAATAAGAACGCTATTCAGCAAAGCAAACAGATTTGCTTTAATCATCAGAAATATGTAACATCTAAAGGGATTTGATTGTCTTTTTTAGGATTGAATTTATTATATTTATTTATATTTGCATTGTTTAATTATATTTTTGTATGAAATATTTTAAGTGAATGTATTTTTGGTTCAGTACTAATTATTATTATTATTAATATTAATATTAATATTAATATTAATATTAATAATAATGTAATAATTTTAAAGACTAGCAGTTTTTAAAGAAAAGATTTCGAATTGATACTTATATAGGCTGATACTCAAGGTTTCAGTATCATTATTGCAAACTTTAACATTGCCATAATTTAGAGAAATGAGTGTCTGGGGTGAATTAATAGTCCAGGTCTTGATTTTTTTCCTCGCAGCAGTTTGTAATGCCGATACATGAACAGGAGCAGATGGAGTTAGACATAGCGCTCTGATTGATCCGGGCATGCTAGGCTGCAATAACAAACCCACAGAGGATCATCAGAAAAGCAGCTGTTTCTCCTCCAGGTACCAATCATGGACGACGGCACGGAGTCGGAACATTAGACAAATCACACCAGCCACCTTTGGTTACAAATATGGGTGTAAAGGCGTCACGACATAGCAATCACAGTGGCAGGGTTCAATTATGTATTTCAGAAACTCCGATCATTAAGAGGATGACTATCCTTGTGAAGTTTCTAAAAACAGCAGAGAAACACAATTTTCTCTGATTATATGCCTGCTATACTTGCCTTGTTTTTAAACTGTTGTAGCATGTTTCAATATATTTCATCACCTATACTGCTAGAATATAACATTTAGGAAATATTTTGGTCTAAACAGAAATTTCCCCTGACCCCAGCCCACAGACATTGAGTGACACACTGAATTAAAGCTTTCCACCCCTTTCTGTGCACTGCGAAAGCTACACAAGAGGACCAAACGAAGTGCGAGTTTGATTTGTCTGAGAAAATAACGATTTAATTATTTAGCTCTGGAATAGCAGTGCAATAAATGGGGACACCACACAACACCACAGAGAATCCTCTGGTTTTGAAGTCTGGAGAATTTATTATATCTTTTTAATCAACTGTGCTTTCCTTTGTACAGCATCCTCATCTCTGAGAAACAATTCAATTAAGGTTATTACTATAAAGATAAATGGTAGAATTGTGGGTTTATATGGGGTGCATTAGGACCTTAGGAATATGCTCTAAGAATATAGTCCCATGGGAACATGGAACCCTGGGGCATACAGGACTTGAACTGGAGATCCCAGGAATGTGCAGCCCTAGAAATATAGGGCTTTTAAAATATAATGCCCTGACAACATAGATCTATTGACAATATATTGGGCCCTGCATTTGAGAATATAGAGCTCTGGGAATATGGGACCATGAGATTAAACAGCCTTGGGAAAACAGAACTCCAACAAAATGGGGCTTCAGGGAAATAGGGCTTTTGATATATAGGGGCTTGGGAACATAGGGCCTTAGGTGTCTACAACCCTGAAAACACAGAGCCTTGGGAAAATAGGGTCCTGGGAATTGGAGCCTTTAGGAACACAGGACTTTTGAAATATAGGACCCTGAAAACATTAGGCCTTGGTAATTAAAACTCCTGGGAATATGGAACTGTGGGAGTATAGGGCCCTGGTAAAATATAACCCTGGGAATATAGGACCCTGTAAGACCATGGGAACACAGGGTTCTGGAAATTCAGATCCCTGGAAAAATAGAACCATGGGACTAAAGGGTCTTGGGAACATATTCTCTTTGGAACATAGGTCCTGGGAACATGGACCTCTCTGGACATATAGCACTGGAAATAAGAATATAGGACTTTAGGCACACACAGCATTTGAAATATAAGGCCTTGGCCTTTGACATTATTGGGCATTGAGAATGTAAGCCCCTGAAAACAGAGCCCTGAGAATATGGGGCCTTGGAAATATGGGGCCAGGGGACTATAGGGTCTTGGGAACATCAGGCACTTGGGACACCCTGGGAATATAGGGTTTCAGGAGCATAGGGCATGTTTCAGGAACACAGAATATGGATATAAGACTTTGGAAATTGAAAATCCAAGGAATATGGAACCATGGGACTATAAGGCCCTGGTAACATATAACCCTGGGAAATTAGAAACCTGAGAATATGGAGCTCAGGAAATATGAGCACATGGGACTATAGAGGGATTGGAACATAGACCCTTGGCTTCACAAGGCCCTTGGAACATGGAATATTGCGCACATATACTCTAGCTCTAGAAAAATGGAGCCCTGGGAACATGGAGCTTTATGTTGGTAATATGGAAACATAGGGACATAGGAACATTGAACTCTGGGAATATGGGTCTTCAGGGATATAGGATGGTTGAAATATAGGGCCCTGGGTGCATAGGGCCTTGGAAATACAGAACCCTGGGAGTATGGGCCCAGAAAATGTGGAACCATGGGACTACAGGGACCTGGGTACATAGACCCCTGGGAACCTTTGGGAAAATAAATCTTTGGGAACATGGAACTCTGGGAATATGAAGCTTTAGGAAGTTAGGGCCTTGGAAATATAGAACCCTAGGGACATAGGGCCATGGGAATATAAGGCCTTGGAAATATGGGACCATGTAACCCTAGGGACATACAGATCTGGGAGAATGGAACCCTGTGAATCTGGGGCCTTGAGTATTTAAAGCCCTGGGAATATGGGACCAAACAATGAACTCTGGGAAGACTGGGCTCTGGAAACATGAAATCCTGAAAATATAGGCCCTTGTAATACAGATCCATGGGGAGTGCAGGGCCTGGAAAAAATATGGCTCTGGAAACATAGAGCCCCTGGAATATTAAACCTTGCAGACACAGGGCATTTGTAATATTCCTGGAAACATAGGAAACTGGGATATTGACAGCTGAGAACACCTTTGGAATATAGTGACTCTGGAATTATAGGTCCCCGGTGAGCCATAAGTAAGAGTTCTGAAAGTGGAAATATGGCTATATTTGCTCTAGAGATCTTTTTACCCTATTTTCTACCAATTTATTCATTGCCAGTTCCTACCCAATTATCTCAGTTTCTCTCTATCGCACAAGAGATAACGAAACCCAGAAGGTAAATACCTCTTCATGTGAATGGAAAGCTGTAAAAGACAACAAAATAAACACATGAAAAAGCATGGGCGATGTTGAATTACAGAGATTTTTAAAGTCTGATTCAATGCCACATGGCCTACTTAGTGCTACAGGGTTGGTCTAGCTAATATCCTCCACTGTATTGCGATCACCGCTACTGAACTGCTTCCGGCCAGTGCTCTTAATCCGAATCAAGCTAATGTTACTAATCTGCAGCAAGCAATCCGTGTTGGCATTTCAAGTAACCACAGTGTCAGTCCAGTGTTTCAGCCTGTAGCAGCTGCAGACTCCATTATTGAGTGTATTATCGCTCTGCTGTCAAGCCCCATGATAGATTTAAATCTTCATCCAGTCACTGCTCTCGACGAGCCCATTAAGAGAGAATGACAGCACAAGGAATCAGGCACGGCTGTAATCACGCAATCAAAATGCATTATTTGGCTTCTCCAGGTGCGTACTGTACTCAATTGATTCCCATCGAGCTCGTCTCTATGGAAATCGGTATTCACGCGTTGATTATGTTGAGCAGAGATAGAGAGATGGGGAGAGAGAGAGAGAAATGGGGGATGCGATGATATTATGGGATGAGATGTAATTATGGCCACGGTGACAGAGCACTTTTCAGCTGAAGAGCGATCACTAAATCTCTATATTGGGTCTTTACTCAAACCTGCACACTGATTAAACGTTTAAAGAATGTGTGATAGTGGCCTGAAGGTTGTGGGTTCAAATCCCAGGACTGTCGATTAACCCTCAAGTGACAAAGTGACAAGCGATGTTCATTTTCTATGTATGTGCACAACATGAAGCCATGATTTCAGGAATAACTCATATTCGAACAGAGAATTTCTTATCTCTGTGCAAATTAGGTATGACATGGTAAAGCGACAAATCCAAACAACTGTCTTGAATGATTCCTCAGACTAATCCTATGGCACACGTGGTCCGACATTTCTCTAGTGTTGCTCTAGTGTCCCCATTTTGCATGTTCTCCTCAGTCCAGATTCTCTGGTTTCCTCCCTTCTCAAAAAACAGCTGGATTGGCAACTGTAAAATTGTCCTTAGGTGTGAATGTGTGCTCCCCAGATAGGCTCCGGATCCCCCGCAGCACTGACCAGGGATAAATCGCTTATTGAAAATGACTGAATGAAAAACAATAAATATTAAGTATATGGTGGGAAAAGATAAAGTTATGTCCTTGCTTAGTATAAATAATTAAAATGCATGGGGATTTTGATAAATTGGATTGCTTTTAGCTCATTAAATGACCAAACACTGCACAGGGCAACAGCGTTCTTCCACCTAACAAGCACTGACAGTTTCACACACACTCGTGTTGGTGGAGATTATTGTGTAGTAGGTGTGTAGCAAGTGTTAGAGGTTAATTAGGAGATTTATTATCCACAATTCCCCTGAGGAGAAACAGAATCTCACCACAAACTCCACATGCTCGTGTATGTATAAAACACATCAGCTATTTTTAATCAATTTAAAACTTCACTTCCTCAACAGAAAGTTCTGCTGTTCTGAGTGGTTAATATGAGAGAGAGGGGCGGAGTTATAACGAAAGTACTATTCGGATGGGATTAGTTTTCCTGCCGTGTGTTTGTTAAGTGATGTTTTCGGAGGATGAGGGATTCACATGGGATAAATGATCTCTGTATAAATCACAGAGATGGGCGTGTCTTCACCTTACTGCAAACTCCATGTGTAACACACACACCTCAAATGAATACAAGCCGATGGTTTTGTTCTTTATTATGAGCGCTTGTTGTACGGGGTGTGGCACTAGAGTATTAATAATAATCTTCTTCTTAATAATCATCTTCACACATTGTATACATTTGAGTCCAACTCGTTTTGCTTCCTTTAGCAGTGTGTTAAAGGCAGGGTGAGTTTATGGCCACGCTATACCTGATGACTAAACATAAACTTACAGGAAACTGAGCCGTGACCGTACAGAGCCTGGGTCGGGGTTTGATCTGGTGCTGCTCCGAGCGTCTTACGGCACGTGTTCGTCATCGTAAAACACGCAACACGGTGCATGATTCACGCCTCACAGTCGATTCATGCAGCATAAAGAAACGCGACCTTTTGAGAGAGAGCGAGATGAAAAAAAGGAAGAATATTGGTGAATGGTGACAGATGGCACATGAAAGGAGAGAAGAGAGAAGATAAAAAAAACAGGCTTTGAGAAAAAAAAAGCAGAGTATCTAACTTCATCTACGAGCCATGTTACTAGGCAACTCTCATTGAAACGCTGGTGTAATTCAGATGGAGCCCGAGCGGTTCTCAGCGCAGGAACTCAAACACGGCTCAGCGAGGGGGCTAAAGTGGGCTGAAAATAGTCCACCTTTCAAGTGCATCACTTGGTAGGGCGGCTTGTTGAGGAGATTTATGCCAATTTCATTACTGGGATTCATTTCAGGTTTTCTGCGGGTGGCATCCACACGTCTTCTTCCATGTATTATATTTATATTTATATTTATTCACTTGGCGGATGCTTTTACCCACTTACTATGTGCCTTAAAAATGGGCCAGAATCCACTCCAATGATAATAATCATAATCATAATAATCATAATCATACTAAAAGCTCGAGCTGTGATTCTCTGGGCTTTAACCTCACAACGATCTGGTCATTTGCACAGAAACCTCAGAGCTAAGCATTAGCATTGCTTTTTTAAAAAAAATGCAAACACACACTTCCTGGTGCAGGTTGTGTACATGCAGTGCACAGTGTGCTGTAACTGTGCACATGTAGATAAACAAACGCCGTATATTTACAGTACGTTCTTCTCATGTTCTCCTGTAAACGAGGTCTTGGAGCTCTGAGCTGCAGTGTTGTATCGTATTTAACCTGCTGGAGTTTTCTTTGCAGACAGAGTTCTCCTGCTGCTCCTCTCACACAGCCTGTGTGTGACTGCCATCTTCTGAAAGCAGCGTGAGCATCTTCCAGTGGAGAAGACATGGAGTTTATCAGAGAAATGATCACTCACGTCAGCATTCATCGCTGCTCGCCGCTTCAAAACGACTCAGCCGATTCATTACACATGGGAAACAGAGAGGCATTTTCCATCTCATCTCCTCCTGAGCTCCACTTCTGCCTCACTGAGGAGAAAAGTCAGCCGTGTGAGGACAAACGTCAGCCATGTGGGGAGGAACGTCAGCCATGTGAGGAGAAACGTCAGCCATGTGGGGAGAAACGTCAGCCATGTGAGGAGAAACATCAGCCACATGAGGAGAAATGTCAGATGTATGAGGAGAAACGTCAGCCATGTGGGGAGAAACGTCAGTCATGTGGGGAGGAACGTCAGCCATGTGAGGAGAAATGAGACCATGAGAGGAGAAACGTCAGCCATGTGAGGAGAAATGTCAGCTGGATGAGGAGAAAAGAGGCCGTGTGAGGAGAAACGTCCGATGTATAAGGAGAAAGGTCAGCCACATGAGGAGAAATGAGACCAAATGAGGAGAAATGTCAGACGTATGAGGAGAAACGTCAGCCATGTGAGGAGAAACGTCAGCCATGTGAGGAGAAACGTCAGCCGTGTGAGGAGAAACGTCAGCCATGTGAGGAGAAACGTCAGCCGTGTAAGGACAAACGTCAGATGTATGAGGAGAAACGTCAGCCGTGTGAGGAGAAATGAGACCACGTGAGGAAAAATGCCAGACGTATGAGGAGAAATGTCAGCTGTGTGAGGAGAAACGTCAGCCGCGTGAGGAGAAACGTCAGCCATGTGGGGAGAAACGTCAGATGTATGAGGAGAAACGTCAGCCATGTGAGGAGAAATGAGACCACGTGAGGAGAAACGTCAGATGTATGAGGAGAAACGTCAGCCATGTGAGAAGTGGACGGTGTTGTGTATATTAAA
>CM040471.1:3157493-3178837 GCA_022758105.1 Pangasianodon gigas | reverse complement strand
CAGTGTGGTGTTGTGTATATTAAATTGCAGCGTGGTGTTGTGTGTATTAAACTGCAGTGTGTTGTGTATATTAAACTGCAGTGTGTTGTGTATATTAAACTGCAGAGTGGTGTTGTGTATATTAAACTGCAGTGTGTTGTGTATATTAAACTGCAGTGTGGTGTTGTGTATATTAAACTGCAGTGTGTTGTGTGTATTAAACTGCAGTGTGTTGTGTGTAATAAACTGCAGTGTGGTGTATATTAAACTGCAGTGTGGTGTTGTGATGAAACTGGAAATTTCCGGAATCTTATTTCTTTTGCTTTCTTTGTGTAGAAATACAAACTTTAAGAGTGACACTTTCCAGATGCCGAGGTCTGAGTCTGACACAAAAGTAACTGTGGAGAAACCCAGCTGGAACACGCAGCCAGATGTGACGTGACGTGCTAACAGCGGGCCTCGGGTCAGCTCTGTGTGCTTCTCATGTATCATGTATTCCTGTGACTCACTGACTCGCCTCAGATTAGCTGCTTTAATCTGCTGTTCTTAGAGCTTCAGCCTCCATCCGCATCACTGACCACACACACACACACACACACACACACACACACACAGAGCAGCCGCTGAACCATGCAGATCTGACCCCCCCACACACACACACCGAGCAGCCACTGAACCATTCAGATCTGACCACACACACACACACACACACACACACACACACACACACACAGAGGCAGCTTAATTCCGTTTCCTTCACCTTTTACCCAAGAGATAAACCCATTACACACATTACGTTTTACACCACAGCACAGCGCTGCTGCTGAATTCTGATTGGTCAGAAAGTGTTGATTAATTTTCTATAACAGCAGCTCTGACAGTAGTGCAGGTTTATATTAATGCACTCGTTCTAATACGCTATCGTTTCCATAGTAACAGCTCATTCACAGTACAGTGGACACGACCCCGTCGATTATTTTCCTAAAGCAGCACATCCTGGAGAAGAAACAACGTTCAACAAGGATTCTTTACTTTCTACAGAGGTTCTACATAGAACCTTTACCCATAGAGAAACATTCTGTAATAAGGTTCTACATAGAACCATTAGGGGTTCCATGCAAAGAGCCATTTAGCATGATACTTTTATAAAAAAAAGAGAGAGAGAGAGAGAGAGAGAACACGAGAGAGAAATCAGTTTTTCATAGGTTCTTTGCTTTGTGTAGTTTTCTAGGGAGGTTCTTCTTGAAACTTTTACAAAATTAGGAACCCAGTTATTGTAGGGTTCTACATAGAAACTTTAAAGTTCCCCAGAAGAACAAACCAAAGTATTCTTTAGGGTGCCTGATGTCCTGATACACACTCAGGGAAAAAAGGTTCTTTAAGGCTTCTAGGGATAGTTTGAGGTTCTAGCTTCTGAAGAGGTTTTACTCTGAAGCTTTTCTGAATGGAAAACCATCTGCTGTAGGGTTCTATATAGAACCATTAAGGGTTAGAGCCATTCAGAATGCTCAGATTGTTTCTTAAGGGTTTCTACTTGGAACATTTACTGAATACACAAACCCACTGTTGTCAGGTTCTACACAGAACCTTTAAGGTTCCCCCTGAGGGACAAACCGAAGAATCCTTTAGGGTTGTAGATATGCTCTTAGAAAGAAAGAAAAGGAAACACACTGTTTGCAGGGTTCTAGGTAGAATCTTTTGGTGGTTCTCCAAAGGACCAAACTGAAGAATTCTTTAGGGTGCTAGATATGCACTTAGGGAAAAAAGGTACCTTAAAACTTCTATGGATAGTTAGCGATTCTAGCTTCCTCATGAGGTTTCACTTGGAAGCACTTCTGAAAGGAAACCCTCTGTTGTAAGGTACTACTTAGAACCATTAGAAGTTCTCCATGAGTGATCAAACAACGAGTCTGATAGGGTGTGAGATACCCTATAAAACAAAACATTCCTCATGGGTTTCATTGCTTTCTATAGTTTTTAAAGACGTTCTATCTGGAAGCATTTCTGAAAGAGAAACTTTCTGCAGTAGGGTTCTACACAGAACCTTAAGGGCTTGTCCAAGAGGGACCAACCAATATTTCAGAAACATACGGTTCTTTAAAGGTTCTTTACTTAACTTCTTTTTTCCCCAAAGAAGTTCTTCTTTTACTGAGTAGGGTTCTATTTTAAGGTTCCTCTAGAAGAACAAACCAAAGAATCCTTTAGTGTGTTAGGGTTCTAAGTAGAACCTTTTAGATATACTGTTAGAAAAAAAAAGAAATTCTTAAGGATATTTTGAATGGTTAATGGTTTTATCTTTCGAGAAGTGTTTCTCAAAGTGACAACGTTCCTAGAAGAACCCTAGAAGGACAATTCAAAGCATCCTTTGGCATTGTAGAAAAAAAGGTTCCTGAAGGCTATTATGAATGGTTAAGGTGCTAGATGGAAGATTGTAGAAGAATGTAGCTATTTTGCTAGCTAATTTACTACAAAGTCGAGTCTTCTCACATTCTCACGCACTCGGCAGGGTTCTGGCCTCAGTGTTGTTATATATTACAGGTCAAATCCGAGGTCAGAACCCGGCATTCCGAGGAACAGCGAGTGTTGGGAAGCATGTGTAGGTTCCTGGCGTAGTTCCACCTCAGCGCTCGGTTCATCTGTCAGCAGCGTAACTCAGTTTTCTACAGTAAATGTTACTCAGGACGCGACATGTCACTCTGAAACACACTCCTGTCACCTGTGGGATAAAATAATGTACCTGATTCTGTGTGTGTGTGTGTGTGTGTGTGTGTATGTGTGTGTGAGACGCACGATTCCATCATTACCTGGCCATATTAAAGCCAATCAGAGTGATAAGGTGGCCGAGTGCGAGGCTCCTCCCGCGAGTGCCGTCTCTCATTCGCTCTTATTACTTCTGACATTTTAATCAAGCGTGTGTTCGGTGAAATTGCGCTTCACGGCGTGGCAGGCCGCTGCGTTTCGCCCCTGCAGCTGCGAGGGAAATAAAAAAAATAACACCGCGTCCCCCCGCCGCAGTGCAATCACATTCTCCACTGCTAACTGGCAGGGGTCCTGCATGTGTTTGGGATGGATTGAGCTATCCGGAGCTTTAACACGGCTGAGGAGCAAGCGGTTTAGCGCCGTGCTTGTGAACGGGCACGCGAATGCCTTCTCTCATTTAACACACCTCATCTTCTTTTTTCGTAAATGAGCTGAGGATTAAGCGCAGGATTAAGCAGCACAGCTAAAAAACAATCCCAGTGAAGCTTAACTACATGTATTGAGTAAAATCATCTAATATGTTATATTATATAGGTTCATGGTGGAAGTTTTCACAAAATGGAGGTTTATAGCTCACTGGAGATCAGCTAGCAAATCAATGCTAAGTCTAATTTCAGTTTTAATTTTAGTTGTTCTGTGTTATTTCTCAGGGGTTTGCTATCAGACGTCATCGGTACAAAAGAATTAAACACTAAGTGCTAACTAGCTAAATCATCATGTTTAGGTGTTATTGAATCTTTTCATGTTTGAGAGAAACGTTGATATTTTCTATCATTTTCAGTCACAGTGTCTTTCCATGGTCCCTCAAAAGCATTACACAGCTTTGTGCTAGCTAGCTAATTCATAATATTTAAGTGTTATTAAATCTTTTCCAATTAATTCACCAACATGTCTGAGGAAAAGATATGGTAGAAGACATTCCTGACGGTTTTAGCCCTGTAAAACACAGCTACATGCTAGCGAGCTAAATCATCATTCTTCAGTGTCACACATTTTTGTAGCAGTTTTAGTGTTTAATTGGGAATTTACTGACAGATCTGAGGGAAATGTTGATTTTCCCAACAGTTTGCGCTAGCTAGCTAAATCATTCTTTTTAAGCAGGATTGATTTTTGTTCTTAGTAATTCATCAACACATCTGAGGGAAATGATAATGACAGTTTTGACTCGTTTTCAGTCACAGTTTCTTTACATCATCCCTTTAAAGAACTCAACAGCTAGGTTTAAGCTAGCTAAATCATACTTTTTAAGTGCTACAAAGTCTTTTTGTAGCAATTTCAGTCTTTATTTGGGAATTTACAAACAGATTTGAGGGAAATGTTGATATTCCCAACAATTTTGTTCCTATAAAAGACTTAACTGCTATGTGCTAGCTAGCTAAATCAGAATTTCGTAACACATCTGAGGGATCTGAGGGAATTGCTAATGTTCCTGTCATTTTTGTCTCATTTCCAGTCACGGTTCTTTTACATTGTTCCTATTAAAGACTTAACAGCCATGTTCCAGCTAAATCATCATTTTTAAGTGTTACTGAGTCTTCCTTTCTTAGTAATTTGACACTTGAGGATAATGTCTATATAAATGATCTAATCCCTACATGCTAGCTAGCTAACTCCTGAGCAGTGAGTGTATCACATGTTCCGATGTTGATGTCATGAACTCCATTTCTAATCAGGTGAAAAATGGCTGCTTGCATGAAGAGTAAAATTATAGCTCAGATATCTGGAACACAGCGCTAAAGGTCACGTTTGTTTAGCGTTGCCGTGTCCTCTGTCAGGATTTAGCTGAGTGTGCTGATTTATGAAGAGCGCTAACTCATATACTAACTGCTAATTAGCCAGTAAGCATTTTGAACACTAGCGTTTGAGACACAGTGAAGATCAGTGACAGGAATTTAACGTCCAACAGGAAATGGAAAAATGAAAGACTAGAATTTCACAATGCCGTTACATTCATTACGGCTGCTCCATAAACAAGTCCCGTCTGGAGGCTGTGCGGAATTTGGAGTGTGTGTGTGTGTGTGTGTGTGTGTGTGTCTCATTTCCATATCCACACTTTGGATGCTGTAATTAGCGTTACGCGACGGAGCTCTCGTCAGGAAAATCACATATTGATTGCTCGTTAGAGCCTAATGAAAACGTAATCATCCAAAAAGTAAAAACATTTAGACGTATTTATCATTTGCTGCAGTGCAGATGTGCAAGATTTCTGATGTAAATCAAAGTGAATTTGTTAAATTTGGCCTGGTTAAGCCTGGTTATGTATTTTATTTTTATATATGTGTTTTATTTAATTTCCCTTTTTTGGATCTTAAAGCAGCCTAAAAACATCACCTATCAAATTTACTACTACTACTTTTACTACTACTAATAATAATAATCTTTATTAAAATAGATTTGTTTCACAGATGTAACTCATAATAATATAAAACAAAAATTAAGTTTAACGAATAAACAAGTTACTTAAAATTTACATAAATCCGGATCTAAGTAGTGATCATAAAAAGTGTTTAGACATCATAAAGCACCAATCATTAAAAAAAGAAGAAGAATAAAAAGAATATATTTTTTAAAAAAAATTGAATACTGAAAGTGGTAAAGCACCAAAAGGTTTAAAAAAATAATGGGGACGAGTAAAATTAAAAAAAGAATGAAAAATAAGTCAGAAGTTAAAATATATACAGTATATACAGTAAACATATGATTAGCGAGCTAGAAGTTGCCTAAACATGTTTTAAATTTTACAGATTACTCAGTGGACAGAATTGTGGAATAAGATTACTAATATACTTTAACACCTTTAAATTATTTTATTAAAACGATATGTTGACAACTTTCATAAATCTAACACAACTATGCACAAATTATTTGATCAGTTTTTACATTTAAAATGTAATTTAAAACAGCTGACATTAAATGTTATTTTTATTCTAATTAATACTGTATATTATATAAAATCTGTGTATTTTGTTGATTTATTATCAAGTAAAATGGGCAAAATTTAATCATTTGTGGCCATTTAGTGCTTGTGTTTACTAATGTATGGAATTAAATTTATGCCAAAATTATTGAATGTAACTTTTCAAGAAACGAACAAAAATACACAATGAGAAAGAAGAAAAACAGTCTGAAACCGAAAACAATGAACTCAGTGGCAAAAATGTAACATGGGCTTCAAATAAACAGCGTTCTTTATGAACAGTTTTCTAAGCTTCCTTTTTGCTAATCATGGTTTATGAACGCGCTTTTAATTATTATTAATTATTTTAGCTTTTAATGTCATAAAATGTAAATATTTACAATAAAATCTAACTACAAAACTACAATAAAATCTAACGAACAAAAATATACAATGAGAAAGAAAAAGATTTTATATATATATATATATATGTATATATATATATATATATATATATATATATATATATATATATATATATATATATATATATCATGATTAGTGAAAAGGAAGCTCAGAAAACTGTTCATAAAGAACGCTGTTTATTTGAAGCCCATGTTACATTTTTGCCACTGAATTCATTGTTTTCAGTTTCAGACTGTTTTTCTTCTTCCTCATTGTATATTTTTGTTCGTTTCTTGAAAAGTTATGTTCAATAATTTTGGCAGAAATTTAATTCCATGCTAATGCACTTATTATTTTATGTCTGTGTGTTGATCTTCTTATCTGTAATGTGTTTCTTGAATTGTTGATTGTTGTTTTGTTTTGTTTTTCTCTGTTTTTGTCTTTGTTGTGTTTTTTATTTTCGTTTGTTTTGTATGTTAGCACTCCCTGGAAACCGAGATGGTTAATCTCAAGCAGTTTGTCCTAAAGAATAAACTTGCATCACCATGACGTCAAAAAAAAAAATCCATATACATCCATATACATGTGGGCGGAGCTTCAATGCCTTACAGTCATTAGGCAGGAATAATACATAGACTTTAGTTAGATTTTATTGTAAATATTTAAACTTTATGACATTAAAAGCTGTTTTTAAACAGTGTGTGGTATTTTCTTGCTTACGATAAACACATTATATTCCAACAAGGTAAAATGTCAAGAAATGACCTAAAAAAAGAAAGAAATTCGACATAAATTGTACAGATAAATACAGTATATGTGTTGTTTTAAAATGGCTGCCTAAAGTTTTCATCTTTTCATTTTTTAAAATAATTTTTATATATTTTCAGTCCGATGTCACTGCAGCAGTTAATGAGGCGTGAACACAGACATTTCATTTTACACTTTGCATTCATTTTTGCCAATTAATGATGAAAAATGAATGATATTTTAATCATAATCATGATTTTATTTGCTTCCTCCATTACTTAAACCTAATTGACTTGTTATTTTGGTGCGTTCGCTAATAAGTGAGTTTATTATCTACCATTAAATATCAGCTCTTATTAATATTATATTTACTTTCAAATTCTGTAACAGTAATGGCTTTATTTATTTTACATGTGAATAAATTGTAGAAATATTCGATATAAAATACAATGGTGTAACACTGTATCTTCATTTCTCTGGCCATCATGTGAGATTAATATTCTACAGTTATTTCTTTATTTACTTTTCTTTATTTCTCACTATTTAAACACACACACACACAATGTTCCGGTTCCCTCCAGCAGGGATGTGTGTTATTGTGTGTTGTATAAGCTTTACCAGTTGCATCAGGTTAACTGGTCTGTTCTGGATCCAGCCATTGGCGCGCCTGTGTGTGTGTGTGTGTGTGTGTGTAAAACCCCATTTGTCCAGCCAGGCAGAAAATATAACTCAAAGCAAACAGAGTGTTTCACAGCACTCATTAGCGGTTTATATAAACACAACATGAGGAAAATTGATTAAAATTGAGCTTCTGATGCTTCTTTATAAAAAAGAAAAGAAGAATGGTGACGTATTGCTTTATAAATGATGTGTTTGTGTAAAAGGAAACCAGTAAAGCAGCAACACCAGGATACTGTAAGAAAGATTTTCAGCAGAGTGAATTAAACATTTAGACGCTTTTCTCAAACCTCACAGTTCCAACTAAAGCTTCTTCCCCTAATGGCCTGTTAATGCGAGACTCGAGTACGGTGGCCTGGAAGTGCCACAACCAAAAACACAACACCATTAAGTCAACACGGAGAGCAGTGTGGCTTATTGAACATCACGTTTCCGTGGTTACAGCACGTGAAGGAGGTCACATGATCACCGCAGCCCAGCAGGGAGTGATAATGTGTCATAAAGTGTTACGTCAAACATCTCAGGAATAACGTTAAGAGCTGCGTGTTGAGTCTCAGAGAAGCAGAAATGCAGAAAACACCAACATGATGGAAAAAAGATGAAACTAAGAGGTGGAGCTTAACGTTACACTTGAATCTAAAGTGTTCAGCGGAGCTTTATCCACAATCTCAGTACACACTGTGGCTACAGGAGCAAATAAAAATACACAAGAGCACAAAGTAACAACCTGATCATCAGCCGGGATAAACCGAGTCCTAGCACATTCATAACACACGCAAAACGTGCAAAACACACGCAAAACACCCTTAAAATGCGTAAAACACATTTAAAACACACTCAAAACACGCAAAACACCCTCAAAACACACTCAAAATGCACTCAACACATGCAAAACACACTCAAAACGTGCAAAACATGCAAAACACACTCAAAACGTGTAAAACACACGCAAAACACCCTCAAAACACACTCAAAATGCACAAAACACCCTCAAAACACCCTCAAAATGCACAACACACACGCAAAACATACTCAAAACGTGCAAAACACAAGCAAAGCTCATGCAAAGCACACACAAAATGCATAAAACACTCAAAACACACTCGAAACGTAAAGCGCACTCAAAAAGCGTAAAACACACTCAAAACACACAAAACACATGCAAAACATGCACAAAACACTCAAAACACACTCAAAATGCGCAAAACACATGCGCAGCTTCACACTGTGACGTTTCTCAAAAACACACACGCCTACATAAACACTGCACTTTAAAATTTCTTCACCTTTTCAAAAAGCTTCGTTTTCCGTGACACAAAGCAGCGTTTGCGTGTGTACGGCAGACCAAAACACATCTGTATACTGTACGTGTGGGCGGAGCCTGAGTGCCCTACAGTCATCAGACCAGAATAATAAACACTATTTAATATTTAAGAGATGATCGTTAGAGTTTTATCAGATTTTACACTAAAAATGAGCATTTTTGTAACAGTGTGTGGAATTTTTGTTCTGTAAAAGAGTAGATTTTTAGCAAATTTTGCAAATGTATGTCTGTTTAAATTGATGAAGTCTCATTTGCATAAAAAATGTTGATTTGTGAAAAACTTCATATGGAAAAAAATACTTGTAAGAACATCAGCAATCAACTGGTGAAGATTCAGTGATATTTATTTGTAAAAATGATAAATTGTAATGATAATTAAAATGAAGTAAATACATAATGAAATAAATAATTAAACGTCTACAGTACCGTGTCTGAATGGATTTCTATTCGTAACTTCTCTGTTCTATTTTAGGTTTAATTTCAGTAAGTTTTATTTTATGTGCATCGATTCATCCCTAATTATGAGCGTTTTGATTAATCGGAGTAAATCGATAATTGCAGTTTTACGGATGTTTTTCCTCTCAGTTCAGAGACTCTGGGTTAAAAACGTGAGGGTGTGTAAGTGCGAGAGTCGCCTGGTTGGGTGGTGCTACGACACCGAGTTTAATTATCGTCCGTGTAACAGCCCTCGGGTGGGTTCTGTTCTCATTTATCGAGCGGCAATCAATTCCCACAAGTCTTTATTTCAGGTGTGTGACTTTCAGCAGCCAGAACAGCCAAATTGAAGTGAATTGAACTGAAGTGAATTGAATAAAGTTTATTAACCCCCCCTAAGGGACAGTGGGTTTACTGACCATCATTAACACCACAGCAGCAACAACATCAAATTAACATTAACTGAGGACACACTCCACATCCTCTCTCGCTTTATTAATCTTTTTATCCTGCATCGACATTCAGCACTGATTTAATCAACCGAAGATTAAATACTGACATTTACCTTTTACCATTTAGCAGATGTCTTTCAACAAAACGACTCAATTTATTCGTTTTACAGAAGAAAACCCAAGCGCAGAGCTGAGCAGTTATTACATCTACCTCTGAACATACACCAAGTGCTAGAATCTCAAACATCTGGCTAGTGTTTTTTTTTCCTGAAATATCCACCATTAAAATAAACATGACAATTCTAATCAAGGTCAGTAAAGGAACTAGAAAACGAGTGAACGCTGGAAACTAGACAACAAGGAAATAAAAGAAAGAACTATGAAACACTGGGACTCAGGAAACTTCAGTAACTAGCTAACAATGAAAACAACGTCTAGCTAAATGCCTTTGACAAAAGAAGAAGGTATTGAAATCGGGAAGCTGTCACAAGGTTGCGATGGACTTTAACAGGAAACATGGCGAGAACATCACACACACCACTGTTGCCAAACTAATTCAAAAAGACTGGAAGTGTTTTGGACCAATGGAGAAGTGGACGTCCACCAACATCCACTGATGAAGACAACCCACGTGGTGCTGGTGTACACAATCCCCTGTGTGTGGAGACTTTTGGGACATGCTGTAGAAAGCTAGGGAACTCTGGAAATCAGAGAACATGGAAACTGAGGGATCAAGCAAACATTGTAATCTGAGTCACATGGCTAGAAAACGAAGGGAAAGTGACATAAAGGAACTAAAAACCATGAAACACTGGAAACACTGAGACCCAGGAAACTAGGAAATACTGTTCATTTTTTGTTAACTAAAAAACCAGTTAACAGTGGAAGTCAGGGAATATAGACACTATGAAACACTGGAAACTAAGACACATGGAAATCAGGGAACTAGAAAAGAAACTAGAACCATTAGAAAATGAGGAACATGAATATTATGGAAACTAGAGAACCTAGGGAACATGGAAACTGAGAGAATAAGCAATCTAGGGGACGAGATAACAGCAAGTATTGGAAACAAGGTCACATGGAAATAAGGGAACTAGATTACTAGGGAACACCAGAAACTGGTGAACAGGTGAAAGTGGAGAAAATTAGCAAACTAGGGAAAGAAACAAACTAGAACCACTATGAAAAAGAGCAAGATTGAACTATGGAACAATAAAACCAGGGCACAGTGGAAACTAGAGAACATGAAGAACACTGGAAATAAGTCAGTAAAGGAACTAGACATCGAGGGAACACTAGAAATGAGCGAACGAGCAAGCTAGCAAGGAAATAGCAAAAACTGGAAGTCATTTGCATGGAAATAAGGGAACTAGAAAACTAGAGAACATAAAGGAAGTGAAAACTGGGAACCAGGAAACTTGGGAATGTTGGTAACTAGGAAACAGTGCAAACACTAAGAAGTAAAAAAGTACGGAATGTTGGAAATGAGGGGATTACGTAAACTAGCTAGGAAAGCTACTAATAATGTATATGTCATTTATTTGTTAGCAAATATATTGCATATTTAATTATTCCAAACTTTACATGTCACTCATTTACAATCGGACATGTTTATGATTTGGGATTCGTAGCATTCCCAGGAATTGACAATATTTTTTGGAATGACTCGATTGGAATGACGTAATCAGCCCAATCCGTTCCTGCTGAAGATATTCCCACTCCATCATTCTTCCGTATCAGCAGCATTGTGTGGAACTCTGAGGAGCGGAAGATCCGAGGCAGTGTGAGGTGCTGGTCATCACGTTCCCGTTTAAACAGTCCTTTGTTCCGAGTGTTTTCGCAGATTTAAAGGTCTCTATATTTTCATCAAGACAGCGAATCGATAGCTCGTTGGAGCGCTAGCCAGGGGCGCTCACTCTTTAACCACTAATGTGGTTTTTTTTCTGTGCCGGAGAGCTTTAACCTCTAAACAGGAAACACAGAGTGACAGGAGGCCAGCGCTGACCTTTTTGTCCCTCTGTGAGCCCTGTACTTTACAGCATGGCAGGAAGTAGCCCTTGGTTCATTGAGGCTAATATCAAACGGGGAACAGAAGGTTACAGCACACTGACAGATCACATCCGGTTAACCTCAACATAAAAAAGGATTTAAATACATTAAATCGTCTCACGCAGCGCCTCCGTGTGGAGAAAAACAGAACTGCAGCAGGATAAATAAAGACGTAATTAACGTGAATAAGTGATTAACACCGTGTGTGTTGCTGTAACATGATCAACAATGGGTGACGTGATGTTGATTACGTACACAAAGTTGATTATTTTCCTATATCAGCACATCCCCAAGTGTTTTATTCCTCTTATACCACAGCAATTTGCCAACGATTACGAATGATTACTAACCGTAGTAACCGTTTTAGCTTTAATTAGAATGATGCACCGCAATACTGATATATCGTCCCAGCCCTATAGAGTACACAAGCATGAGAGAGACTGAAGGACATTGGAAATAAATAGTTTCTGCTCCTGTAGTGTCTGTACTCAAGCGATGAGAAAGAGAGAGAGAGAGAGAGAGAGGTAAAGAGGGAGGAAAGCTCTCACAGAAGTGATGGATGTCTGTGATGAAAAAGACGGGAGGAAAAAAAGAGCTCAAGGTTGAAACAATGACCAATGAGGCGACAGTGGAGGAGAGGAGGGATGATTGATTCGGGTGAAAGAGGAGAGACCTCGAGCTACTATCAGCCCTAAATGAGACTTCAGTATTCTGCTCGTTCCTCGTTTATTCACACAGTGGAAGAGAAAGAACTCGACCCCGTCTGGCTGCATGAGAGACGGAAAGAGAATCGGCAATAAAAGAGACTGAAATATAAAAAGCAGTCCAGTCGCCAGCGCACCCTACAGTACCGGGGGCCGGAGATCGGGTCATTCTGCTCCTCTTTTCATCCCGTTCTCACTTTTCTGCTGGCTTTTTTGAAGCGTTTCACTGGCAGACGGGGAGTCTGGGTCTGGAACATAAATCACACACGCAGTAATGGAGCTTTTATCACCCACAACTGCCTCTTCTGATCCGACCACCAGCAAACACCATCAAACACAAACTTTGTGCTGATATTCCTGATGTGTTTGTCTCGTTTCCACTGAGTCTTCACGCTGTCAGTATTAAAGACTTAACAGTTACAAGTAAACGAAGATCTTTACCAACATATCTGAGAGAAATGTTCATATTCTTGAGAATTTTCATTTATTTCCTCTGTCTTTACATTGCTGTAAAAAATCATTAGGAAAATGTGTAATGGTTTCCATCTCATAACGGCAAGCGACTTAATGGTGTCCATCAGCTTCCTGTAGGATTCCATTAGGGATTTTCTGGTTAAATACCACCAGAACCCAATACAACCTTTATTCATGAGTATATGGATACCATCAGAATAAAATTACACAAACCAGGAACCATTAGGAACATCAAGCTACCATTACAAAACACATTAGGAACCAGTAGAAACACCTGTTGAATTATACAGATTTTTAAAACAGGGTTGATAGCCAAGTGCTAGCTAGCTAAACTATCATTTTTGGAGTTAGAGTCTTTTTTTTCTCAGTAATTTACTGTAATACAGACTCGAAGGCTATGTTCTGGCTAGCTAAAGAGCTAGCTAATCACTTAACAGTTAGCTTAAAATCTGCTTTCGCATTTCCCAGTTGCCTAGCAACAGTGTTCTCATGACTGTGACTAACTGAAGAGTAAGAAATTCATGTGTCGTGAGCTCGAATTCACAAGTTCCACCTGAACTCAAGGGGTCGTGTGTGTTACCCACAATGCACTCTGAGCGTCGAGCTGGTTTTGCACATTTAACTTTTAGATCAGCGTGTAAAGAAATAAGGTGTGAAGTTAAAGAGATGTGTTTAGCATGACTGCGTCCTCAGCATCGTGATATCTGTAGATCGCTAATCTCACATGCTAAGCGCTGATTAGCTGCTAGTTTTATTAGTTTTATTGTCTTGTAACTTGTTTGCAGGTTGTAGCTTGTGTTCACTGTGTGGGAGACAGCATCTGACCAAAAGCTCCAATTAAAGCTCTCAGTGACAGGTACACTCACTACTGCATTGTGTGTGTGTGTGTGTGTGTGTGTGTGTTATTCAAACCCAATTATTAGCCACTGAGTGACAGGAAAGTAAAAATAAAAAGCCCACGAGCTTTGTAGCTCTGAACATGCTCTTCCACTTCACATGCTCTCTATTCCCTCGACCCCCTGTATCGCTCTTTCATGTTGCACAGGCAAATTGATAGATAGATAAATAAATAAATAAAAGGATAGACAGATGAATGAATGGCTAACTAGCCGGTGGAGCAATAGACAGATAGATAGATGATGCATTCAGCATGTTAATTTATTTTTTTTTAGTTTTGAAACACGCAATCTGGATGAAAACATGCCATCCCACCATTATTCTCCCTCTCCCTCTCTCTCTCCTTCTCTATCTCTCTCTCTCCCTGTCTCCCTCTCTGACTCTCTGTCTCTCTCTCTCTCTCTCTCCTTGTCTCCCTCTATCTCTCTCTGTCTCTGTCTCTCTTTCTCCCTCTCTCTCTCTCTCTCTGACCCAGAAAAACAGCGAAGCCTCCACACAGAGAGGCAGATGAGGAGAGCAGACACTGCAAAAATATAAATAACTCTGCACCAGTTACATGCGTAATGACGACTTCTAAAAGCCTGAAAGTTTACAGCGTGAAACGAGGAGTGTCTCAGCCATGTAGTAATGCGGCAAAATAAACCCAACTGTTGATCTAGTATTTAACCCGAGTTCCCCAAACCGTGCACGGGTGAGAGTGATGTAGTGATGTAGTGATGAATTAGACGAAGATTAGGTTACTGGAGAATGTTGGTGTGTTCTGATATGATGTACGTTAGTAAAGGTTGACATTTGATGGTAAATACTGGTATTTGTTGGTGTTTGAGGAGAGAATGATGGTGATGGATGAAGGGTGTTTGTGGATTTTGGTATTTGATGATATTTGATGGAAATGTTTAACGTTACTAGATAGAGAATGATGATGTCTGTGGTGTATGATATTAAATATTGGTGTTTTATGGAAAATGCTGGTGTTTGATGAGGATTGTTTGCAGATGATGGTGCTTGAAGGTGAATTCTGATGTTTGATGGGAGGATGGATGGTGAATGTTGGTATTTAATGATGAATGATGGTGAGTGTTAGTGCTTGATCAAGGATGTTTACAAAAGAATGTCTGTATATGGTCTGGGAAGTCTGGTGTATGGTGTGTGATGGTGAATGTCAGTGTGTGATGGAGAATGTTGATGTGTTTGTTGGAGAATAATGGTGTGTGATGGTGAATGTCGGTGTTTGATGGAGAATGTTGATGTGGTTGATGGAGAATGTTGGTGTGTTTGATGGAGAATGTTGGTGTGTTTGATGGTCAATGTCGAGGTGTTTGATGGTGAATGTCAGTGTTTGATGGTGAATGTCAGTGTTTGATGGTGAATGTTGGTGTTTGATGGAGAATGTTGGTGTGTTTGATGGAGAATGTTGGTGTGTTTGATGGTGAATGTTGGTGTTTGATGGAGAATGTTGGTGTGTTTGATGGGTAATGTTGAGGTGTTTGATGGTCAATGTTGGTGTGTTTGATGGAGAATGTTGGTGTGTTTCATGGAGAGTATTGGTGTTTGATGGGAAGTGTTTTGAAACTTGGGTTCAGTCATGTGAACAGTTCTTCATCCTACACACATAATCTGAACCACGCATGTTAACTAGCATATATGCTAACTAGAACATACACAGGTTTATCCCCAGAGTGATCAGGTTATGGGTTCCCTAAAATTTTAAACACTGCTTAATCTAATCTCACAAAACACATAAAAATTCTATAGGATGTAATAAATATATATAATTCTGTATATTTATTACTTGCTTAAATAGACACTAACACCATATCACAACTATATCAGATATTTTAATTGTAGCTTAAGATATAAGAAAAATGGTTGGCATCTTGCTATGGAAGGTGTGACTAAGCACAAATTAGCACTTATTTCAAATGCAGTTAATAAAGACAGAAATGATTCCACTAATGTGAAATTTGCAGCTATTATTCCACTACAATAGATTTTAGATGACAAACAGTAAACAGAGAACAAAAGAACAGTGTGTGATGGTATTGTGGGTAATTGCTATGACATGCTAGCTCGACCTGTCAGCTTCAATAAGTGTCTCGCTTGTGTAACAGACCCGAAGAACCCATCGTGAAGCTCTGGATCTCTCCATCTTGCCCTCATGCCACAATGTGAGCAAGAAAAGGTCAGAGCTTCCTCCCTTCAGAGCTCCCTACAGTATGGCCGTGTGTCCGTGTCCCTCTGCCAAACGTCCCGCTAACCTCCAGTCTGTCTCATTACACACACACACACACACACACACAGATTTGATATCGAGTGCCCTCTTCACTGTCTGTACAGCTGAGGTTATTTATAACCCCAGCAGTCCAGTAATAACCCTGACAATGTTCCGGTTTATATATAAGCACTGATTCGGATTGTATTCATCAGACTGAGAACTCTCAAAGGACCCAGATGTCTCCATTAAACACCAACATTCTCCATCAAACACCAATATCCTCTATCAAACTCCAACCTTCTTTAGATTCTCTATCAAATACCAATATTAAACATCAGACACCTTAAAACACTGACACTGTCCATAAAACACCACCGAACCTCACACCAGCATTTACCATCAAACTCCAACGCTCTAGATTCACACACTAAACACCATCATACTCCAACCTTCTCTGTTAAACACAAACATCAACCAAAAACACCATCAAACTTCAACCTTCACCATAAATGACTAACATTCATCAAAAATACAATTATACCCCAACCTTCTCCATCAAACTCCCACAAACACCATCATTACCTTCAGCAAACACTGACATTGATCCAAAACACCATAAAACACCAGAAGGCTCTATTAAAACACCAAAATAATACTTCAACAACATTAAACAACAAACACCAGCATTAAAATTCAAGCATCAGTATTTTCCATCAAACAGCTTCAACCCTTAAATTTCTCCATTATAACACCAGTACTCAGAAATCAAACTACATCAAACACCAACAGTCACAAAAAAACACCATCAAACTCCAACCTTCCCTCATAAAACACCAACAAATTCCAGCATTACCTTCAAACACAAAGGTTTTCCATGAAAGCCCATCAAATGTCAAGTTTGGAACTCCAGGAGAACACCACCTTCCCTCAAAAAACACCAACAGTTTCCACCAAACACCATCATGCACCAACATTCTCCACAAAACACCTCCATTAATACAACATTCACAACAAAAACTCACCTTCTGATGAAACACATCCTTTAACCAGCATAAAAACACCAATGCTTTCCATCAAACACGACACCAAGCAGCAGAATTCTCCATTAAACAGCAGCACTCTACACATGTGAGTGCTGGAAATCTGGAGGCTTTTAGTAGAGAATGTTGCAGTTTGTTGGTGTTTAATGGAGAACCATGGAGTTCATGGTGTTTTGTGGTGAATATCTGATGGAGTTGTGTTCATATGGCAGTGAATGAACTCTTTCCATAAATATTCCTTCACTAAACCCCACTAGGTTACATTAGCAGTATTTTAAGTAGTATTTAGTAATCAGGTTCCACTGACTGACATGTTTACAGAGTTTGTTTAACTTCATCAGGGTTTTCTTCATATCTGTGTTTAACCATAAAGTATGGCTGTCTCACACACAGGAAATGATGTCGGAGTTCCGGGGTGACTCTAATTTTGGAAATGGGAACATTTCAATTAACACCAAAAGCACTTGAAACACTCAACAAACATCTGTCCATTTACACAAATGTGATTATTGCTAAAATATTCAAAATCTATTTTATTAAGAATTTCATAGGGGCTTATATTATATGAGTGTTCATTATGTCATGTTTATTGTAAATCTGAATATGTTTTTACTTGACAGACTCTAGAAATTTGATCCCTAATGGAGTGTCCATCTATGTTACCTTCATTCAATTTTCATTTTGAAATGGAAAAAAAAAATAGATGCAAATGACATGTTTGAAAGTGAATATTAATAATAATATATAATAAATATTTTTCATCGTTTGGGACTAAAATTAATGGATGATGTTAAGCGAGTCGGCTGTGTATCAGTGATCACTGGGCAGCTAGTAGTAAAAAGAAGGTTCATCTAAATTAAATTCATCTAAAAATATCTACAAAACACGTTTTTATACGCAGTGCCAAGGGATTTGTGCAGAAAGCTCTAAAACACTACTTTTTTTAAAGATCAGGGTTAGCACTGATATACCTGATGTACTGCTAATATGCAGCATAATATGCAGTACTGCTAATACGTGCTTTTAAAAATAGTACGAGTTTGCAAAAGAGGACGACAAAAAAATTAATAAATACATTTAAAAAATTTAAATTAAAAATTTAAGATTTTTAAGATTGTTTTTCCTCACCAGTGTAGTTATTAAAAGCTTTGTGATGACTGCAGATGTTAGCTAACATTTTAATTAACATGGATAGCTGGGTTGGTAATGTTAGCTAACTAGCTAAACGGCTCCTTCTCAACAGTCAACGTTTGTCAGATTGATTGTGTTTATACTGAAATAAATGAATTTCCTATTTTAGAGGAGATTTCTGGTGTTTGTTGGGTAGTTTGGTTGAATAGCTGTGTTTGTTGGTGGTGTTGATTAGAAATAGTTGTCTGATGGCAGATGTAGTGGCTTTTGAGGGAAAACCCTGGGGTTTGAAAGTCTAACAGTGTTTGTTGGGGAATGTGATGGTATTTGATTTAGAAAGCTGGAGTTTGATGATGAATGTTGGTGTTTTAAAGGAGTATTCCTGAGTTTTATGGTGTTTTGTGGAGAATCATGGTGTGAGGCTGTTGTTTTCTCATTTTCATTTTTTTAAACGGATAAATAATAAATGCAACGTACACAGACCAAGGAGCAGCCGCTTGCTGATTATTTTGTCCATAAGCATCAAAAGAAATTTTCAGACATCTTTTTTGGGTTTTATTGCTAAATGAATAAAAATGTTAGCGCTTAGCACAGTGCTTGCACAAGTAAAGATTTGACTTCATGCATAAACAGGATTTCCGTGAGTGTGTAAAGCTCCAGCAGGTGTTGACTTGAGGTCTCCCTGTTTGGTCTCTCCAAGTCGTTGCATTGTGTTTCATCAGTTTTTCAGGAGTGCAGTGTTTGGAGAAATCACTCAGACGCACGCGTGGAGGCTTTTTGCATTTTTGCAATTTCATCGCTCTTCCCCGCTTGTCCGTTTTCTGAGGCCGAACTGCACGCAATCCTCAAACAAAGCAGGCAGGGTGAAAGGGATCTGAGCGGCACCACAGCCTGACGGATTGTGATTATTGTGATGTTTGCCCTGCTGCTTCTCGGTAAATAAACGCTCCTTTTTAAATAAGCACACACTCGACACGGCGAGCTGGAGGAGCTCTCGACTTCTGCCAGGAGAGCTGCACAGGTCTGCCGCTCTTTATTCAGGTTATTGTGTTTATTGTGTTTATTGTGGCTCTGTCTTTCACCTCAGTCTCTGTTAAACAATATTCACTACACAGTCATGCTGTGTTCCACTGGCCAAGTTCATCTCGAAAGATTTACCAGTAATACCACTGGAACATTCTGTTTTTAAAAAATATCCAATAAACCATCATCTGTGTGGACAGAGAGACAGACAGAGAGACAGACAGATACACAGAGAGACAGACACACAGAGAGACAGACAGATACACAGAGAGACAGACAGAGATACAGATACACAGAGAGACAGATACACAGAGAGACAGATACACAGAGAAACAGATACACAGAGAGACAGACACACAGAGAGACAGACAGATACACAAAGAGACAGATATACAGACAGACAGATACACAGAGAGACAGACACACAGAGAGACAGACAGATACACAGAGAGACAGACAGAGAGACAGATACACAGAGAGACAGATACACAGACAGACAGAGAGACAGATACACAGAGAAACAGATACACAGAGAGACAGACAGATACACAGAGAGACAGAAAGACACACAAAGAGACAGACAGATACACAGAAAGACAGACAGAGAGACAGACAGATACACAGAGAGACAGACAGACACACAGAGAGACAGATAGACAGACAGACAGAGAGACAGATACACAGAGAGACAGACAGACAGACAGATACACAGAGAGACAGACAGATACACAGAGAGACAGATATACAGACAGACAGATGCACAGAGGGAAAGATACACAGAGAGACAGATATTTAGACAGACAGATACACAGAGAGACAGATACACAGAGAGATAAATGTAAATATCAACACAAGTGTCAGGCCAGTGTGTACGGGGAGAATTGTCTTCATCTGTGTGTGTGTGTGTGTGTTTGTGTGTGTGTGTGTGTGTGTGTGTAGGTAGCACTAGTATCTGTGGTCAGTACATTGAATTTCATCAGGTTCTATTAGCCGAGGCAGATTGAGCTCCTGTGCTGGAAACATCGCAGCGTATTAGCTCGTCTAATGCCTCTCTGTTTGCTATTCGTCTGCTGAACAAGACCACTTTTTAGCACAAAGTGAGGATAATGGGCTTTGACAGAACACACACACACACACACACACACATACACATACACACACACACACACACACACACAAGATGAAATTATCTATTATTTCCAATGCGCCTGAGCTACAATTACTGCAGCTGTAACTTCCGCTGAGGAAAGTTGAGAGAATTTCACACGTAGGACGTTATTATAGAAACATAATCTAACACCACAATGAAGACTGTATGACAAAAATTATGCTAAACACACACACACAAAATTATTAAACACACACACACAAGTTAACTGCATTCATTCTCTTGATAGGTAGCTAGTACATTTATCCTATATGTTTATTCTCTATACCGTATGTTTATGCTCTATATGTTTATGCTCTATATGTATACCATATGTTTATGCTCTATATGTTTATGCTCTATATGTATACTGTATGTTTATGCTCTATATGTTTATGCTCTATATGTATACCATATGTTTATGCTCTATATGTTTATGCTCTATATGTATACCGTATGTTTATGCTCTATATGTTTATGCTCTATATGTATACCATATGTTTATGCTCTATATGTTTATGCTCTATATGTATACCATACGTTTATGATCTATATGTATACCATACATTTATGCTCTATATGTATACCATATGTTCATGCTCTATATGTTTATGCTCTATATGTATACCATATGTTTATGCTCTATATGTTTATGCTCTATATGTATACCATATGTTTATGCTCTATACGTTTATGCTCTATATGTATACCATATGTTTATGCTCTATATGTTTATGCTCTATATGTATACCGTATGTTTATGCTCTATATGTTTATGCTCTATATGTATACCGTATGTTTATGTGCTCTATATGTTTATGCTCTATATGTATACCATATGTTTATGCTCTATATGTTTATGCTCTATATGTATACTGTATGTTTATGCTCTATATGTTTATGCTCTATATGTATACCATATGTTTATGCTCTATATGTTTATGCTCTATATGTATACCATATGTTTATGCTCTATATGTTTATG
>CM040471.1:3124235-3148153 GCA_022758105.1 Pangasianodon gigas | reverse complement strand
GTTTTGTGGACAGGTTCAGGTTCTCACAGAGGAACTTGGACATCTAAAGAGAGGAGTTGATCATTTCAGGCGTTTCCATAGCGACAGAGTGCGCCCAATCAGGGGAGTGTATCCTTCAGCAGCTCGTTGATGATTTACGGTCGATGGGTGATTGCTGGTGTTTAGTTGTGTCTCCTGAAAAAGTGTGATCTCTGTCTGGAATGAGCCGTAACACTCGGTCACGAACCGTTCCTTTTCTTTCTTAGTGTTATTGGATTAACGTTTTAACTGTGAGACGTGTGGAGAACTTTCTCTAACAGAAAGTCTTTTTCATTATTACTCATTGCTGCTTTGCATTTTCTATTTTCTGTCTTTCTTTCTTTCCATTATTTTCCTTTTACATTCATTTTATTTATCCATTATTTCCTAATTATTTATTAAGATTTTGCAATTTATCATTCTACATTTCTTACTTTTTACATTTTTTTCTTTCTTTCTTTGATTTTTTTGCATTATTTATTTATTTATTTATTTACCACATTCTTTCTTTCTTTCTATTTTTTCTTTCTACATATTCTCTACACTCTTTCTTCCTTTATTTTTTCTACATCTATATCTTTCTACTTCTTCTTTCCTTCTCTATGCTCTATTGTAATATTTAATGTTTTAATGTTTAAGAAATATTCTATAACATACAGAGAGTGTGTGAGAGAGAGAGAGAGAGAGAGAGAGAGAGAGAGAGTGTGTGTGACTGTGTGTGTGTGTGTGATTCCCTGATTTTCTCCTACTGCTAATTTACAGTCAGGAGTCATGCTCAAGGACATGGTGTGTGTGTGTGTGTATGTGTGTGTGCGTGTTTGTTACTGGGTGAATCATCACGGCCCCCTGCATCTTCTGAGGGAGGTTACAACAGCAGGCTCGCTGTCAATCTCCACACACACACACACACACACACACACACACACACACACACACATATATGGACATACAGATTCATTGCAGTTCATTGCTAATATTTAGGTTGTTGTGGAGAAATGAGTGTGATTGGTTTGTCAAGGCAACCAATGACAGTAGAGAGGAGGCGGAGCTTACCAGACCTATAGTTAATGTATAAACTGCTCTCAGGATTCCTCCAGATTCCAAAATCGAGTAAATACATCTTTACTAATTATTGTCAAATGATGCTTAGGGAAGTATTTGGATAATACAATTATTACATTTTATTAATTAAGACATAAAGAAAAGTAAGATGTGATGTAAACTGGAACTGATTGGTGCATGATTAGCAGTGTTTGTATTGTGTTTTGATGTTTATTAATAGTTTTCTGCAATAATTTACTGTAGATAAGGAATTAGCATCTGGTAAAACACTGAAAAACACAATAACAGCCCCATTAGGTGTATTTAAATTAAAAAAGCTAACGCTAATTTGACAGATCATGCTAATCGGTTGTGTCCCAATCCACTATGACTAAACTCATCTCATCTCTGATCTGATCTGATGAATGAACACTTCATCTGAAATCTTGAGTCCACACGGAAACATCTGCGCCTCAAATTAATAAAACAATTAGCATAACTGTCATTAAGGCTCGCAGATCTGCATTAGTGGTAATTAGTGTTTTTAAAGGAGCGTGTGTTTATTAGACACAGCGCAGTGAATCCATCAGTACACTCCGTCGTCCCACCCCATCCTCGATACACTCCTTCCTCAATACACTCCATCCTCGATCCAACCTGTCCTCAATACACTCCTTCCTCAATACACTCCATCCTCGATCCAACCCGTCCTCGATACACTCCATCCTCGATCCAACCCGTCCTCGATACACTCCATCCTCGATCCAACCCGTCCTCGATACACCCCGTCCTCGATACACTCCTTCCTCAATACACTCCATCCTCGATCCAACCCGTCCTTGATACACTCCAGCCTCGATACACCCCGTCCTCGATACACTCCAGCCTCAAAACAATCCATCCTCGATACACTGCAACCTGGATCCACCCTGTCCTTGATACACCCCGTCCTCGATACACTTCAGCCTCGATACACTTCAGCCTCGATCCACCCCGTCCTCGATACACCCCGCCCACGATACACCCCGTCCTTGATACACTCCAGCCTCAACACACTCCAGCCTCGATACACTCCAGCCTCAATACATTCCAACCTCAGTACACTCCAACCTCGATACACTCCATCCTCGATACACTCCGTCCTCGATCCACCCTGTCCTCGATACACCCCATCCTCGACACACCCCAGCCTCGATACACTCCATCCTCAATACACTCCAACAGAGTCACATTTGATGTGAGACATCTACAGCAAAGTCATTTGTCTCATTTGCATTAGGGTAAACATCTGAATCCAGCAAATATGGGCAAATATATCAGAGATGGCAGATGACTGCACCTGTCTGTCTCTCTGTCTGCCTGACTGTCTTTCTCACTCTGCTATCTCTGACTCTCTGAGAAAAAAAAAATTGCATGACAACTCTACTGTCCTGCTGCCATCTCTATTTTTCTTTTCATACACAACTGAATTGCTTTCATTCCCTTCTTCTAAATGTATTCATTCATTTATCCTGAGGAAGCACTTTATCCTGATCAAGGTAGCAGTGGATCCAGAGTCTATCCCGGGAACATTGGGTGTGAGGCAAGAATGCTTCTTGTAGGCATGCCATTCTATCACAAAGCACCACTCATTCGCACCTAGGAGCAAAGCCACTATACCTACTGGTTGGTGTTTTGGGAAGTGGAAGGAAACCAGAGAACTTGGAAGAACCCAGACAGACACGGGGAGAACATGACAAACCTGGCGAAAAAATATCTTGCTCCATAATATGGCTTTAGTCTCATCTTCAGCTGCTCCACCCATGGCTCACAGAGCATCTGATGTCTTTTGTACTCTTTTCTGGACACAAGTTTTGGGATGTTGATTGGCTGTCCACACTTCCCTGCATTGGTTTCTAGCAGTAAAACAAACACTTCATCACTGTGACACAATGAGCTTTTCTAAGCACCCAAAATCAGGAACCTGAGCCCAGGAATGGTACCTGCTGCACCACCGCTCCACCCAGGTTACCGATTACATCCTGGTCTATTTCAACAATGCTAGCAGTCACAATCATCACGAAGTCCTGCTGTGAATCTGAGCTGTGGATTTTTTTTACACCTTTTATTTTAATTCTGAACTGTTACATGTACTCTCTTGGATGAACTCTGTGTCTTTTTTGCCAGATTTTCAGAATATTTATTTAGATTTGCTATCCATACTCTGATTTCTTAAAACGAATGCATGTCCATCTATTGATCCACTTCTTTCTTTTATCTCTCCCTCACACAGAGCTGGTGAGATTTGCCTGTTAGCTATGTTACATAATCACCAAGTCTCACTCTCTCTTTCTGTCTGTCTCTCTCTCGTACAGCTTTATTACAGCCAGGAGTAAGACAGAAGGCTCCAGCCTGCCGCCTGCTGAGACATAATGAGTGTTTATGTGGTTTGGGTGAATCTGGGTGGACATGTTTAGCCTCGGAGTTTTGGCCAGATGCAGATTTAACCCTTGTCTTGTCTTGAGCTGTGACACCGATACAGGAAGAGAGAGAGAGAAAGAGGAAAGAGTGATAAAGGTGGATGGAAAAAGAAAGAGAGATAGATGGTAATCAGTCAGGGATGAAGGTATCGACCAGATCCTTTTAAAAACAGGGAAACCCGTGTGTGTTTGAGAGTGTGTGTGTGTGTGTGTGAGAGAGAGAGAGAGAGAGAGAGAGAGAGGATTGGAAGAAGACTTGGTTTCCATGGCAACCAACAAGGATGTTGGCATCAGACAGTGACTGCAGCAGTCAGATGGAGGAATGAGGGATGGGATTTACCCCAAGACCAGCTCTTCTGGGTGGTCTACCATAAAGCTTGCCCTTGATTCTCCATGTTCCTCAAAAGCACAAAGATTGAAGCTGCACCACACACCACCACACACCACCTCACCCTCCACCCTCTCAGCTCTGCCCTTGCTGCAATGTCAGCATCTCTCCGCTGTTTCCTCTCTCTTGCTTCATCTACAGTGTCCTCACAAACCATGTCTGGACCAAGGAAAGGAGTGGCACCTTTCTGCAATATGCAAGTAATAAACACTATGTGTGTTATAGTGAAATACTGAGTGACAGGGAGGTGTGATAAAGCAGAGTTTCTGCTACCACTCTGAAGTTACTGTTACTGCCCTGAGGTTACTATTACGACCCTGACGTTACTGCTACCACCTGTTTCATGATCTTCTTTCCAGGAGGTTGTCTCATCTCTACAGTCCACCCCTCCGGTTCTCCCAGACTGTTGGTTGAATTCTTGGTCACCTCCCTGTGTTTTACCACATGTCCAGCCTTCTTCCACATTGCCCAGCTTAAGAAATGATTCTTTTCCCCTGCTTAGATGGGTCCCTCAACAGAACTTGACATCTTTAGCTCTCCAGTGAGGTTCTTTATGGTTCTTGATCAGACTGGGTCACTTTGGGCTCTTTATTAGGTCACTCTAACATCATCCTGGCTTTATGTTCAGGTCCAAGGTCACTCAGTGGTGTTTTTTCTTCATGAGACCCCCATTCTTGGTTCTAGTATGATGCCACCATAATAGGTAGGGATGGTATTAGCAAGTTGGTTTTTGACAGATGTTGTTATGGTTCTCCCAGAGAGTCTGTTGGTGCCCATTAGTCACCTCCCTGCATTTTGTCCAACATCCAACATTCCAACACATTGGCCAGTTTAAGAGATAGTTCTCCTCCACTACCCAGATTAGTTCCTCAACACAACTCTTCACACATCTTCAGCTCTCAAGTGAGGTTCCTTAGGGTTCTTTAGGGATCTAGGACATTCAAGGTCTCTTTGTGAAGCCATTCTAAAGCGATCTTGGCTTTGTGTCCAGGTTCAAGGGTGTGTACACTCAGGGGTGGGTTTTCTTTAAGAACCTCTTCTTCTCAGTCTATCATGATAACACCTTGATGGTATGATATTTTGACAGGCGTTCATGGTTCTTGTTCTCTCATCTCTTCATTACACCACTAAAGTTCTATATGTCCGATATCCAGCCACATCATCCAGCTTGAGATACGGTTCCACACCACTGCTCAGATGGGTTCCTCAACACAACCCAACAGTAAAGTTCTACACAGAGAACCTTGGACTGGTTTTTGTTCAGAAATGATCTGTGAATTGTGGAACCTCCTATTCACAGGTGTTTGTCTTTCTGAATTATGTCCAATCAGTTTCATTTGGACATTTGGCAGATTTGGACTCCTAATCAAGTTCTGGGGCCATCTGAGGGATAATCAGATAAAACACTGTGCACCTGAGCTCACTTCTGAGTGCCAGAGTAGCAGTTCTGATATATTCCAGTTACTGAACACGTTTCAGCTTTTTTTAAATTTTAATAAATTTGAAATATTTCTGTCTCACTCTATTTTTTTTTCCACTTCATCCACTCTCTCTCTCATTATTATTATTATTATTATTATTATTATTATTATTATTATTACACAGTGGTGTTGTATTGTACAGTTAAATTCACCATGTTGTGTTGTCTTTACTCAGAACCGCAGTGCATTCTGGGATACTGTTGTCGTCCCCTGAGCTTAAACAGTGGGGTGTGTGGGTGGTGTGTGAACATGTTTTTAAATGTGTGTGTGTGTGTGTGTGTCATTTGAAAGCTTTTCTCTCTTATTAGATTCATAAAACATTGAAAATGTCCTGCAGGCGTCCTCTCAGGCTCAGCCTGGCCTTTACCAATAATTAATCTCTCCTGACTCCACCTGCAGCGTGTGTGCATGCGTGTGTGTGTGGGTGTGTGTGGGTGTGTATTTGTGTGCCAGCATCCTTGGAGAAATGGATTCTCTGGCTGTGAGAACAGCACGATATTAAATGCAGGAGGAAAAAGCAATTTCACCTATAGAGGGATAAATAAATAAATAAATATATAAATAAATAAAGCAAAATATAATATAATCCTACTACACATTTATGTAATACTAATGCTAACATATGTTTACATCCTGTTTCCAGTCCTAAAATAAACTGCAATGAAGGGGGTGTGGCCTAAAATTGGAAGGCGGAGTTTTTACATTAGAAATGTTAAGTTTTTCTAAATATCACTATTTTATTAAATTATTTAAAAAACACACACCCAAGCACAAGTCCTTAATTTTATGGATGTTGCGCAAAGTCAAATCTTCACAGGATATTCCAAAGAAAAAAGTATTATTATAATTATTATTATTATTATTATTACTGCATTTACCTTTAATACATAGTCAAAAAAAATATATATATATATATATTGTGTTTTAATAAAGACATTGTTTAAACTTGTGTTAAAATTCTACCTAAAAAACAAACAAACAAAAAAATTCAAATGCTTAATAAATACAAATAAAAGTGTTCATATCAGAATCACCTTTACTGCCAAGTACCGTGGGGTTACATGTACAAGGAATTTGTCTTGGTGTACTGGTGCTTAGTAATAACAGCAAAATACAACAAATAAAAATAAATAATATTAATATATCAATAATGATTAACTTATTTTTATTTTCAAAATATAAAACTTACCAAAATTAAACAATTCAAATCAGTGACATTATATATATATATATTCATTTGCATAATATTTTCTTATTTTTACAAGACATATTTTTTATTAATTCATTAAAAACAAACAAAAACACATTAAAAAAAAAAAAACTACTCAAGTTAAAATGTTAAAAATACCTTAAAATGCTCAGTGGAATAAACATATGAAAATAAATATTTCATTTATGTTTGAATCTTGTAAAAGTTGTAAAAATATAAATATTATTAATGGAAAAAAGTCAAAATATAAAAATCTGAAGCACGACTGAGTAAATCCCATAGAGTTATTTATAATAAATTAATTTTCATTTGCTTTTGACATTTTCACAGAACTTTGTTATTGTATAAGGGTTTCCTCGAGCACATGTGTGTGTGTGTGTGTGTGTGTGTGTGTGTGTGTGTGTGTGTGTGTGTTTAAGCCGTTATTGATGGTGTAATCTGTGTGTTAGCAGCGATAAACACCTTTAACCATTTAACACATTAACCAGCATTAACATGACCCTGCCGTGTGTGTGTGTGTGTGTGTCTCATTTAGGGCAAATCCAAAGCATTCCCTAAGAGAAAGCGCTCCCTTGATCACATGATAAGGAGGTCACATGACATTAATGGTTTGTGTACGTATCTGCTATGGCAACACAGGAATCTGTGTGTGTGTGTGTGTTTCTCTCTGGATTTCTCTGTTGCTTAGCAATGTGAGTCAACGAAAAGAACAGAGTGTGAATTACACCACTGTTTAAAACCCCTGTACACACACAATATAATAATAATAATAATAATAATAATAATAATAAAAATAATAATAATAATCAGCACTTAGAAGGTCAACTCAGGTAAATTTTGTGTTGTTCTGAATCACGTGGATCATTTGCACTTTTTATTAAACAAACAGTGTGAACGATTTTTCTCACTACTTTCAATCATCTAGCTATCACTAATAGCTACTGAATTCTGGATTCTGATTGGTCAGAAGGTGTTGATTAATTCTCTATAACAGCAGCACTGACAGTAGCGCAGGTTTATATTAATGTGTTCGTTCTAATATGTTATCGTTTCTATAGCAACAGCTCATTCACAGGGACTCGTACAGCAGACGCTCCACTGATAATAAACAGATTAAAAACTAATTGTTGATGTGGTGAAGTTTTCTATTACATGTAACATGTATGGAAGGAGTCTCCAGTGTCAGCGCTTTGTAACAGTCAGAGGTAAAGCTGTAACTTTACGTTTTCCGACGTCTTCAGGACAGACGAGTTTACGCTTCTTTGTGGTTTCTCGGTAAAATGACAAGCTGCGTTTTTTTTTTTTTTGGCTTATTAACTTGAAGAGAGAGAGGAAAAAGAGACACTGGTGAGGGAACGAGTATCTATAGCTGCTATAATGTAAGTGACAACAGGAAGTAACTCGTTTAACATGAAATGAAACTATAGACAGATTAAAAAGCATGACGTGTCATTCTTTAATAAATGAATAAATCGTAATTGTTGGTAAATTGCTGTTGTGTAAGAGGAATAAAACACTTGGGGACGTGCTGTTATAGGAAAACAATCACTTTGTGGTAGTAACAGTAACTCCGCTTCATCACACCACACTGTTTTCTCAATTCTACACAAATTAGGAATGACACTGTAAAGCAACAAATGTAAACAACCGGCTTGAGTGATTCCTCGGACCAATCGTACGTCACGTGTGGTCCGACATTTTTTCAACTTTAGCTCCTACCTGCACTTAGTTCCCACCAAAATGGAAGAAATACTTATAAGCGTGGTTTTATGTTATCCAGTCATATACAAGCTCTCATTAAATGTGTATAGAGACGTTACGCAGAAAACTAAAGCTCGGAAGCAAGCATCAGAGATCGTTGGTGAGTGCACGTAGCTAGTACAGTTAGCTAACTTTGCTATTCTAATCTGAGAACGAAGCTAAAATGATGTCAAATGGGAAAAAAAAAGGTTTCACACTGATCAGTGCGTTATTTTAGTTGTGTGTAGCATAGTTAGCTTTAGAAGTGATATATAGCTACTACTGTTTCTCATCGTAACTAAAAAAAAAATAAAACACTGGACAGGCCACACCCACATGAGACAAACAATACAATAGATATGAGTGTCTTCTCTCCTGCAGGTGTGACCAGCCACACCCTCGAGTATAGCCCAGAGCTGTGATTGGACAGTGATTGTGATCCCAGAGCTGTGATTGGACAGTGAGTGTGATCCCCGAGCTGTGATTGGACAGTGAGTGTGATCCCCGAGCTGTGATTGGACAGCGAGTGTGATCCCCGAGCTGTGATTGGACAGTGATTGTGATCCCAGAGCTGTGATTGGACAGTGAGTGTGATCCCCGAGCTGTGATTGGACAGTGACTACATTTCAGTGTAGCATGGCTGCAATGCAGTGATGATGTACTTTCAGTTCTGACATAAATTCAGCTTTGAAACACCAAAACCTTGCTGATTATTTTTCGTTAAAGAGATAAAGCAGCGTAAGAGAGATTCAACAAATGTTTTGTAACATTTTCTGCATGTTACTCAGTAAAAGCAAAACCGTTTGTGTATTGTATTTCACATTTTTTCCCACCAGATTGCTTTTTTTATGTAGAAAGACCACAAAAGAACACTCACGGGTTCTAAAGGTTCTCCTTTATACATATAGTGTAGATGATTTTACAATTAATGCTTCAATAAATATACAGAGTGTCTGAAAAGTCAGGAACCAATGGGATTAAATTACATACAGTATACCTGATTTTGTATTAATTATTCATTTAATTCTTTTATATTTATTTTTTTCTTACAGTGAAAAATGGCATTAAAATGGGATGAAAGGTTAGAGATAGTGCTTCTTGGTACTTTCATCAGTTCCTGACTTTTCAGACACCCTGTACATTGTTCCCATACTACATACAATCCAGAAACACACACACACACACACACACACACACACACACAGAGTCCCATATCTCCTCCTCTCAGTAATGGATATTTAACAAGGCTAATAAGAGATTGTGTGATTTATTCGGGTCACAACATCTGTCACCTCCACCCGGACACACACACACACACACAAACACACACACACACTCTCCCTCTCTCTCCATCATGAGTCCTCACTCCACCCCATCAATCACACAGAATAGTTCTCCAGCTCAGATTTCAGAGTTTATGACATTTTTAGTAAATTTCGCATCATTTTAACTATAAAAGAATCTCCACTGTCTCATTTCACTCTTCAGCTTCATCACATGTCAAGATTTTACACTTCAGCACACTGTGCATCCTCGCTAGAGTCTCAGTTTACACACAAACACAAGTCAGATGAATATAGCTAGCTAGGTAACTAACTAATGAATGCTAGCTAATGAGTTAGCTTATTGTAGTTAGCTTATCATAAACATTTGTTTACTTCATATGATCACTTCACTACAAACACAAATTAGCGATTTATACCAAGTTAGCTAGCGAGTTATATTAGCTAGCTAAATATAAACGTATAGCAACAATTTCACAAATAAAACCACTGAAACTCTCAATTTTTACAACTACTGTATGTACGTCAGTCATTCATTACGACTCACGTCATTGGCCATACAGGAGAGGAAAAAAGCAAATTACAATTAAAAAGGTGTAAATTTACCAACAATTTTGATTGCTTCATACTTAGACAAGGAGTCATTCATAATTAATGATTCTTCAACGACCACCTACAACTCCTCCACCTACAACCCCATCTGGCCCCTCCCACATCCCCATCTGGCCCCTCCCACATCCCCATCTGAACCCCTATCACCTACAACCTCACCTGACCCCCCACCACCCGACCTGATACCTCACCAATTACAACCCCACCTGGCCCCTCCCACAATACCACCTGACCCCCCACTACCTACAATCCCAGCTGGCCCCTCCCACACCCCCACCTGACCCCCCACTACCTACAATCCCAGCTGGCCCCTCCCACACCCCCACCTGACCCCCCACCACCTACAAGCCCACCTGGCCCCTCCCACAACCCCACCTGTCCCCCACCACCCACAACCCCTCCCCCACCTACAACTGCATCACCTTTCTGATGTCTGATGATCATTTGATTTGTAATTTTCACCATCTTGCAAGTGCATTTAATCTTTCCTGCTGTTTTTCATGCTACACTAATGTCCCGCCCACAACCCAGCCAGACTCCGCCCCTTTCTGCTGTTTCACAGTATTTCAGATTTCTACCTAAATGAGTTACTGATGCCTCGATGTTTATGATGCTCATTTTAGTGCTTGCTGATAAAATGATAAAGATGTTACTGTATGATGTGACCATACCAGAAAAAAATAAACAATATTTTCACATCAGGAAGGAAAATCGAGTGCTGAAGAAAACATTGGAAAAGTCGTAAACATTCTGCATGGCATGAATGTTGAGAACTTTAAATAATGAAATGTGAAACAGTGGAATGTGTACTGAATCCGTATTTAACCTTCGACAGTGAAAATTAGTTTCTCTACAAAAGTTGCCTAAAATGTTTCACTTTGGCGCCAAAAGAGTCGTTAAAAATGATTCATTCCTGAATCGAATCTTCTGTTTAAAATTATGTCTAAAGAGTTGTGTAATGTAAGAAAAATAACAGCAACAACAACAACAACGAGAAATTTCCACGACTCAACTAACTGTTCTTCTCATTTCATCTGTGCTTGAAGAATTCCTCTAATTGCAGGGAGAGTCACGATTCCCGTGCACGCTCACAGAGCGGAACCACCGCTGCATCCGTGGACGCGGGAGATCGAGAAAAGAACGCTTCATTCCTTCAGTTTTACAAAGAAAAAATCAAAGGACACTGGGATGGAAAGAGAGATGGAGTGCATGATACAGGAGGGATTTACTGTCTCAGTGTATCTCAGATTCTTCCCACCTTTTTTCTCCATCCCTTCATTGCTGTTTTGAATTCCACACACACACACACACACACACACACCATCCCACGGATACAAGATGCAAAGATGGAAATATGGTGCAACTGATTGAATTTTTTTCCAGAGTGTGCATTCTGAGGAAACAAGCTGCAGAAAAAAAGAGAGAAGTGCTTTTTATTTTCCTACCTGAGAACGGAGAAGTGATGCTGTTCACGGCTTCGGCTGAGAGGATGTGCAGAGAGGACAGAGGAGAGAGGAGGAGGAGAGAGGAGGAGGAGGAGACACTTCAGGGAGTGGTAGAGAAAGAGAGAGAAAGAGAGAGAGAGAAAGAGAGAGCTGGAGGGAGGGAGCTGACGTTATTATGTGTGAAGCCTGCAGGGATGCATGTGCTATCCTGGGTAAAGGGCGAGAGACACAGAGAGAGAGTGAGAGAGAGAGTGAGAGAGAGAGAGGAGGGGGTGAATGTCTTCCCTGTTTAACTCTTGGCATCACGAGGCTTTTCTTCCATCCTTCCTTCCTTCGGAATCCCTACAGCAGGAGTCCTTGGCTGTGATTGGTCGCTCAAGGCAGTGATGTCATCATGTCAATAAAACTCACGACGATAAAAATGACATTCCTTGCAAATTAGCCCTCAGACACAAGAGAAGGACAATAACAAGCAAGGGCATCTCCTCAAGATTTACACACTCTCCGTGTGTGTGTGTGTGTCTGTGCGTGTGTGTGTGTGTAGTACATGGCTGTTTGTTACAAGCCCTTGATTGCCACTTGTCCTTGCGACGTTCATCAACAACACAAACCCTAATTAATTAAAGGGACGTATTTGAGCAGCAGCAGTCGTTGACCTTGGTGACCTTCAGGACGATGCCTACGGACCACGTTACTGTGTGTCGGGTTTATTAAATCTGGATGACGGTTTAGCTCAGAGCGTAACGGCTAACAAGCGCTCTCTCTCGCTGCTATAAAACGGCTGCATGTCCTGTTCGCTCGCTAGCTACACACTGTTGTTATGCCATATGAATAGAAATGTTAAAATACAATCACTCCAATTAAATATTCTTAACATAGACACTGTAAATTTCCCATTTCCCTTTTGTATTTTGTTCTTCGCTAATCAGCTTTTTTACGCTAGTCAGTCCTAGTTTGAAAAATTTAAAGATGTATCCTTACACGAGAAGATAAAACAGGGCTGACAGAACCGTTGCTGCGACCGAGGATTGTGTTTTAAAGTTGTAAGTTAGACGTTTGTCCCATTTCCTGTTCACAAGAAGTTGGTTACTTTTAGCTAGCTAACAGCACTTCAGCACAATGATAACATATAGTCTAGCGCTGACAACAACACAAAACACAATTTTACCTTTGAGCTAAAACCATCACTATAGTGTGGGTTGGCTTGTTATGCTAACTAGCTTGCTCTACTGTTTTTACCAAAACTTCACAAGGATTTAACTGTTTTATTCAAATATGTAAAATATTTAAAATATCTTTTTCCCTCAGACAGGCAGTAATTATTATCTCGCTATTTGCTCGTTAGCATTAGTTAATTAGCAGCCAGCTAGCTTCCTTTGTCACTGTATGAGCTAACTCATGAAAAGCTAGCAAGCAGTTGTGAATACACGTGCACTGCTTTTTGTCTCTTTTTATCTTGCAAGCTTTTTACAGCACATTCCATAGTAATATTTAATTTGAAAATTTCTCAACTTTTGAATGTGATTTAATAGAAAGAAATCAGTAGAACCTTTTCACAAGCTGTATAACATCTTTTCAATGAAATATAGACATATAAACCCAAAAGCTAGCTAAATTTAGCTAGGTACATAATTTAATGTTAAGCCATAGCAATATTTCCAGCTAGCCAGCTAGCTTGCTCACGCTGGCTAGCAATAATACTGTAATACTGTAAATAAAATGCTTATATAAAATATGACTTTACATATAGAAGCTTAAATCAAAGATTTGTAAGTTCATATATAGAGGCTTAATATATAAATTATGGCTTTATATATAAAACCTTATATTAAAATGGTTAAATAGTTTTTTAATTAAACACTGAGTTTATTTATAGCTTATATTAAACAATTAGCTTGCTAACATTGGCTAGCAATGATAAAACAAGGCAGGTCTCCATGCTTTCATGTATATAAGTGTGAATTGATTGTTAGCACACTGGGAAAAGGAGCGATTTCTCACCTGCCGTATAAAAAGCCGTGGCGAGTGTTGGAGGAAATTCTGACCTTTAATTCAACAAGCAGAAATTGGCAGGTGGAGCTGCGAGCGATCTCTCGCCTGGCGTGTGAAAAGCCCTTAATGCTGCAGTGTTAGCTGTGTTTCCAGCTGAATGTACGCTCAGTAATGACACCCTGACCTTCAAATTCACCCTGAAGTCAATAGTGACGGAGAGAAAAAAAGAGGACAGAGATAAGAGAGGACTTATTTCATGGCCACACAATGAGGCGAGACGTTACGATGCGTTTGTTCGACACGCGCCCGGTTTAATGTGTGGGAAACGGCAGAGGATAGCAGATAAACGTCACCAAAGCCGAGGCTTTTAACAGATAATGATTATTATTTCCATTTCTCTTCTCCATTTCAGTGCAGACGTGTTCACTTATACAACATTAAGTTTTTATACAAGCTTGAACAGATATAGTTATATCTGTATATACAGTTATATCACCAGTCAGATATGTTCACAATTTCTCAGCTTATATAGAATTATATAAAACTTTATAGATTTACATAGTATATACTGTACAAGATCAAACAAATAATTATATAGAATCTTACTCTATATATTGTGTATATTACTAATTAACAATATTATACAAAGAATACAAAGTCCACATAGACGTTTATATTAAACTATAAGCTTATATAAAATCATTATTCATTTAAATAAATCACATATAATAATAAATCTTAAAGTTATACAGAAGCTTTTATTAATAATCAAATAATCAGGAGCAATTTCTATAAGCTTATTAAAAATTCATTCTTATATTAATGGTAACTTCATTCAAATTGAAACTTAAATAAAAAATAAAATGTTAAATAATTTTAGCCTTATTTCAAACAACTCATACTGAAGGTTATTTCAAAGTTTACATTAAAATTACATAACTGCATTCTGTATGAAATAAGTTGAAACTTAAATAAACAAAATTAAATAAAGTTTAATGAATTTATATATAAAAACATACAGAAAAGTATGAGTTTATTAACAGAAGCTTAAATAAAAATATAGATCACCACACAACACATCACCACGCAACACAACACTGTAATCCAGCAAATCGCCATGGTAACACTAACACCGCTATAACACCGCTGCTGTAGGTTCTGCGAGGTTAATGGATGTTTTACAGGATGCCGCTGCCTCGCTGTGGATAAAGAGCAGTCGTGATGAATATACTCCGACGTTCAGATGGTCATTTGTGGCTCTCAGTGTGTTTGGAGTGTGTGTTTGGAGTGTGTGATTTGAGTGTATGTTTTGCACCTGCTGCAGGTTTTTTGAGGACGGTCGTCACACACACTGCGCAGCAAATGATCCTGTGCTCGACCAGACTCCAAACCCATCCAAACTCACACGCTTGTTAATGGAAAATGATGAGCGGTGACATTCTCCACAGCCACCTTGAGTCACTCACTCACACACACACACACACACGCACACCTCTGAACTTGCACTTCCTGCAGTTTTTTGCATAATGACTAGACACTGCATGCTGATCTATCTGTCCTGACCTGCTGCTCTACAAAATCAACATAAAACCTAATCCACGTCTAGCCATTCAGTCACACAACCTACAAAGCTAGTTTGTGTGTTAGGTTGTTCACTCTAATGCTACATTGTGGGTTATCCTGTGTAGCAGGTGTGGCTGTTGTGTGCTGCATTTATGTGTTTGTTTCTTCTCGTTGACCATGGCCTATGTGTGTATGAGAGCTGAGCAGTGTTGCTTCAGTATAGAGGGAGGTGGAAGTCTGCCATCAGAGAATTACCTGTGTAAGGAGTGAGATGGAAAATAAAAGTTCAAGTTCAAACTTGTCAGTTTTCAGAGTGGGATGATTTCAAACTTGTCACACCAATAGTGTGTGTCTTGTTCTGGCAAGAGCCGGCTTGTCACCAGATGAACATCACCAGTGGTTCCGGGAGCTGATGCTGGAGAAACAAGATGAGTTCTAAATGTTCACCCAGTGGCTCCTCGACTCCTGCAGGTGGTGACCCTGAGATGCCACAGAAGGTCAATTCATGGCAGTGCAGAAAGGGTCTGGGTGCACAAACTTTCTGGCTGACTTGAGAACCACACTAATGTGTTTGCAGACCCAGGAACCCATCACCTCCCTGCACCCAAAACCCCACAACATGGTAGCTCCACAGAAATCCCGCAGTCTGTGGTGCTACATGGAACAACCCACCTGCCGCTGGAATGAGGGATTACCAACCAGGTACAGGTGAAAGTAGTGATGAGATTTGCCATATCACCTGATGTGTCCAACCAACCTTTCCCACCTGTGTCTCTTGTCTTTTCCCTGAGAGCTGGAATGAGGTCTGCTGGGGCTGCCGAGAGTCAGGGCACCTCCAGGCCTCCAAATGGATCACATGCTCAGGGTCTTCATGTTTCCACAATTGTACAGAATGGGTCAGGACTCAAACAGGAGAAAATATGACTCAATTGTTGGTATGAAAAAGCAGCAGGGATTTGTTTTTCATTTGGTTCATTATAACCCCAGTGCCAGGCACAAGAGACTACAGCAGTTAATGGCCCTTTTTTGTTGGCTGGGCATATACAGTGCTGTACGTTGGTGGTTTGTGTCTTGGCAGAAATGTCAGATGGTGACACTATCCACCCCAAACACCCTGTTGCACATTCTTGTTGTTATTTAAAGAATAGGTATGGATCCAGTCGGGTGATATCCAGAGGCAGTGCCTCTACAGATGATCTTTACGAGGACTGGTTCAGAGGAGTCACACAGTGACTGGAACAGCCCCATTGTGCTCGTCTGTATACCAGGTGGGACAGTCTGTTTCTGCGTAGACTTAAACAAGGTGAACACTGGTTCTACTTTTGATACATATTCAATTCGTCCAGGACTGGCTAGTTTTACATTTACATTTAGAGCATTTAGCAGACTCCCTTATACCAAGCGACTTACAGAAGATCTTTGGAGTCTCTATCAAAAACACAACCTCAGGCTAGTTCACTAAGTCAGGGACTAAGAGCACCATTAGTCTAAAAACCCTGTAGGGGAGGTTACTACAGTATGAAAAAAAACATAAGACAAGGATTTTTTAAATAATAACAAATAAACAATGTGCTAATTCAAGTACTTGGTGAAGAAGTAGGTCTTTAGGTGAAGTGGTAGCTTTTATTCAACCCTGGATTTGCATTAAGACCAAAGAAAAATGAAATTATTCACTGCATTTAGTTTACACCAATTTGACCCTCTTCCTTTGGGCTTTTTGAGGCATGTTACATTTAAACATCTAATGGACCATGTTCTGTATGTGTTGTGTATGTACAGTATATGACAACTTTAGTAATGATTGGCAGTAGAATATTCAACCAGTGAGGGCGGTACTGAAATCCTTGATGTTTTTTTTTTTCATTGTGTTTCCAAGTTTCTACTATACAAATCTCTCAGCTGAATGTCTCATCCTGCCCAGACCCATTGTGTCTCAGCTGATGATGCTTTTGATTGCAGATTTTCTGGTATTTTTCAAGTCCATAGTGAATCTGACCAGCCTTCATGATGTTTATTACTATAAATCCGGCTCGGTGTCGTTATAAATGCCTGCAGTAATTACAGAAATTCCTGCTTGAGCTCATCACTGCCAGGCTCAGAGGCTTGAGCTGCAGTAATCAGACACCACCCCACCCATTTTACTCCCTCGTTCTGCTTACAAACGGCACTGATGAAAATGTTCATTGCCGTGTTGTGGTCAGTTGACTGCAGGCTCAGAGCATTTAAATCTCAGAGCAGCGTCTGGTTTACGGCCCACAGCTGCAGTCAGCTTTATTGCAGAATTAGTGTGATGTGCAGTAAAAGTGGTCTCGGGTGCTCTGGAGCTTTATAAAAATTTAACCTTGCTGTGGAAATGGAGTGTATTTTATACATCAGAGGCATAGAAAATAAAATATGGGTCAAGCGAGACCTGTTTTGTGGTTTACTTATAATGTTATTCCACTCATAGTGCTGTCTTGTAAATCTGCTCACAGAAAATACTGTAGATATTAAGAGAGAAATAAAGTCTTAAATAAATAAATTTAAATAAATGCCAGTATTATGATTCCAACATTAAATGCTTAAAAATGAGAAAATAAAAAGTCAATAAACCACAAATGAATCCCTGGTGCATCTTTTTAAGAATATTACATGTTTATTTTTTATGGTGTTTTCAAAATCATGTTTTGTCTTTGGGTTTGTCCATATAAAGAGGAAGAACGAGAGGAATGTGAGGAAATAGTGTGTGTATGAAGAGAGATATATAGAAAAGGAAAGAAAAAGTGAAAAAAGAAAAACAGAGTAAAGAGCAGAGAGTGATGTTGGTGTGTATGAGAGAGATGTATGAGCGTGACTCCTCGGAGGACAGAAGGTCTCTCAGCAGCAGCTGACTGGCTGTGTTTGTGCAGGTCTGGCAGCATTAGCACCAGCTGTACCCTCCACAGTGCCCTTCAGAACTGCCCTTTCCTCCACAGAGACCTGGCCTAAACCCAACACTGGCCCACAAAGAGCTGAGTCAAAAATCACACTTCAAAAACAAAACGATACAAAAAAAACCAAAAAAAAACAACATCTATAAAAACCCAACATTGTTATACCGGTCAGCAAACCCCACACCCAGAAACACCAAACATTCATGGAAAAATAGTTTCAGTGCAGCTCCACGCTAGTACTAATGATGTAAATTTTTACCATTAAAGACAGTCAAATGAGGAGTTCATCTCTGTGATGACAATCAATGACTGCAATGCTGTTAGTCTACCTAATGACCCAAAAATCACTGTGAAGAAGTACCAGCCCAACACCACTAGCTCAAAACAACTAGCCTGAAAACATCTGTATTAAAAATCCTTGCCAGACAAATGTCAGATCCGGTACCATACCAAAAAATACTGGTCCAAAAACACTGGCACGAAACACCAGCATTATAATACTAACCCAAAAACACTGATCAACAAACATCAACCCTAAAAAACTGCCACTTGCTTACAAACACCAGTGCAGAAATAAGGCTCATAAACCCTGGCCAGTACTGTACACACCAAGCCAAAATCACTGGCCCAAAATCACTGGCCCAAAAACACTGGCCCAAAATGATTACTGGTTAATAATCACTGGTTGATGATTACCAGCCCAACAACAACTAGCTTAAATACATCAACCTGAAAGTCTTGCCAGACAAATATCAACCCAATCACCATATCAAAAACACTGATCCACAAACACTGGCTCAGGAGCACTGGACTAAAATACATCAGCTTACAGAGACCAGCACAAACACAAGTTTTGTAAAAACAAGGCACAAAACACCAGCATGAAAAAACTGGCCCAAAAACACTGGCATTAACTTCAGCTCAATAAATTCAAAAACTTTAACTCATAAATTCAGATCAATAAACACCAACCCAAAAATACCCACCCAAAAACAACTAGCCTAAATATATCAACCCAGCAGCCCAAAAACACCAGCGCTTCATTCAACACTGGTCCAACACCAGAGCAAAATGCTGACCAGCCCAAAAGAAAGTGAAGCAACAAACACCAATTCAACAAACAGGAAGTTTTAAGACCCAAATAGATGAGAAACTTCTCCAAAGCATTTTGAAAAGTGAAAACGCGTGCTAAGCAACTAAACACAGCAAGTAGCAGTGGTCAAAAGGGTACAAATTTTACAAAATCACCAATGTGTTGATCCAGATGGGACTAAAATTTTATGACATGACTGCAGAATTGGTCAGTAGGTAACTTGGTTTGTAATTTGGAGGGAGAAAAGGACTGACATGGCCGAGATGTAAAGCTAATTCCACTCAAATAGGGCTAAAGACACTGATCGAGAAGCATTGATGCAAAAATGATCAACCACACAGCATTCCGTCGAGCCTTTCTGACAGTGGCATGCTGGCCACAAGGATGTCATGGTGAAAGACTGAGAGAGATTTTAATTGAAAGCGAGTGAGTGGGTGAGTGAGAGAGAGAGATAGAGCAAGAAGTCCGTCCTGGCCCGCAGCACATTTTCCCTGGACTGTTTTACAGATCAGTGACGTCCCATCAGGGAGCACGACACGTGGCTGTCACTGTCTGATGGATGAAGTGACACCAGGCCCGAGCTCCTGTCATCACCCACTCTCAGAGAGGAAGACGAGGAGGTGGCTGCTGATCCGTTTCCTGACCGATGCTTCAGTGTAAGTATGAGTGGGCATCAGCGCTGCCTGTCAAAGCAGCTCGGGGGCATGAAATTCAGGGAATGAAGAGAGGCGAGAGGGAGGGATGGAGGAGGTAGAACAGGGAGACATAGAAATGAGCATAAAAGAGAAAATGTAAATAAGTGAACATCAGAAGCACTGGCCCCGTAAAACATCACAACAGAAACAACAACTGAGAAAACACAAACCTGAAAACAACCAGCACAAAAACACTGACCCAAGTGCCAGAGAACTGGGGGACCTAAAAACAAGTCCAGGATAACAGCAACTCAACACACTGCACTGATCAAACACTACACCAAACACACCTAATCACAACAATGACCTAAATAATATGGGTTCAAAAACAACACTCCCGAAAACATCTGTCCAAAAACAAAACAAGAAACACCAACCTGAAGACATCTGTCCAAAAACAAAACAGAAACACCACCCCGAAAACATCTGTACAGACACAACAAGAAACACCACTCCAAAAACATCTGTCCAAAAACAAAACAGAAACACCACCCTGAAAACATCTGTCCAGACACAACAAGAAACACCACTCCAAAGACATCTGTCCAAAAACAAAACAAGAAACACCACCCCGAAAATATCTGTCAAAAAACAAAACAAGAAACACCACCCCGAAAACATCTGTACAGACACAACAAGAAACACCACTCCAAAAACATCTGTCCAAAAACAAAACAAGAAACACCACCCTGAAAACATCTGTCCAGACACAACAAGAAACACCACTCCAAAGACATCTGTCCAAAAACAAAACAAGAAACACCACCCCGAAAATATCTGTCCAAAAACAAAACAGAAACACCACCCCAAAGACATCTGTCCAGACACAACAAGAAACACCACTCCAAAGACATCTGTCCAAAAACAAAACAAAACACCACACTCAAAATAATGCTGGTCCAAAAATACTGGATAAAAACACCACCATAAGACACCTAGACAAAAACAACATTTCCTTAGTCACAGGATTCAGTCACAGCGTTCAGTCACAGGGTTCAGTCACAGTCACAGGGTTCAGCCACAGGGTTCAGTCACAGTCACAAGGTTCAGTCACTGGGTTCAGTCACAGTCACAGGGTTCAGTCACAGAGTTCAGTCACTGGGTTTGGTCACAGGGTTCAGCCACAGTCAGAGGGTTCAGTCACAGGGTTCAGTCACAGGGTCCAGTCACAGTCACAGGGTTCAGTCACAGGGTTCAGTCACAGGGTTCAGCAGCTGCTACCTGTTTAAAGGCAATAGATGAAGCTATTAAAGGCAAATCAGACTCTATTTCTGGAGTGATGCAACTCCGGCTCCTCATCGATTTGTTGTTATGGAGCGTAACAGCTTCTTCACAAATGCTGGTAAACACTCTGATAAACATCTCTCAGTGAGTTCACGGCATACGGAAGAAGAAAATGGAGGATGATGAAGGTGGACTAGAGGAAGATCCAGAAAATTTGGTTAGAATTAAATAGAGTCTAGAAGTCTAGAAGTAGTGTTTTAAAGTGGTAGAAGTGAAGTTGTGACATTCTTCACCACTGTTTTACTCCATGATCGCAAAGGTCTTTTATTATATTTACTAATTTTAAATAAATAGATTCATTCAGTCATTTAGTTGGATTAGCAAAGCAAGCTGCAGGTAGGAACTAAAGCTGTGAGTGAGGAACATAAACATCGGACCACATGGGCCACAGGTTGGTCCGAGGAATTATTTGAGTCAACTGTTTGGATTTGTTGCTTTACAGCATCATACCTAATTTTCATAGAATTGAGAAAATCAAATTTGTAGAAATGTAGGGCCAAAATAAAACCAGACTACTGTTCGCTAGCTATTAACTAACCATGTAAGCTAACTATATAAATTGCAAGGCTGCTTTGTGGTAACTCAATCATTTTAGCCATGGATGAACTTCTGACACTCTCTGATCACAAAATCACTGTTTAATCTTTTAAAAATCAGAACATGGTAACTAACAACAAAACAATCGTTTCACTGCTGCGTCAGAGCGCCCGCCGGGCTAACAGGCTAACAAACACTAGCATGATAGTAAACAAGCTAGCACTCAAACTAGCATTACTGTAATTTAAACAAGTAGCTTAAATAACCGGCTTATTGTAAAGTAATTAACATCCAGAACAACGTGATTAACGGCAGAATGATGCTCCCTGGTGGTGCTAGTACATTTCTATCATCAAGATATTCTTCAAAGAAAAAAATATATATTTTGAAATAGTGTTTTATACTAAAGTTTTGTGTTTTATTAATAGCATGTGAGCTGCTGACACATGCAGGTCTGAATGTGTCTGAACTCGTGAGTTCTGTGGTTCGGCTCAGGAGACTAATTGAATGCTGGCGTGTGTGTGACACGGATGACAGAACGAATCTCATTTCTGTTCTTTCCTGTGTTTTTAAGTGTTAATGTCAGTGTTCAGACAGCATGTAACACATTCAGCCTCGTGTTAACAGAGATGGAACAGTGCCCTGATGAATCCTGTTTGGTTTTTACAGCCTTTTTCTTGAATCCTAACATTAAGGGTGCCATTACTTTTTTCCACTCCACAGTACAGTGGGCTGTGTTCCCTGGAGAACAGTGTGAGTCCTCCTTTCAGCTCCAGGCTTTGTGTAGACTCTAATAGCTTCTTTTGTGAGGTGGAAATGGAGCTCGAGAAACAGGAAATGACTAACATGTCCTCATCCTCATCGTCCAATCAGAGAGAGGCTTCTCCTGATCAAAAGATCAGATAAATATACAGAGCAACGAGCATTAGGTAGCACAAGGGATCGGATGAGTTTACCTGAGACCAATCACTAATCACCACTGTTCCCAAAGACCAATCACTGATCACCACTGTTCCCGACGAACAACCACTGATCACCACTGTTCCTGAAGACCAACCACTGATCACCACTGTTCCTGATGACCAATCACTGATCACCACTCTTCTTGCACCTATGTACATCTTTGTTATTTGTTTTAAACTCTTTTCCTGGTGATATTTACAGTAATATTTAGAGTATGATAGGATAATAGTATGATAGTACTGATAGTAGTATTCTGTATGAGAGTACTGATCGTGTAGTACTCTGTATGAGAGTATCGATAGTGTAGTATTCTGTATGAGAGTATCGATAGTGTAGTATTCTGTATGAGAGTATTGATAGTGTAGTATTCTGTATGAGAGTATCGATAGTGTAGTACTCTGTATGAGAGTACTGATAGTGTAGTATTCTGTATGATAGTGTAGTATTCTGTATGAGAGTATCAATAGTGTAGTATTCTGTATGAGAGTATTGATAGTGTAGTATTCTGTATGAGAGTACTGATAGTGTAGTATTCTGTATGATAGTATCAATAGTGTAGTATTCTGTGTGAGAGTATTGATAGTGTAGTATTCTGTATGAGAGTATAGATAGTGTAGTATTCTGTGTGACAGTACTGATAGTGTAGTATTCTGTATGAGAGTATTGATAGTGTAGTATTCTGTATGATAGTGTAGTATTCTGTATGAGAGTATCGACAGTGTATTATTCTGTATGAGAGTATTGATAGTGTAGTATTCTGTATGATAGTGTAGTATTCTGTATGAGAGTATCAATAGTGTAGTATTCTGTATGAGAGTACTGATAGTGTAGTATTCTGTATGATAGTGTAGTATTCTGTATGAGAGTATCGATAGTGTAGTATTCTGTATGAGAGTATTGATAGTGTAGTATTCTGTATGAGAGTATCAATAGTGTAGTATTCTGTGTGAGAGTACTGATAGTGTAGTATTCTGTATGAGAGTATCAATAGTGTAGTATTCTGTATGAGAGTACTGATAGTGTAGTATTCTGTATGAGTGTATTGACAGTGTATTATTCTGTATGAGAGTATCGATAGTGTAGTATTCTGTATGATAGTGTAGTATTCTGTATGAGAGTATCAATAGTGTAGTATTCTGTATGAGAGTATCGATAGTGTAGTATTCTATATGAGAGTATCGATAGTGTAGTATTCTGTATGA
>CM040471.1:3110442-3122274 GCA_022758105.1 Pangasianodon gigas | reverse complement strand
CGATAGTGTAGTATTCTGTATGAGAGTATTGATAGTGTAGTATTCTGTATGAGAGTACTGATAGTGTAGTACTCTGTATGAGAGTACTGATAGTGTAGTACTCTGTATGAGAGTACTGATAGTGTAGTACTCTGTATGATAGTATTGATAGTGTAGTACTCTGTATGAGAGTATTGATAGTGTAGTATTCTGTATGATAGTGTAGTATTCTGTATGATAGTATCGATAGTGTAGTATTCTGTATGAGAGTACTGATAGTGTAGTATTCTGTATGAGAGTATCGATAGTGTAGTATTCTGTATGAGAGTATTGATAGTGTAGTATTCTGTATGAGAGTATTGATAGTGTAGTATTCTGTATGAGAGTATTGATAGTGTAGTATTCTGTATGAGAGTATTGATAGTGTAGTATTCTGTATGAGAGTATCGATAGTGTAGTATTCTGTATGAGAGTACTGATAGTGTAGTATTCTGTATGAGAGTATCGATAGTGTAGTATTCTGTATGAGAGTACTGATAGTGTAGTATTCTGTATGAGAGTACTGATAGTGTAGTATTCTGTATGATAGTATCAATAGTGTAGTATTCTGTATGATAGTACTAATAGTGTAGTACTCTGTATGAGAGTATTGATAGTGTAGTATTCTGTATGAGAGTACTGATAGTGTAGTATTCTGTATGATAGTATCAATAGTGTAGTATTCTGTATGAGAGTACTGATAGTGTAGTATTCTGTATGATAGTACTAATAGTGTAGTACTCTGTATGAGAGTATTGATAGTGTAGTATTCTGTATGAGAGTATCGATAGTGTAGTATTCTGTATGAGAGTATTGATAGTGTAGTACTCTGTATGAGAGTATTGATAGTGTAGTATTCTGTATGAGAGTATCGATAGTGTAGTATTCTGTATGAGAGTACTGATAGTGTAGTATTCTGTATGAGAGTATTGATAGTGTAGTATTCTGTATGAGAGTACTGATAGTGTAGTATTCTGTATGAGAGTATCGATAGTGTAGTATTCTGTATGATAGTATCAATAGTGTAGTATTCTGTATGAGAGTATCGATAGTGTAGTATTCTGTATGAGTATCGATAGTGTAGTATTCTATAAGAAATAGGTTCTATTATTTTCTCTTCTGCAGAAACTCTATTCTATTGTTCAGAGACTCTTCCTAATATCATTTTGATGTACGAACGGCGATTCTCTGAATATGCAGAGGAGTGGCTTTGGGCGTGGATTAGCTATTCTGCATTCTGTTCAGTCAGAGCAGCATAGCAGGATGGAAATCAGACATGAGAAAACAGAAATATGCCACGTTTATAGTTTGATTTTGTATTTATTGGGTTAACGCTGAAAAGGCAGTAAACCAGTGAAAACCTTCAGTCCCGGTAATCCCAGCTGAGGCGTTAAACAGCAGCAGATTTACGCCTCACTTCCTCTTTACTCAGAATAATTGACTCGTGGAGGATGTGGAAATGATTTCCTGTGAACCCCTCGCTGGTTCTCTCTCGGCTTTATCAGCAGACCGGCGGGATTTCAGCTCCAAACCCTCTGGTGGCTGGTACGCAGCGGCTCGCAGCTCAGCCAACTTCACGTCTTTTAATGGCTTTTAATAAAAGTGCTAACAAGGAGCTCAGTGGATTGTTTATTTCAGTTTGTAAGAAGCAGTTAATAATTCCCTTTCTTAACGTCAATTCTTTTTGGCACCCTGTCAGTCAGGCTAACACACAAACTAGCATTATATAAACAGGTTAAACACACAAATAAGTAATAAAAACATGCAGACTGCGGGGGGAAATCCTAAAATGGGGCATCCACAAAAGTTTTGGCACCCCGTCGGTCAGTACTTGGCTAAGGATGCCACACTATGATATTTGGAGTAATTTTTAAAAAATTATTTATTTGTGTATGCATTTGGTTGTACATCTATCTATCTATCTTCTATAAATGCATACTGTCACACATATTTCCATATTATTTTCCCTTTAAATGAACCTGAAATCTTTCAGCAAATGACAAAATGTTTTTTTTTTTTCCTAGAAGAATTTCTGGTGTGTGTAGAAAATGAAGCTTTTTCAGCATCACTAATCTCCAAATAATTCTAACACTAAGACCATTAACACTTCAACATGTTCATCAGCATCACTAATCCCCAACTAACACTAACACCATTAACACCATTAACACATCAACATGTTCATATTATTCACCTTTGTAATGATCAATAAAAGAAAAGAACATTGTAGAAATCCCCAACAGTCACACACAGGTATGAACTAGTAACATATTAGATTTCGTCAGTGTTTGTAATATTATATTAGTATAAATAATATTAATATTAAATGTAATAAATTAATTAAATTATAACTAAACTCAATTATGTTATATTAATATAATATTAAATTAATATTAAATTAATATCAAATTTAATAAAACTCATATCAGAAAATGGTAACTTTGTAACTTTAAAAAATAAATAAATAAATAAAAAATAAAACATTTCTGATCAATAATAAGTCCCCCCCCCCGCCCCAGCAGGTGTTGAGATGGATGGTTCCCCCCCGGTGTGTTTAGCGTGGGCTCTGACAGAACCGACACCCTGTAATTTTCCACATATAGCTTCAGCTGTAATTTCTCATTATAACACACAAAAGCGGTTTCTGAGAAGCACTGGAATACTTTTCAGTGTTTTTTTGTTTGACTGCGTGTCGGGGGCGTTGGTGTTCTCAGCAGACGTGTGAAAGCGCTATAATTTCACCTGCCAGTACACTGTAGAGATTATCAGCACGGCCCTGCGTGCAACTTACAGACTGCTGCTTCCATTCCACGTTCAGAGGAGAAATTCAATAGCAATTTCATCTCATTTTCAACTCTTTCAGCCGATTCTTCTTCAGTCTTTAGTAAACAAAACTGAAGCCGGCGATGTAGCGCACAAATAGCTCCAGTTGTTATTTCTCACATAAATATATAATTATAGAGCTTTTCATAATATAAATACACTGACTCACTACGAGACTGGACCTACTGAATGAATAAAAATCATTAGAAAAGCTATAAAGCCACTGAAAAGTTGAATTCAAACTGACTTTAGTTATGTTTCGAGTCGAGCCGAGGCGCTACACCATAACAATCACCATCCTCAAAGACATTTCTGAGCTACACAACATATAGTTCTGAGATATCACAACATATAGTTCTGTCAAACTACCAGCAATATAGCAGTGTTACATAAAAAAAATAAAATGAATAATAATAATAATAATAATAATAATAATAATAATAATAATGTTATTTTTTATATTTAAAATTTTAGAATAATATGTGTTATATTTTTTAATAATACTTTTATAATAAATAAATAAATAAATAAACTGAAAAGGAGGGAAAATAAAAAAATCATGGAAAATAAAGGAAAAAATTGAATAATTAAAAATTGAATAATTAAATCTTTAATTGCAAAAAAAAAACTGTATTAATTCTTTCACTTTCAGCAGTGTGATATTTAAACTATGACACATTTCTGCATGTGGACTGCGAGACAGGCGACACAGCTATGATATCTACATCATACGTATCGCAATACGGGTTTGCAAAAAAAACACCTATGATTTAAAAAAAAAATCATAATAATACATTTGTTTATTATTAATAAAAATATCTATAGTCATTTTTTATATTTAAAAAAACACATTTATTGATTAAAAAATCAAATATATTTTTTGCATTTTTTGCATAATCATATATATTTTTTATAACACTGAAGAAGAGAAAAACTTTTAAGAGCAAATCCAAAACTGTAACATTACATCAGCAACTTCCAGTCATTTTGTAATTACTTTTAAAAAATTTATCTAAAAGACATTATGATATCTCATGTGTATCATGATATACGTGATCACAATGTTGATATTATATCATCACATCCTCCAGCACTGAAGTGGTTACAGCGCTGATTCACAGCTGTGTTCATCATTTCATTCATTTTTCCTCTGAATAACAAACAGAAAAGTTTCAACTCTTTCATTTAAACAAACAAAACTAAATAAAAACCTCGTCTGCAGTTTGTGTGAACGGAAACACACACTGGAGTGTGAGAACAATTTCCACACAGAAAGTCTTAGTAAAGTAAAGCATGTTTTTCAGTCAGGTTTTACACAGCACTGAGGATTATTACGCAATCTATAAAAAAACAAGTCCATTTAACAAGCGCCTTCTTTTTCATTAGTGAGTTTTACTCAAACTTCAACGTTTAACTAACGTACAAACAAAACACCTAAATCTAACGCTCGCTGCTTTGCTTTACGGTAATTTTGATTTTTTATTTCTTGCAAGAGAGCTGAAATCATTACAACACACACACACACACACACACACAACTAAGGAACACAAAGAGGGTAAAACAAGAAAACTTTCAAATCATTTCACACTGCAGTAGTTAAAGTAGTTAAAGTCAACACAACACAAGACCTGCTGAAAAGAATCCATCAGAACGCTCGATATTACATCAGTTTAAAGTGGAAACACGTATGCAAATCACACTCACAAACCACGCCCCCAAACAATATTACATTTAACCCAGTACAGTAAGCAAAATATACGCTTTTATACATTTACATTTTAGCTGCATATTTCCACTAATTAATTCAACATCGACCTGATTTCAGCATTTAAATATTTCTAATAATTTACTTTTTTGTGTAAAAATCACAAATTTCATCATGAATCTGAATCACTGTCTTCAGTGTAATTTGTATTTCGATTGGATCAGACTTCTCCCACGTCAACACCACAGGTCCTTTTTCTGTTTTGTTTTGTTTTTTCATGATTTTATCTCCACAGAAATCTCATCGCACACCGACTGCTGCAGTCACTAACGCCACACACGAGTCAACACACGAGCCTGTAGCCATCTCTCAGCCAATCACAGCCCACGCTTCACTGACCTATCAGAGGTGGAGGATGCAGTTTACTCACTCGTACGCATCAGCAGCTTCTACACTTTCACAAAGCACAGCTCACAAAACACTCACACAACTCACACAACTTACACACTAAGTTCTTCTTCTTTATACGCTGGGTTGTGGTGGAAAACCTGTGTGTTACTGCCATCAGCTGGACTGGAGAGTGAACTGAAGTGTGTAATTAAAAAAAAAAAAAAAAAAAAAAGCTAAAAATATTGTAGTATTTTTAACTTGAATCATTTTTAACACAAATGTGTATAAACATTTTTAAAATTATTTTATTTCATACTTTTCAACTTAATTAAATACTCAAGAATTATACTTCTCTTAAATTTACACTTTACTCCTAAATGATATTTTTAATAAATAAAAATGAGATTCAGATCATTTTTAAAAAAGTAACTTTTTTCAACTCATTTTATTTATTTACTTCATTATTTCAGTTAGTTTTTATTACATTTTTTAGACTTTTTACATTATTTCTTAAAATTTTAAAATGTTACATTTACAGCATGTACAACATTTTTCAGTGTCTAAAAATAATTCAAACTTTTAAAAAATAAATGTTTCTGTTAAATGTAAACACTGAGAGCGATGTGAGAATAACTGGAGCTGTTTACGACAATATCTGATTAAAACATGAAAGAAAGAAAGAAAGAAAGCAGAAATAACAATCATTTTAGTTCAAGAATTAAATTTTCTCCAACATTTTATATATTTATAAAATTTTTTATAATCAAAATGTTTAAAATTCGAACACAATAATGACGTATAGATCTAAATTAAATGAACTTTTCATTAACAGCTAAAAGAAATCAGTTCTTATTAATTTCATTAAAAAAAGACACAAAACAAATAATTACAAAAAGCTAAAAATGTTTTAATATCATTTTATATTCATTTTATTTATTTATCTCCTTTTTAATGTCTTTTTTCATTCTTTTTAAATGGATTTAAATGTTAAAATGTATAAATTAAACATATTTTTCATTAACTGTCGTATTGCAGAAGAAGTTCAAATGATCATTTCAGTAAAAGAATGAAAAATAAATAAATAAATAAAGCAGAAAGAAGTTTTCAGGTGACACCAAACTCCATTTATTCTGATTTTACAAAGACTACAAAATTCTCCAGATGATTTTAAATCGCAGTCTCTTATTATTTACATGATATGTTACTTACAAATGTACAAAATATAAAACATTTACGCACCGAAAACAAACCGTAATAAATGTTACACTCGCACCGAGACGCAACTACACAACAAAATCAAACGAAACAAAAACAAGACAAGAAGAGCATCGACACGTGATCAGTACAATAAAGAGCAACTTTATTATTATTATTGTTATTATTATCATTATTATTATTATTATTATTATAGACAAGACTCGACTTTTAACAATTCAGAAACGTTTTGTTTAGCAGAAATAGAATAAATCAGAATAACTGAATGAGTGAAATTGGGATTAATTTTGATGTAAATTAGAAAATGATCGAGACTTTAACTGGCTCGAGGTTGGAAAGGTCACTAAAGGTCAAAAATCCAATCCAGGTCGATTTGAGCTTTTCTGGCAGCTTAGATTTCTTTTTTATTTTATTTTATTTTTTTTTTTTTACAGAAATTGCAGTGCATGCAGGGAATTTATTTACTACACAGAGATACTGAGAAGCTGAACATCATGAAGTGAGTTTCAGTGTTAAAGTGCTTTCACGTGGTTTTTAGCCTGACAGCTTTGTGATATTTAACGTTTGTATCATCTAAAATCTACAAGAATTACTGATTAATCATCACATTCCTGTCATTTCAGTTCCTTAAACTCCTGAAGGTGACTTTATTTAGCAGCTAACATTAAAGTTGAATCACATTTAGATATTCCTCTTTCCTAAAAGAAAAAAAAAACTTCTTTCTGGGGAAGAATACTAATCATTTTTCTTTAAAAATGTTAAATGGTTTCAGTAAAACACTGATTTCTGGCACAAAGATTTTCAGTAGAATTTTGAGTAGAAAGTAAACTTTACAAACTTTTTTTTACAAAACCCAGCCACAAATGAATAAAAAAAAGAAAAATATTTAAGCATAAAAATTACAATGAGAGTTTAGGACTATTGGAACAGCTGAAAATAAAAATTTTATCCAGGGGCTCGAGTTTTAGCGATTTATATTTTTAGGAACAAATCTGAAAGAAAATATGTAAAAGTTGTGCAAATTTGAATCACATTTAAAAAAGAAAAGCTTCATTAGTTTTGTTGTTGCTTTGCTTCATATGAAATTTGGGGATTAAAAAGATTTTATTCAAGACGAATTAAAGAAAGTTAAAAATGTGAAAAACGTAAATATTATTAAATTAAAGCAGGAATGCTTTGTGTCATTTTGCACCTTTGTATTAATTTTTATAAATTTAACACAAAACTATTTAAAGCGATTTCTTTCCTCTGCAGACGTCACAGTAAAATATCCGACTTAAATAACTGGTGAGTTTTTATTCTTACAGAGAATAGATCAGGAAAAAAAAGAGCGAGTTTGATTGTATCTTTAAAAAAAACTGTGCAGGAAATATTTACAATTTCACTTCCTAAACTGTAAAACAAAAAAACATTCTGTGGAGAAAACAACACGATGCGCACGCAAACGCAGAAGACCACGAAACGGCTTAAAAAAGCAGCCCGTGATTCAGGAGAACTGATCCGAATGTTTCAGGGAACAGATATTACAGTTCAGGAATGGCACTGTGGGAAAGGTCAAAGGTCATTAGCACCTGGAGGATTTTGGCACTCTGCACCTTTACAGATTTATTTTTTGCAAAAAAAAATTAAAAAAAACTTTAGAAACGTTATCGTCCGATTTTAAGTCAAATTCCAGCATGCAGCAAATGTGTTACTGCATGAGCCGCTTATTTAACATCTCAACACACACTTTATTATTATTATTATTATTATTATTATTATTATCATCATTATAAAATTCATTTAATTTATTTTATCTTGAAAGCACCGCTTACTCAGAGCACCTTTTGCTTTTTTTTTTTTTTTAATCTTTTGATTTATTTTCACTTTATTATGATGATTTGAATGAATTAAACCTCCTGGATGTTAAAATGTTAAACACATGGCAGCATTTCACTTTTTTCCTTTAAAAAAAAAAACAACTTTAAAACTTTACGCTGTTTTGTTTCAGATTTTTGCGTTCATTTCCAGAACGTTTCTACTAATGACTATAAATTTCTGATTTTTTTTTTTATGTTTTGCTTCTTTCCTCAGCGTGTAAAAGAAAATATAAAAGAAGGGAAATATCATAGGCATTCTTATTATTTTTTAAAACTTTTTTCATCTATAGAATTGATATTTATTTTTATTTTTATTAATACAGTATTTTTTCAACATGCTGTGAAGTTTAAATTTCCTCTCGTGAAAATCTGAAGAACATTTTTTTTTAGAATCTTTATTAACATTTTTTGATGTTTTGTGTAGCTGTAAATATTTTTGTGTAGTTTTAAATAAAATGTAAATATTTTTTAGTAAAATAAGGCAGCATGCCCGCTGTGCACGTTGCCGTAGCTAAAGCGTCTCCTCTCGGATCATTCTCTACACTTTTTTCACCATATTTATGATATTTATGATATTTATGTTTATTTGTCATTGATATCTGAGTAGAATGATGGGACATTCTTGTCATTTTTGTAAAATAATGTGGGGTAGTGATAAGTGGTTGTGGGGTTGAGGTAGTGATAATATTATCGTGAATATATTGAATCGTTGATTATTGGCACCTTCTTAGTTCCTCAAAGTGACGTAAAATTGTCGTTTTCTTACATCTGATTCATTAAAGGGTTTCATTTTCAGTTTAGATTTAAGACTTTTGTCATCTTTCATTACAATACGTAAAAAAAAAAAAAAAAAGTATTGGCACCTCAAAAACAGGATGTTTTACAGGAGCAGAGATAAGAAGGGGGTTTTGGGCTTGTGGGAATTTTTTTTTAAAAATCGAACATTTTGCATTAATGTACATTTTCTACGTTTACAGTAAGCAGGGTTTGATGTACAGTCTGAACTTCTGAAATAATAAAGCACCGATTTTACACAATTCTGCACCTTAAACTGTAAAGATCATTTTTATTTATAAATCATTTTCATAAACTATAAAGATTTTTTTTTACATTTATAAACCATTCAGATTTATTTTTCCTGATAAAATGAAGCTGTGACCGTATAATTTAAAAAAAAAAAAAAAAGGCGTCATGTACAGTGTGTTTTAAACGAAAAGTGCTTTAACGCTGTTTAACGTGACAGGCTTGTGACATTTTTATGGTTCTCCTCGAAACAACTCTGATAATCATCATAATTCATCCACCGACTGTGGATTTATAGCAACATTAGCCTTTAGCATTAGCATTAATATTAAACTTTACAATTTTTTTTTTTATTTTTTTTTGCTAGTGAACAATTCCAATATTTTGTTTTCTCTCTCGGTAGAATGAATTTGAAATCTGAAAATGTGCAAGACTTAAAATTTTGAACCTCACACACACACACACACACACACACACACACACAGACGACAGAAGTAAAAACAGCATGCTAGCAAAGCAACTTGTCTTATTTGTGCTCGTCCTCAGAGTTCAGTTCGTCCCAGCTCAACTGGGATTCCATAAATTCCATATTACATCTGGTTTATTATACACACGCACCGGGTTTTATAACGCTGCGTCCGAAATCGAACACTCACTCGTGAGGTAACAAAAATAAAAATATGCAAACGTGGCATTTATTTGATTTACATTTCCGTCCTCTCTGAAAAAAGACAAGGCTTTTTTCATTTTCTTAAAATTTGCAGAAGTCCACTAGAGCTCAGCACATTTAAGGCAGCAAAGAAGCACCATAATCACTCGTCCCTTCGTTCCCTCGTTCCACTCCGTGTAATAGTCATCCAGCACTCCGGCGCTCCTGGTGGATAAAAAGGGAACTGCAGGCAGTCGAATGAAAGTGAAAACACCGCTGTGTGTTACGCTTCAGTTCAGGTGTGAAAGATGATGAATGCTTCATCGTTTAGATCGTCGCTAGTGCTGACGTAGTGGATTCACAGTAGCGGAAATGAGACGAGGCCCGCTTGTGCTTGTTGGCGTACAAACGTAAACGGATTTTGGCACCACAGCAGCACCACGGAGTCGAACACGTCGACCGAGAAACAACACTCCGGCTCGTGTAATTAACAACAATAATGCTAACCGAACTTAAAAAAAGAAACAAGAAACAAAACTTCCAGTTGTTTGTTTGTTTGTTTGTTTGTTTGTCAATGAAAACAATTTGGCCGCAAGTGGAATCCGTTTCTAATTGCACATGTCACCAGTGTTTGTGTTTATTCTGCCGACTTCCAATCAGACGAAAGCTAGCTCTTCCTGGTTCCTCACGGGGGGGTGGGGCTTAAAGGGCCGACTCGAGCGAGGAGTCTAGAACGTCGTCATGGTGACTGGCGCTGTCACTGTCACAGCTCTGAGTGGCACTGGAGTAGTTAGCAGCTTCCTGTAGCCTCATTAGCATATTCATCTGAAGGGGGAGGAGTCAAAGACAGAAAGAAAGAGACAGGGCAAGTTATTAACACAGTGCAACTTATACACAATAACTACACACTTTCACTACAATAACCGTATTCAGAGTCGGAGACTTAAGTCCAAACATTGCGTCAGTATTTACGCTGGGAAAGTTCCTGGTATTCAGAGTCGGGTTACGCAGCTGCTTCAGTGGATTTTCTGAGCTCCACATTCAGATTATTGAAATCACCTGCGTGTAGTTCACACCTCTGACGTTGGGGCTGAGCATCTAGACCACCGCCATTTTAAAACTATAAAAAAAATAAAAGACTAATGTGATGATATGTGAGTGAGAAGATGGCGAGGGTTGAGATAAATCTAATAGGAGTCTCGTATATCGCTAATATATCGCTCCATGAATAGAGCTAGTTGTAATGATCACATTAATCACTGGTTTAATTTAACAAAATGGCTTCCACACTCATTATTCAGCAGCTCATAGAATAGCACTATTATTCTGCATTTTATTTTTTATATCGTGCTCTGACGAGACACTGAACCGAGCTGATGGAATCATAATGTGTGTGTGTGTGTGGGTGGGTGTGTAGGATGTAAGAGATTTTATCACACTTTTAATTTTTGCTTGGTTGAATTAATAAAATAATGTCAATGTTTTTGTTAATTCCTTAACTCTGTGTGTGTGTGTGTGTGTGTGTGTGTGTGTGTGTGTGTGAACTCAACTCTGAATACGGAGCTGTAACTTTAACATGAACATTAGAGGAGCAGTTCGGTTTATGGGGACCTGAACATTTCAGATTGGTGAAATAATCACATATATTTAAATGAATGCATGCACACACACACACACACACACTCACACGTACACACACACACGCAAACACACAAAAAAGATGGATGGAGGATGTGTTTATAAGAGAACTGAAGTGAACACACACCAATGAACACCAATAAACATCAAAAAACACCACTTTACACCAATAAACACCACGTTCTACCAACAAACACCACTATACACCAAATAAACACCACTTTACACCAATAAACACCACTTTATACTAATAAACACCAACAAACACCACTATACACCAAATAAACACCACTTTATACTAATAAACACCAACAAACACCACTATACACCAAATAAACACCACCTTATACCAATAAACACCACTTTATACTAATAAACACCAACAAACACCACTATACACCAAATAAACACCACTTTATACCAATAAACACCACTTTATACTAATAAACACCAACAAACACCACTATACACCAAATAAACACCACTTTACACCAATAAACACCACTTTATAC
>CM040471.1:3097749-3110342 GCA_022758105.1 Pangasianodon gigas | reverse complement strand
AATAAACACCACTTTATACTAATAAACACCAACAAACACCACTATACACCAAATAAACACCACTTTACACCAATAAACACCACCTTATACCAATAAACACCACTTTATACTAATAAACACCAACAAACACCACTATACACCAAATAAACACCACTTTACACCAATAAACACCACCTTATACCAATAAACACCACTTTATACTAATAAACACCAACAAACACCACTATACACCAAATAAACACCACTTTACACCAATAAACACCACTTTATACTAATAAACACCAATAAACACCACTATACACCAAATAAACACCACTTTATACCAATAAACACCAATAAACACCACTTTACACCAACAAAAACACCAATAAACACCACTATACACCACCAAAAACACGAACAAACACCATTTTACACCAATAAACACCAATAAATACCAATAAACACCACCACAACTAATTTCATCAGTTACCAAACAACACTCCATCTTTCTTTACTCATATCATTTCAGTACTGTGTGTTCTCACGTATCACACAGCAGAGGTGTTTGATCGCTGATGAAATATGGCCACATTTAGTGCTGGTGTACTATAAACAAATGACCACACACACACACACACACGTGTATATCACTAAACTACTGTGTGCTGATGGAGAACTGATCACAGTGGAAGTTTTTTATCACCTTATAATCTCTGAATGTCTGAGGAGAGACACGAGAAGAGACAGTGAGCTGAGGTCAGTGTTATTGTTATCATTAGTCACTAACGCTTCCTGCTGATTCCACAGCGCTGTGAAAAAGTATTTGCCCCCCCCCCCTCCCCTTAAAGAGAGACACCACAGGTGAACTGTGTAATTCTTCATTAATAAACAATCTTTCAATCTCAATTCATCTCCACAAAGCTGACTGTTAATATTCTTACAGGTATTTCTTTTTTTTTTTTTATATTAGAGACTTTTCAAAAATGTCTGTTTATTTATGCAAATAAGATTAATTAAATATGCATACATTTGCATACTTAATAAAAGTGAAAATCTAGTCTGTTGATGTTGGTAGAATTAAAATGTTTATTATTTCACTGTGACTCTTGAGAGACTTTTACAGAAAAGTCAGTTCAAAAATCATTTTGTAAATCCTACAGTAATCACCATTTTGGGAAATTCTTCTCTAATATCCTTCTAATTACAGAAAGCAATGAAAGTGTGAAAGTTAATGAATGCAGCTCATCTACAAGCTGAGAGTTCTGGTTCTGAATGTTTTTTTATTTTGAGGAAAAGGGTTTAATGTGTTCCTGCTTTAGTCAGAGCGGATTGTAAGGGAAGGTTTATAAAGGAAACTGATCTGTATATTAGAATGACACACTGACGTAAATATCAGGGAGCAAGTTTTTCACAGATATACTGTATGATGTCACACTATTGTGAAGTGGGCGGAGCTTATTCCTTCATCAAGATAATGCACTGGTCATGATTGGACAAAAACAAAAACAGTGAAATATTCAATTTCCTGTTGAGTTTTGATATTTTGTTACTACAGTTTAAAAGAAGACATGTTATAGATTCAATTTATCTAAAAATCTAAAAACTACCTTACCAAAAACGTCGTGTCTAGCTGTAACATCTTGTGTTAGAACACTTACAGTTTTCACACTGTAGCTATTAGCTACATTATCCTCGTAGCTTTGTTGCAAAACTAAAGAAATACATTTCACACAATATACATGCACAGAGAATTTACGGCTGAACCATTTCATCCATTTTAAGGGGGCAAATACTTTTTCACACAAGTAATCTGTTGTTAGATAACGCTTTAAAAATGAAATTGTTAATAAAAATGTTTTAGAAGAGTACTCAGGTTCTCGTTGTGTATATTATAGTTTATCTAAAGAGTCAGTAACATCAGAAAGAAGTCAGGAAGGGGGCAAATACTTTTTGACAGCACGCTCTGTGTTGTGTGTTAAAGTGTGTGCTGCTGTTTTTAGCCAATCAGATCACACGATACTGAAGAGCTCTGATCTGAGAGAGGACTGATGGAGTGCTAATGTTGTTCAGTCTCAGTGGCGCCACTGTGTGGATAAAACAGAGAAGTGCACACACACACACACACACACACACACACACACGCGCACACACGCACACACACACAGAGAATAAAGTACCAGTGGGTCTCCGTCACTGTCGCTCTGCGCCGTGTGTTTGTGCGATTGTTTCGGTGAAGCTCCGTCTTTAAACGAGCTGAACGCATCGTAGCCCACGTCCTCCGGCCGCAGTGGCAGCAGTGATTGGCTGTCACGCTGCAGGGGGGCGGAGCTCCATGGGGAGCTGTCAATCACCCACTTGGAGGGATCCTCCCACACAGCTCTCTTACCATAGAGCTACAGGGAGAGAGAAACAACAGACGTTACACATATGCGCATGTGTGTGTGTGTGTGAGTGTGTGTGTGTGTGTGTGTATGTGTGTGTGCATGTGAGAGAGTGTTTGTGTGTGTCTGTGTGTGTGTGTGTGTGTGTGAGTGTGTGTACCTGTAGCCCCTCCCTCACTGCCTCGAGTAAGTAGGGCACAAGTGAGAAATTCCACAGATCCGTGAACCACACACGAGAACCGTCGACCTCCATCGGACACGACAGGAACAATCGGGGACCTGACACACACATACGCACACACACACACACACACACACACAAACACACACACACACACAGGACTATTATTTGGCCACTTAAAAATCTCTTGCTAATACAAAAGACAAAATGACACCATATATATGTGTGTGTGTGTGTGTGTGTTTGCGCATTACCGATGGTGACATCAGACGAGCTGTGAGCCTCCAGGAAGGTGTTGATGTGTTGCCATGTTTTGGGGATCCAGTCGATGATCTTGATGAGCTCGTTACTGCGTGTGTTTTTATCGATCTCCACCTCGATCAGCTTCCTGCGCAGAAACCGACCCAGAAAACCCCGAACCGGTTCCGTGTGATTCGCACACAGCACCCACCTGAAATTCACGTTATACCATCACACACTGATACACACACTGCACTGGACTCCACCTCATTTACTACAGATGTTCTGAGAGCTTCACTGATGCTGCACAGATAAATACTATTGTAAAAAAGACAAAAACTAAACAAAACTAAATTTATATAAAAATTACAAAGGGTCAGAATAAAAAAAAAAGTATTTTTATTTATTAACATATTAAAATTATTTATTTTTGGGTTAGACCACAGCACAAAGTGGCCTTCTACCATCTTATTAATAAACAAACAAACAAACAAATAAATAAATAAATTCCAGTTTACTTGAGCAATATTGGGTAATAAATACATATATTGAAAATACAAACCTGATTCTGTCAAATCTAGCTTTAAAATTTAAATTATTTTGTAAACATTTTTTTTTAATCTAACACTAACAAATAATGTACAACAACTTCACACCCAGCTAACTGTCCAACCCAAAACCTTTAACATACCATACACACACACACACACACACACACACACACATACACATATACACACACAGATCTTATACAGAATGTAGAGCTCATCGTACCTGAAGTTATGGTGCAGCTCCAGATTTGGGGAACAGGAGACACCCTGGTTCATTGTCCCGATCACATACGGGCTGCACGCACACACACACACACACACACACACACGGTTAAACATATATCAATGCCTTTTATAATAGTCAGTATCAGTAATAAGTATCTACAGTGTATTAAATATTAGCACTCTACAGTATTTATGTATCGCAAGCCGCACTTCTAGCATTCACAAAAATTTTGTTTGTTTCGTTAATAAACGTAGCCAGGACCCGCCTACTTCCTGCAGATGACCAATCACAGATCAGCTCGTTTACTCACCACTGATTAATACAAAAAAAAACATTCTTTAAGAACTTTGGAACTTCTTCTTTTCAAACTCCCAAAAGATCCCTGTGTCACAAACGTTCAAAAGTTCTGCGTTTTCCTGTTAAAACTCCACTTTAAAAGAAAGTGGAGAGCCAATCAGATCGCAGCCTTCAACGTTCTGAAGCTAGCGGCCAGGAAAGCTACAGGAGGAAGGCGGAGCTTCTGAAGCTGACACTCACGCGTTCTTTATTGCTTTGTGATTAAATCAGTGCACAAATTACACACAAGCTTTTCTGATTACTTTTCTTTGTTTTTTCTCTTTTGCTTAAACACTTTCAACATCGATTAATAATAATCATTCGGAAATTGTTTTCAGAATGTAGTTTATATTACTTACATCTACATAGTAGAAATTTACTGCTGAATAAAATCTGATGCAGTTTATTATGAAGATACAATGCCTGAGATTTTAACTTTAATCTTATCTTAACTCTAATCTTTTAACTACTAGCTCAGTCTACACTAATTTCTATTATTTATAATTTCATTGTATATCATTTTACTATATTCACTATGTTCCTGTACAGAAACTTCTATTTCCATTTCTATATGTATAGTTATAATGTATAGAAATTCTATAATTTACAATTTCAGTGTATAGTAATGTCTATTTTGGACAATTTCATGTATAAAAATTACTGCTCTTTACAATTTCACTGTATAGACATTTCTATTTTACAGTTATAATGTATAGAAATTATATTCTTTACAAATTTCAGAGTATAAAAATGTCTATTTTGGACCATTTCAGTGTACAGAAATTACTGCTTTTTACAGTTTCAGTGTAGCAACATTTCTATTTTTAGAATTTTTATTTATTTAGAGTTTTCTTTACAGCTTCAGTGTACAGAAATTGTCATTTTCTAGAGTGTCAGTGTTTTTTTGTGTGTTTTGTGTGTTTACCATTTGTGGTATTTGCAGTTGAGGAAGCCGTTGAAGATGTCGCTCAGGTTGCCGATGTGGTGCAGGTTATCGATCAGAACCACCAGGGGGAGCGGATGCTCTCGCTCTCCTTCATCACAGTTACAGCGTTCAGCAAGAGCAGAGAGGTACTCACACAGATCCTGTACACACACACACACACACACACACACACAAGCATAATTATACATTTTGAGCCTTATTAATACAGAAACACCTTTATCATTTCTTTAACACTCTTTAAAACTTTATTACAGTATTAATAAGCAGCCTATAAGCCGTGTACTAACCATTTATAAAGCAAGCATTATTTATGTTTATATATGAAATATATATATAATTATTTAACTTCTGGGTGAATTATTTATTTAAAAGAATGACTTTAGCCTTTATCTAGCATTTATTATAAAATGGCCTTATTGTTCCTAGCACGCTACTTTTACATTAGTTCTATATTAGTTACATTTTAAGACTTTATTATTTTTCCCCACACATTTTAATTGCTATAAAACATTTTTGTTATCTATTGTTAGTAATTACTTTTTTCTATTATTAGTCTATTTTATTTTTTCACTACGTTTTGTTTCTCTTTCTTTCTTTTTTTGCTTGAAGGTATTAGGAGTAGAAATGTCACATGTTGGTCCCACCTTGCTGGATTTCTGGTCCACGTTGAAGCAGGCGAGGCTGCACTCGTTCACTTCCCGGCCGCTCTTGTTGATGATGTAATGCGCCAGTTTGTTGGCGAGGTAGGACTTCCCCGTGCCGCTCGGGCCGGACAGGATGATCCTGCGATGCTCCATCAGCAGATTCAGGTAACGCTGGATTATGGGTTTGGGGATTAACGTATCGAACACCAGGTCGTCTATACTGTTCTCCCTCACACCTACACACAAAAACATCATTTATTCATCTGGAGATTGATTTACACTCTGAAAACACTCCGGTCTCATTGCTAATATTTTGAAATTGTATTTTAATGTTAACTATTGAATGTGGAACTTTGCTAACATGATTAATTAACATTCGACCCTCATTTCCTACTGACATCAAGGCTATAAATATCATTTTAAGTTTTAATACAAACAACTAAACACTTGAATTGGATTCTGCCACATTGGTAAGCGTTCTGAGTACTCTGAGTTCTATGTAGTATTAGTACTACAGACATACTACAGTATTAATACTATATACATACTGCAGTATTAATACTATATAGATACTACAGTATTAGTACTAAAGACATACAGTATTAGTACTATATACATACTGCAGTATTAATACTATATAGATACGACAGTATTAATACTATATACTGTACATACTACAGTATTAGTACTACATACATACTACAGTATTAACACTATATACATACTACAACAGTGTTGAGTGAGTACTCCAAATACTAAGTACTAAATAAGTACTGTTTAAAGTATTTTTTTAATCTTTTATGCACCTCTTATGCACCAAGTACTGAATATGTGCTGAATTCTTATGTAGTATTAAAAACCTTTCATAAATACTCACTACTGAGTACTGAATTTTACGTATAAACTGTCAGTGGGACATACTGAGTGAGTTGTAAGCATTGAGCTATTATGTACTATAAAGACGATATAAGACTATGTACTGTTATGTACTAAAAGGTACTAAAAGTACCGACTGGCATTACTGCTCAATGTACAGTTATCTAAGCACTTTACCTTGAATAAGTATCAGTTAAGTAGTAAGCACAGAGTTCTTATACAGCATCAGTACTAAAACAGCAACACTTAGTACTTCTTTGGTACTAACACTATGTAAGAAATCTGTACTACTTTTAGGAGTACCAAGTGCTAAGTAATAAGCTAATAAGCTTTCACAGAGTATAAATGCTATTTAATGCCAGAAATGAAAGACAGAATTTAACGTTTTGACTTTTTTTTAAAAAGTTTTAGTACGAATAAGGTTGTTATGCTTGACTTCTTCAGCTGTACGTCACGTTAAATAAAAGCGTCTCGGTAAAGACAAAGCCTCTCACCTTTGAGTGTAATGTTGATAATGTTGTTTTCTCCCACCAGGTATCCACAGGGCAGAAGTTCAGGAAGTTCAGCAACGTGAGAGCGCTCCACTTCCCCCATCCTGTAGCTCACTATACTGTCCGAATTCAGGCCCAGACTCGTTAAAGGATCCACACGGAACACGTACTCCTGATACACACACCATCGAAAGGCATATCGTTAACATCAAAAGCTGCATAATCATTTAATTTAAAAAAATCTGCTTTTATAAGCACGCATGTGCAGGTGAACTGGTCCTCATTAATGAGTTCTTGTATTACTTTGCAGTATTAATCCAGATAATTAGTCAGTAATATAAATACTATGTACTGAACACAGAGTTTAAAATGTATTTGTTATACAATATACATACAATATACGTATATATTATACAGATTAAGTACTGAATAAACACAAGCTAATGTGATATTATAACTAAATACTGATCCAATACTGAACTAAATAGATAGATAGATAGATAGATAGACAGATAGATAGATCGATCACTTTATTCATCCCAGAGGGAAATTCACACAATACAGCAGCACAGAGAGTTAGAAGTACACTAAAAGTAATTTATTATTATAAATGAAATTAAGAAAAAAGAATAAATATATAAAAAAGAATTCAGTGTAAGAGTGTGATGTGGTAGTGCAGTGATGTAAACACTGGAGATATACGTAGTTATTGATATAGATAGCTGTAGATATAGATATAGTACTGAATAAGTAATTATTGAGTTAATTATAGTATAAATGTTAAGTGCTTATTAAATATCGAGTACTGAGTTCTACACAGTATTAATACTATATATACATACTACACCTCTATTGAGTGAGTAGTTTAAATACGAAGTACTTTTAGGTATTAGGAGTAAGTATTGAGTTTAAGTATGTTTCATGAATAAGTGCTTAATAAGTACTGATACCTATGAGTATTTCTAATGTTTATACTACTTTCCAGTACTTAATGCTCTGTACATCAGGCATACTTAGTCATACTCCATGAACAAGCACCAGTACTGAGTTTTTCTGTAGTATCAAGTGAGTATTAATTCCAAAGCTCTGACCTTGAACAGTCGTCGTATTACACCATCCAACACGTCCCACTTGGTTTTTCCACTGACGCCGATGGAGCCGATGAGATACTCCAGACTCTGTAAACCCTGCACGTTCAACACTTTCAACTTTAATACTGAGAAAATATTAAATATTCATAAAATAATAATCGTCAACAAATCTAGTTTAATAGCACCTTGGTCCTGTTGGAGCCCCCGGCGATGGTGACGACTATTCGGACACTTCGTCCCTCTTTACGCAAGTTTCCCTCGTAGCCGTCGTCCAGCAGCAGATCTGAAAGTCAAAGAAAGAACGTCAAAGTACTGAGTGATGCACACATGAGGAAAAACTTCCCTTAAAAAAAGTTCCCTTAAGGGCTAGGAAGTATGTTTACCTATATCAAGGAAATAGCTACAGGAATTTCCTCCTCAGTTTCCTTCACACTGTACAGTTCTCTCAGCTCACTAACCTGCTAATGCCATTATTAGCTAACTAGTAATCAAGGCAACTCTTTCTTTCTTTCTTTCTTTCTTTCCATGCTTATCTTTTCTTTCTTTAATTTTGCATCCTTTTCTTTTGTTCACTCTTTTTAACTTCTCTAATAATATTTATAGTGAGTGTGTGTGTGTGTTAGGATTTTAATGAGTGTGCAATTCCACTAAGTGAGAGTTAAATCGAGGCTGCTGATTGGTCAGCTGCTGTAACGCCCATTATGACATCATCAGCTGTCAGTGTGTTTCAATGGGAAAGTGTCACACTTTAACAAGCTAAACGAGTAAAAATAGCATTCTTCCGTCATGTAAATCCCTCAAATGCTCTCTTCTCACCTGACATGATGGTCTCAGTGAGGTTGAGGTTGTTGAGTGACAGGCCCAGTGATTGGCGGGAGGACGAGGAGGAGGTACTTGAGGTCTCTGATGGGGGGCGGGGTGTTTTGGATGACACGGCAGAAGGGGTGGAGTTTCCACTGGACTTTAATCTGTCATTCTCCGCCTTCAGCAACTCGATCTCGTTCTGTCAGAGAGAGAGAGAATGTGTGAGTATTGCCTGTGTGTGTATATATATATATATATATATATATATATGTGTGTGTGTGTGTGTGTGTGTGTGTGTATGTACCTGCATGCGGTTCATGGCCTCTCTGATCTGGTCCAGGTGATGTGCTGAACTCAGAGCCTCCAGTCGGATGTCTGTGAGTTTCAGCTCCTTCTCCCTCAGCTCGTTCTTCAGCTGCAGGATGATCTCTGCCTCGGCCTCAGTACACTCACACAGCCTGAACACACACACACACACACACACACGGTCACATAGTGCAACAACTTTTATGAATAGCAGCACTACACCACATACCTGTATGGTGGATGAATCAGTCTCACAGGTGCGTATTCAGAGTAGAGTTCAGTGAGCAGAGAGAATTTACAATCCTATTATAACACTCTGTGCTGGATCAAGTGCTATTCTATGAGCTGCTGAATAATGAGTGTGGAAGCCATTTTGTTAAATTAAACCAGTCATTAATGTGATCATTACAGCTAGCTCTATTCATGCAGTGATATATTGGCAATATACGAGACTCCTATTAGTTTTACTTCAACACTCGCCGTCTTCTTACTCAGATATCATCATAATAGTCTTTTTATTTTTCAGTTTTAAAATGGCGGTGGTCTAGACGCTGTTAGAAATCTCTGGCAACCTCAGAGGTGTGAACTACACGCAGGTGATTTCAATAATCTGAATGTGGAGCTCAGAAAATCCACATAAGCAGCTGCGTAACCCGACTCTGAATACCAGGAACTTTCCCAGCGTAAATACTGACGTAACATTTGGACCGACTCTGAATACATCCCTGTGTAAACACTTTATACACAAAAACACACACACACACACTTATACACACAGCAGACAGGTTGTGCACTGTTTTGGGTGTTAATAGGTTTGTGGTGTTGTCCAAATTCTCACTAGACAGTTCACTATAATATTACCCATAATGCACTGCAGCCTCAGCTCTTTTCTATGGGTCATATGCAAAGATCACGCCACACCACATTCACCTTTACCCATCATGCATCACTCTTCCTTTTACCGAGATCTGTGTTTGTAGATGACATGGCCGTTTTGCCTTTTCTTTGGCACCCAAATGGGGGACGATTTACTAACACACACACACACGCACGGACACACACGCAAGGACACACACACACAGAGCGTAAAGTTGAGAAAAAGAAAAAGAGGACATAGGCAAATTAAATGGAAAGGAAGCACAGACTAGAAAAGACAAAAGACAGTAAAAAGCAAAAATATAAGTGTGTGTGTGTGTGTGTGTGTGTGTGTGTACTCACTCAGTAGTGGATGAAGACGTGTGTAAGGCCTGTGTGCTGCTGTCTGTGTGTGTGTGTTGCAGTTTCGGTGATTCCGGAACGGACGAGTCCGTCATTTCCTCCAGCTCATCATGAGACGACTGCAGCTTTGAGCTTTTCTTCTTCCCAAAAGCCTGTTTAAAGGAGCTGCGCAACTGAGGACGGACACACACACACACACACACACTTTTACTTTGATGCTCACATACACACAGTAAATTTCTGGGTGATATGATGACCAATTACTTTTACAATTACTCTTTATTTTATACATTTATTTTTTATTAAAGTATGACACATAATACTTTTTATCAATTTATAGTTATATTTAATGTTGTGTGAAACAAGCTAGTTCCTGTTCACACTTACGGTATAGCAGCTATAAACAGTCGTCCCCTCACCAGCCTCTCCTTTCTCTTTCTCTTGAAGTTAATAAGTGAAAAATCTTAAAAATACAGCTTTACTTCTGACTGTTACAAAGTGCTGACACTAGAGACTCCTTCCATAAATGTTACATAAACATCTCCTTACAGAAGACTTCACCATATCACTAACTATTCTTTTAATCGGTTTATGTGGAGTGTCCGCTGTACGAGTCGCTGTGAATGAGCTGTTACTATAGAAACGATAACGTAATAGAATGAGTGCATTAATATAAACCTGTGATTTGCAGCTGCACTACTGTCAGAGCTGCTCCTATAGAAAATTAATCAACACCTTCTGACCAATCACAATCCAGCATTCAGCAGGGCTATTAGACAACTGCAAATCTTACACACTTCTAAAGAGTTTTTGGATTTCAGGACCTAACTGTATCTTGCAGATGATATGTAGTTATCCAATGATATACAAAAGTATGTGAGGAGAGAGAACAACATAGAAATCTTTTTTTTTCTACAGAGGTACAGAGGATTGGGGCAAAACGAAGGGCAAGAAGGGATGGAAACATTTTACATGCGACCTACTTTTATACTTTTATCTATCTAGTGTGATGCCCATCCACAGTCCTCTGAATTCACCATATGCATAGTATTCTGTGATCTAGAGCTACTAGGTTACAGATTCAGGGACCATCAGGTTCATTTCTTATGGCTGGGACAAGGTCTGAGTAGTGGATAAGAGCAGCAAGACCCATCAAGCCTCACAAAGCAAGTATTTCCTGAGATTACAAGGTTCCTGATCCAGGACACCTGTCGTAGAGACCATGAACCCATAACCTAGTGGCTCTAGAGGACACAATGAGGGAGGTGGTGGCTCAGTGGTTAAGGATTTGAGCTAAAGATCAGAAGGTCATGAGTTCAGAATCCCAGCACCATCAAGCGATGGGTCCTTCAGCAAGACTAGCTGTCTCCTGCCTCCATTGCAAGCTGCTTTGGATAAAAGCATCAGCCAAATGAGCAGTGATTGAAGTGGACAGATGTTACTGGTCCATTTGGATAGGACCACCCAGACATCATTTCCTCATTAAGAGTGGCTATCTATAAGGGATCAAAATCTGCTGCCCTGGTCTGAAAGCAAAGCAACCATGTGCCTGGGCCATATGCAGTTATGCACCTTCAGAGAAGACATTCAGGGACCAAGAATGGAAATCCGAGCAGCAGAACTTGCCCTGCAAGCTGTCACTCAGTAACCCGTCACTAAGGTGTAATTCGACTACACTGGCATAGATCTAGTTGTGCCACGGGGCACAAGTATAAAATTTGAACTACACAATCATGGCCTATGCCACCTGGTACCCCAAGGTTCATGAGAAGAGAAAAGTTACATTGAAGACTTCTTCTATGAGCTGTTCTTACTGTTTTGGCAGGTTGCCATCCCAAAAGATGATGCAACATCCAAAGGCACCCACTTCATGTCTCAGGAGTGTTAGTTCAGTACCATTTCCAGTGGTACAGTTGCTAGCTCCTACCACAACAATCTGCCAGGGCAAGGGGACAATCCCACAGCAATGGCAGCAGGACACTGATCACATCAATCCTCCTTGTCAGTTGTTGTTGGTGTGTTTAGGGTCTCACTATACCTTTGGCTTTACCACCCACTATCTCTCTTTTGTCTCTCTATTTTTCTGTCTGTTACAATACTGAGAATTAGGGATCAAACAAAGGGCAGCAAAGGAAGGAAAGATTTCACTGATACATGCTTTCTATTAGAATTATTGCCTCAATCATTTACCAATCCATTTATACATGCAGGGAAAGTTTACAAATAGTTTTCATATTCACCTTGTGTCCACTGTCCCTCCCCTAAAGAAGCGAGGGAAAAAGTCATCAAAGCATTGTGAGCTGAATATTGTGAAATGTTG
>CM040471.1:3085249-3095249 GCA_022758105.1 Pangasianodon gigas | reverse complement strand
AACATTCATATTAATAACCCAACACAGAACAAACATGAGCACAAAAAACTGATTTGACCTCAGACAGGAAGAGAATCAGTGAAAAAGCCCCGAGTAGAGGGAAAGCACAAATAAATCAGACATGTAGGGCCCTAAAGTCTGAGTGCACTACCAGGAAGTGTCTTTACTTCATCAGTTAGCAAACTATACACATTATCTTATTGGTTTTTATTTTACTCGGTTGATCTTATTACAATTACAGTTATATCAGTGAGAAATGGTTATGTATACTGTATATATTTTTAGAAATACATCGTTATGGTGTTTGTTGATAACTGATGAAAAAGGAAAGTTCTTGGTAGTGAGCTGTAGAAGTGAAGCCATTCCACCCGTTAGTGCCGGATCTTTAATCTGCAGCTGGACAGTTAGAGTTATTATTCACTAAAACACGGAGAGACGCGTGTCCCGACACACCGCCTTTACCTTTTCCATGTAGGCGTACACCTGCAAGTGAGAGAGTGTGTGTGTGTTTAAACTGTACAGCTGCACCCCAGTGAGGCGCCAAAATTAATGAGCAAACACAAATTCAACGCTTTCAGGAATAGCTGTCTGTGGCTGTGTTTTTTTTCTTAAATGATGAAGAAAAGTAACAGTGAGAAATCTAACACAAATGAAACGCTCTTATCTAGTGAGATAAAATAACAGTAATATTAACTCACGCGTTTAAACGTAATGAAAGAGAAGTGTTCAGGAAAATAAACGACAGCAGAAACAAAGTCAGACGAAAAGAAAGAAAAAAGTAAAAACTAACAAGTGTCTAAAATAAGAAAAAAAACAACCAAATATCAAATGGAAAAGAAGAATGAGGAAACAAAACAAACCAAAGAAAGAAAGAAAGAAAGAAAGAAAGAAAGAAAGATGGAGAGTTTCACCAAAAAAGACATCATAGAGCAAAGTACTGTGAGAAAGATTAAAGAATCAAATTAACAACTAAAGAAACAAATAAAACACATTAAGAAAGAAAAGAAAGAAATAACCAAAGAAAATAAAATCAACAACCAAATATTCAAAATAGAAAGAAAGAAAGAAAGAAAGAAAGAAAAAGAAATGAGAGAAAGAATATAAAAGCAAATGAGGATAAGAAATTAAAGAAAAAAGATTTAGGACATAAAGAAGGTGTTAAAGAATGGTTTTTGGAAGAAAAAAGAAAAACTAATAACAACCAAATACCTAAAATAAGAATAAAAACAGTCAAAATAAGAGACACAAAGGACAAAAAGATGAAAGAAAGAAAGAAAGAAAGAAAGAGGAATAAGAGAAGATACTAAAGAAGGTAAGCATAAAGCTTTAAGGACTGGCCGCTCTCAGACGCTAACGAAACCTCGTAAAAAAATCAAAACACATTTTCCGCTTAAACCTCATTCGTTTCTAATCGGATAATATTTCTGAGTGTACAGACAGCTGGAGTAAATGGCACTCACCGCCGAGTACAGAGACGATGTGCTGGACACCAGGGACAGAGACGATCCATGAACTACAGAAAAAACACAGTCGTTTAAATGTAAACTGTAGAAAAGTGAGTGATTTAGTCAGAGAGTGTAATACTGCTCATCACCAGCAGAGGGCTCAGTGCTACAGCACATCAGCTCAGCCCTGACACCCACACCCACACACACACACACACACACACCTTCGTCAGTGCTGTCCCGGAATGATCCGGAGCGACTGATGGCACGTGGTCGTTCCTCCAGCGACGTGTTACTGCCACACAACACTCGCCCGTCTCCGTACAGATCAAACGCCTCCTGATCCGGAATACTGTTAGACCGAGTCATAGCTCCGGTGGGGCTCACTGGAGTACACACACACACACATATATACACATACACACACACACACACATACACACACAGTTGTAATGTTTACATTTATATGTAAAAATGTAAACTTCAGAGGATGAGCATTGGTTCTTGGTGTTTTAATATTTGGCCAAAAAACTTGTTTCGAGAATAAAATGCTACAGAAACACCAACATGAGCGGTATTTAACAGTTAGCATCGCAGTTACTAATAGCGGCATTAGCATTACTGGCCATTTTGAGTGTTTAAACAAATACTTCGTTCTCCTGTTTAAAACAAAAACACCACAGATTTGTTATACATTATACATATTAAAAGGGATCATGAATCTCAGGACAGATCCGAACGTTAGCTTCATCAGTTTCATCGTGATTAGCATTACCTGGCATGTTAGCTGTTCTGGGCTTGTAAAGGTAGCGTAATATCTGAATTACACGATGTGAGAAGTGTGTGAAGCGGTTATTCAGAGCAGGTCTGAGCGATACGATGATATAATATCGATACTGCGATAAATTATGTCACAGTACGCTTTTCTGTGATATTTTTTAAAGAACTGTAAACTTTTTTAAAACGAATTTAATAATAATTTTGAAGTTGGAAGGAGCTGATTTGATGTTAACATTTCTCTCATCTTTAAAATGTTATAACGTTACAATTATTACCGATTTTTTTCTCCTTTTCAGTGCTGTTTATGGATTTATCTATTATACGTAAAAATAGCTTTGTATTTTTAAATATAAGGAAAGTAAAAAAAACAGTGAATTAATTTCAGTAGACATTAAATAAATTATACTGAGCAGTTTTTTTTTTAATGCAACACTACCGTATTTCTGATGTGATAGTTTTTATCATTTCACACTAAATCAGACGAATCATCGATTAATGCTAACTAATAACGTAAGATATATGATCCCTGCACTCACGTAGGTTGCTGTAGTGGTATTTCCCGGTTGGGGGGGACAGGGGACTCCCCGTGTCCTGCAGTCCTCCAGTGGAATGAGAACGAAGCCATTCTTTACCTTCTTCATGAGACATCTGTCTGGAGGAAGGAGGATGTCTGATAGCGGAGTAGATTAAGAACACGTTAATATCTGTGTTATTGCTGCATTGTTATTATCCACGCATGCACACACCAGCTGTATTAATTCCAGTAAGTCGTCATTAAGTTAGGATTAGTTTCTGACATCAAACTGTTTAAGATTTGCTTAATTTAAAAAAATTACAGATGTTGTCAGTAAAAAAAAAAAAAAAAAAATTGGTGATTATATTAGTACCTTAATCCCTTTTTGGGTAGTGTGTTTCTGTCAAGAGTCATGCTGTTAAAGCAGAAGGAAAACACAACAGAGTGAGATTCACACACACACACACACACACACACACACTTATCATGTTGTCCATATTATAAAATACTTTCTGCAGTAGCTTAATTGTATTTTGTCCATCTGTTAGTGTATTTATGGTAGACCTGCTACTCTAGCAGTTACAGGAACGTTACAGTTACAGTGCGTCATGGTAACATCAACACTGAAAATCTCCTAACGGCGATATCAGAAAATCAGTGTTATCATGACAGCAGTGATGCAAAACATAAGCTACTTACAAAGTACTATTAGGATAAATCCAGAATACAGTACAACACACAATTAATCTGAAAAGGTTAAACATTTAACACCTTAAGTTACATTAAAGATGTTACTCCAACACCAAATGGCAATAACAGTCCTCCAACACACCTCCTTAAGTTATAGTTATGTTTTAATAATACTGTGCACTACAGCCTCTATTTGAAGGTATAAACCTAGCAATAAGCATTTCTACCCTGAAAGGTACAATTTAGTACATTTTTTCTCATGTGCTTAGGGGACGACTATTCACTCTCAGAAATAAAGATACCAAAATATATTTTTCCTTGTTGCTAGGATGGTACCATCAAGGGTACATATTTTGTACCTTTAATATATATCTTTATACCTTTAAAAATAATTTAAGGAACATAATTGGACCTTGAGGAGCACTGATGTACTCTAAAAGCTAACTATGAACCTTCCCAGGTAAAAGATACACAGTACCGTTACACAAGACGTACCCTTGATGGTGCCATTCCAGCAATAAGGAAAGGTACAGTTTGATACCTTTATGTCTGAGAATGTGTAGTTTTGAGAGAGAATATCTTGACATGACCTTCTGTCTGCCATTTTCCCTCCCATACAACAATCTTCCTTCCATGCCACGTAATTCCTACTTGGCAGTAGGCTGTCTGGAATGCATTGGGAATATAAAAGGTATCTTTCTCTTTGGTCTTCAGTACGCAGCTTCATTTTAGATGACGGCTACTGTGATTTGCAATCCATGGAGTGTGTTGTTAATGCATATGCATCTCAGCTTGGGTTCTGGCAGATCACTATTGCTGGATTGGGCTTATATGGCTCAGGAACAATGCCATCTGATACTGTCACCAGACTCACAGTCATCAAGGTTATGATCTATGACCCTGATCTTCAAAACTGACTCAAATTTGTCGATCTACCACTTTTTTCTTTTAATAGAGATATGCTCCCCCTTTTTGGCTCTGTTCCTTGCATGCGTTCCTTCACATTATCTTCCATGGGACGGAGTCACAGGATACTGGCCAGGTCGTAGCCTCTCCTATTTCTCCAGTCAGATGCAACCCTGCTACTACCATCTTCAAAGTAAGATTTGGGTCTATCTGAATCTCCGTCAAACCACCAAGAAGACAAAACAGTTTGGTTAGGTGGCTCTTACCACAACAGGACCACTTTCTTCACGATCTGCAGAGATTCCTCCATCCCAGTTTGCTTGCTTGACTACATATGTTCCAGTTGCAGGTGGGTGGAGTGATCTTTAGTTCAAGCCCCCACATTTTCTTCTAAGTATTTGCCTCCTTTTTATCCATAGCAACTTACAATTAGGTCAGGATACAATTGAGCTCAATCCAATAGGTACAGCTTGGTGGTCCTATGATTTGAACTCACAATCTCCTGATCAGTAACCCAATGCCTTACCCACTGAGCTGTTCCACTATCTTCAAGCTTGTCTACTTGATTGAGATATTCTGTTTATTTTGTGCCAAAACCTTGGTAGCTTTAAGTGGGGTCTCTATCCCCAGGTTTCTTCAGCACTGTCAAAGCATTTCTGGTTTGTTAGCAGGTTTGCTTGTGAATTTTGTCCACCATCATCCTGTTCTGGTTAGCAAAGCCCTCAGGATCAAATGGCTGTCAAGTGTATGTATCTTTTCTTCACATTTTCTCCCAATTTGGTCATCTCCACCCATTAGCTAGCTCTCCCCATCACACAACAGCTACCAAGCAGGGAGGGTAAATGCTTGCTCCCTCTGAGACACATTAAGGTACTGCATCTTTTCGAACTGCTGCTCATACTACACCAAGCACAGCTGAAAGCTCAGAACAAAGCACTATCAACCCTCTTCCACATACACATCTCAGAATCGCCCATGATTGTTTAGTGTCACTCTAATTGACAGGGGATGCCATCCCTCCCACACAGAAATCATGGCCAGTTACACTCTCTTGGACTCCGGGCCACTGATGGGTGTAGCATCATCGAGATTTAAACTCGCCTGACAAAATACTTTTCTTCAAAAGTGTGCGTGTATATTATTTCCAGGTACTTGTGCATTCTAAAACAGCAATATACTAACATCATCTTTGAAACACTCAAATGAACATGATGAATTCAATCAAGCATGCTAGAGAAAAAAGAAGGAAAATACTAAAGTTTCCATCGCTAACCTTCTCAGACACACAATAACACACTACTACTCTCTGTCACACACAACTATACACAAACAAGCTGATAAGTGAATTAGGTGTGTTAAAGTGAGAAAATCATTCCAACAAGGCTACATACACACCACATACGTACCCTTGGGATAGTGTGGATTTGAGCCTTGGTGCATGTTGATGATGTGGCGCAGGAAGCTCGATGGATTCCGAGCTGGTGTGTAGGCTGGTGTGTGAGCTGGTGTGTAAGCTGGTGTGTGAGCTGGTATGAATGCTGCTCAGCGTCTCTTTGCTGCCTGCAGATGAGCTGCTGAGGAAGGGACGGGCATTAGAGAGAGAGTCGGGCGTTCTGTTGCCTCCACTGCCCGGGGAGTCGAGGGGAGAGGTGAAGGGAGCGGACTTAGCAGAATCGGGAGAGCTTGGCTTACTGCTGCTGCATTTACTGCCAAATAACCTAAACAAGAGAAAGAGAGAGAAAAAGAGAGAGAGAGATCATAAAGACAGATCTAAATGCTGTGTTAGATGGCATAAGATCATGACAGACTGGGAAAAAGAAGAGTAAGGTCAGGAGTTAAGACCTATTCTGAACTGGAGTGATGTAGCTGAGGTTGAGGAACTGTCAGAGCCAGAATTCAGACACCATGCTGATACTGCTGACATTTCTACATCTGGGGTTTTCCAGTGTTTTCTAGAGTGGTATGGTTCATATTTAATTTTAAAAAAGTTCCAGGTTAGGTCACAGCCACTTCAGGTTTATTTCAGAATATAGATATACAGTAGATATTTGAAGCAGTAAACAGATACAGTTTCATTGCATTACACCCCTAATATACTGTGTATGTATACATACATGTATGTATGTATGTATGTATGTATGTATGTATGTCCACCACCAGGGGGCAGCATTCACCTCATCATTAACAAAACTACAGAGTCGCCTGAGAAAGATGGGTACATGGATAAAATAGGGACAGAAAGAAACTCCAAGGATGTGACAGACATAATAAATACTTCTATCCATCACTTGATCTGCCAAATCTCTCACTTTTTCTCCCACACAGGCCCAAGCAAAATGTCAGCATGATTCAGCAGTCTGTCTCTCTCAATCTGTCCCTCCAAGTCTGTCCCTGTTGCTCTGATTCTCTCTCGAGCACCCTTTCTCATCATATTCAGAGATGAGTCTGCATTTTCCACCCCTTTTCATTTTTTGGGTTTAAAGGCAAAGGCTTGTATTTAAAGGCAGAGGTCTAGATGCTATTAAAAACATCTCAGATGCTTCTGAGCAGAACATCTGAGGCGAGAAATACACACAGGCAATTTTAATAATCTAAATGTGGAGCTCAGAAAATCGACTTAAGCAACTATACAACCCAGTTTTAATTTTTAGACTTAAGTCACTCTGAATTTGGCCCTTAGAGAGCTAATGACATTTGATTCACTGCATTGTGAGGTCACTTGGCCATCATACCACCAGACGTCACTCTGTGGTTAAAATTAACTAGCTAACGTAACACAACCTCACAGTTTATGTGGCTAACTTACTATTTGGTTTTAGCTAGCCATCTAGCTAGTACCACAAGCCAGACCTCACACTTTTATGGACTAAATGTTGCCAAAATTCAGGATAGATCCCTAATACAAGGCAAAAGTAAAGGTATATATATATCTTTCTCTCTTACCTGCGGAAGGTGGGCGAGGCAATGTCGGGGTATTTGGATCCAGGCTGTCTGAGTCCTGATTGGCTGGATGTTGGGCTGGATTTGGGTGATGTGCTCAGTGCTGCCCCCTCCTGCTCTGACACTGAAACCTTCTCTTTATCGGTCTGATTTATGCTAACTGGACTTGACCTCCCTGACTCTGGCTTCCCTCCCTCCTTCCTTTTTGAAACGCCACTTACTGCTCCAGTTCCAGCTCCTGCTCCGGGTCCAGGTCCAGGTCCGGCCCCACCCCCAGCCACAACCCCACCCCCTTTCACTGTGGAAGAGTCAATGGATCGGTAGGATTTAGCCGGCCGTGGAAGTGAGCGATATTGAAGGGGCATTTTAGACCCGCCAATGCCCAGAAGGACCCCATCGTCATGGTGACGGTACCCATCCAGGCTTGTTTTCCTGGCCCCACCCACCACACATGTGGTCCCACCCACTTTCCCAGCTGATTTGGCAGATAAAGTCTTAGGTGCTGCTAGTTCTGTAGCAGCTGGGATCTTCTTGAATCCAAAGGAGCCAGTGGTGGGCGGAGGACGGGTGATGCCAGACTTTTTACCCTCATCGCCACTGCTTTTGCCCACATCTGATGGAGAGCGTTGCATGCTGGGAGATTTACAAGGAGTCTTGACCTTCTCTGATGCCTTAGCGTCATCCGTTTTACCTGCTGGAAGAGAAAGCAGTTATCATTACGACAGAGCAGATGACAAATAATGTGCTACTTAATGCCAATAAGGGACACGCCCATTTGTCTCACCTCAAAGACTCACCCACCTGTCTCACTCAAAGACACGCCCACCTGTGTAACCCAAAGAGACATCCAACTGTCTCACTCAAAGTCACACCCATCATCTTACCTGGTGTTTTGAGGTTCGTGTTGCTGTTTTTACTCCGTGGTGAGGTGATACCCGTTTGGGCGCTCATGCCCCGCCTCCATGAGCCTGTCTGAGACACAGGAAGCCCCGCCCCTTCCATTTGAGAGGAGGAGTCTAAGATGTTCTCAATTTGTTCATCAACCTTCTTCAAATCTTCAGCTCCACACCAGCTACTGCTATTCTGATTACACTGCTGCTTGGACTGCACACACACACACACACAGAGAATAAGGATACACACTTGACAGATGGTGCATCTTCCCTCAGCAGCCAAGACAAGACGAGCACTCACAATCTGCTACGCACACACTTTTTGCAGTGTTGCTGTGTGTGTGTATATGTGTGTGTTTGTGTATACCTTGCTCCTGTGTGATGAATTCAGTGTGTGCACATCATCAGCTCCAACATCAAGAGAGTCACTCAGACCACTGCTGACCGAGCTACTGTCATCATAACTACACACACACACACACACACACACACACACACACAGAGAGAGAGAGGAAGAAAAAAGAGAGAGAGGATGAGAGGTATTAAAAATAAGATGCATATAGAGTAATTCTGATTGGCTGTTAGCCTCGTGCCATACTGCTGTCAGCCAATCAGAGCAGACCGTACTCACAATGATATTCTCACATGATGGTTTTTACTTTTTCATCGTCCTTGACTAAATTTGCTAAATGGACATTCTGTCTTTACAACTTGTTTCATGTTCCTTTACTTAGTGCCACACCCACCATTTTTGTTTTTGAAATGCATTATGGGTAATGCACCTGCACTAGCTAAACAGCATTAGTAGAGTGCTAACCAGTAGCAATGATTTGTAGGGTTTCTGTAAACTTCCAAAAATTGCTTCCCAGGATCACGAAATCTCTTGTTCTAGACTCTTTTATGTGAATCATCTGAATCAATTCACAAGCACAAATCCAATCAAACAAATCAAATGTTCTCATTTTTATCTACGTAGCACAACAAACACAATCCAGATCACCTGATTTATTGTATTTTCTCGACATTATGCAGCGTTTGTCGTGTTTTTGTCGCTCTGAGCTCTGAAGAGTGAATCAAATGAATCAGTATGTGCTGCATCAAAGATTCAAACTACTGAAGTGAGTCATCATGTGCACCATCTGTTCTTTCAGTTTCTGCCAAAAATAAATATCTTGGATATCAAATGGATATCATTTGAAGTTTTTTTTAAGTAGTTCATCTGCTGTGGTTGAACATGCGTCCCTCTTCCCACAATGCACCATTCCATAGAAATATATATAAATAAATATATAAACATCTGATATCACATATGGAACTACCTTCAGTTATATACTTACAGTTAGGTCTGGAAGTCAAGATGCGATCAAAATGTAGACTTTCAGTTTTATTTTAAGAGGTTCCACAAAAATATGGCATTTACCATTTAGGAATTACAGCCATTTTAAGCAAAGTTCTTCCATTTTCAGGGGCTCAAAGGTATTTGGATAAAGTGACATAATTGTAAATATAACCATAATTTTAATACTTGGATGAAAATCCTTTGCAGTCAATGACTGCCTGAAGTCTGGAGCCATCACCAAGAAGTTTCCACTGAGTTTCCTCCCCGAAGATGCTTTGCCAGGCCTTCACTGCAGCCATCTTCAGTTGCTGCTTGTTTGTGGGTCTTTCTGCCTTCAGTCTTGTCTTCAGTAAGTGAAAAGCATGCTCTATTGGGTTGAGATCAGGCGACTGACTTGGCCATTGAAGAATATTCCATTTCTTTGCCTTCAAAAAGTCTTGAGTTGCTTTCGCAGTATGTTTAGGGTCATTATCCACCTGCACTGTGAAGCGGC
>CM040471.1:3066354-3085149 GCA_022758105.1 Pangasianodon gigas | reverse complement strand
GGTTTTGTAGCATTTGGCTGAATGTGAGCAGAGAGTATAGCCCTATACACCTCAGAATTCATCTTGCTACTTCTGTCAGCAGTCACATCATCAATAAACACCAGTGAGCCCATTCCATTGGCAGCCATACATGCCCATGCCATAACACTCCCTCCACCATGTTTGACACATGATGTGGTATACTTTGGATCATGAGCTGTTCCTTTCTTTCACCATACTTTTCTCTACCCATCATTCTGGTACAAGTTAATCTTGGTTTCATCAGTCCAAAGAATCTTATTCCAGAACATGGGAGGCTTTTTTAGATGTTTTCAGGCAAAGTCTGGTCTGGCTTTCCTGTTCTTGAATGTTACCAGTGGTTTGCACCTTGTTGTAAACCCTCTGTATTTACATTCATGAAGGCGTCTCTTGATTGTAGATTTTGACAATGATACGCCTACCTTCTCCAGAGTATTCTTGACTTCTGTTGATGTTGTGAAGGGGTTTTTCTTCACCAAGGAAAGGATTCTGCGATCATCCACTTTAGCTGTCTTCTGTGGTCTTCCAGGCCTTTTGGTGTTGCTGAGCTCGCCAGTGCTTTGTTTCTTTTTAAGAATGTACCAAATTGTTGTTTTGGCCACTCTTAAAGTTTTTTCTATCTCTCTGATAGGTCTCTTTTGTTTTTTCATCTTAATGATGGCCTCCTTCACTTGCATTGAGATCTCCTTGGACTTCATATTGGTAGCTCCAGTCGAACAGCTGCCAAATGCGAACTCAATACCTGATATCAACTCCAGACCTTTTATCTGTTTCATTTGTCTTGAAGTAATGAGGGAATGGACCACACCTGGTCAGTTAACTTCTTGTCAGTCAATTGTCCAAATACCTTTGAGCCCCTGAAAATGGAAGTACTTTGTTGAAAATGGCTGTAATTCCTAAATGGTAAATGCCATATTTTTGTGGAACCTCTTAAAATAAAGCTGAAAGTCTACACTTCGATCACATCTTGACTGTTTTATTTCAAATCCATTGTGGTGGAGTATAAAGGCAAAATCACAAAAACTCCTTCATTGTCCAAATACTTCCGGACCTAACTGTATGACCGAAAAAAGCCAAGATTTAATTTCTAATGAATTTCTGAAGGTCTTTAGTCCTTTAGTCTGTCCAGCTCTCTCACCTCCTCACATCTGTACACTCAGTTCCAAAGCTTCAACTTTCACGCTAATAGCATCGTCAATGCTTTCGCACTCGTCATCTCGTACAGCGCTAACTAGCCGTGTTTGTGCCGTAACTCGGAGACGTATAGCTGCGTTGCATTCGGGGACCGTGTGTCCAGCGTTTGCTCTGTCTCCACTACTTCTGCGCTGGATTTCTCATCAGTATGACGCTGAACGTTGCTGGAACGTTCTATATCTATATGTATATAGATGCCTGAATATTCCTGTGTGCTATCCCAGCACACTGCAAAAACATTTTTTTTTAAGAGAAGTGAACATCGCATCCACGGATCTGAGCGTCGCGTTCACTGAGCCATGTCGTAACGTCCTCATGCAAAATTCAACACCAGGAAAGCAGCATAGGGAACAATCTGCAAACCTCAAGACGTCTGATTTTTAACACAGATGGAAATGAAGCATATTTGGGTCCATTTACAACATAAACATCATTTTAATCCATCTGTTGTGCTACACAAAGTATTGGCACCCTCCCAGCCCATGCATGGATAGAAAGGGACCACCATGGGAACACCACTGAGTGGTGGGTGGTTTTATTTTACTCTAAACACAAACCTATCTTTTTTTTCTTTTTTTCATTAGAGATGACTCACAGTTGAAAGCAGAAATAAGTGATCAGTGTGTTATGTCATTAGAATGCCTCTCTGAATCTGCTTTGGAGAAAGAAATTTAAGAAAATAATGACGGCAACCGAGAAATGAGCCTTAATTGAGGACTATTAAAAAAAAAAGCTGGCAACAATTTGGAACCTATTAGTCCACTATTTGTTCCACTGGTCCCTGCTTTTCTCCCAAATGCAGAACAGAACAGAATAAGGCTTATGTAGGTGTGAGGCAGTAATCAGTTCTTTACAATACAATACAGCATTTCTTTGGAAAATGACAGCTGGCAGATGTCTGTTATTTTCTCTTCATCTCTGGTTGTCAGACAATGCTCCTGATACTGTAGGTGTACTGAAAGAGGCGTCACAATGCCACGATGCCTCATAAGAGTTGTCTTAAAGATGGTTTGAGATGGACTTCGAAGGCAGCATCACTATACATCACTAACCTTCACTAACCCTTAAGTCCATTAGAGGAGATGGAATAAAGGGGCACTGGGGAAAACAAAGTGAGCAGAAATAAAATCTTAAGTGAAAAATAATTACTAATAACTCCATAAACTGCTCCCTGTCTTTCTTGGGCAAAGGATTATGGGATATTATAAGAAGTGTAGGACAAATAAGGACGTACACTGCCTTCAACAATCAGCTAGATGAAGGATATCAGAAGACAGAATTCTGTGCAAACATTCAATTCACTCATGACCTGATAGACTGTGTAACCATGCTGGGACGTAACCATGACAACGATTCAAAATGGCTATTTAGGCAAGACCATGATATTTATCTTTGTTTTTGCACTACTACATAAACTAGCCTCAATAATAAACTAATAATTGTAAATACATAGAAATGAATGATTTATACGCTACAGTGTACAGAAATATTTTCAATACAAAAAGGAAGAAAACAGAACTAAATAACAGCTTCTGAAATGATTATATATACATTATATTGTAGCTGAAAGGTAACCATAGTAACAATTGTGTGATTGTAACTGAAACATAACCATAGTAACCACTGTGACATGTAACCATGGCAATGACTGTATAATTGTAGCTGAAAGGTAACCATAGTAACAATTGTATAATCTTAACTGAAATTTAATCATAGTAACCACTGTGACATGTAACCATGGTAATAACTGTATAATTGTAGCTAAAAGGTAACCATAGTAACCACTGTACCATTGTAGTTGACACGTAAGCATGGTAATGACTATATAATTGTAGCTAAAAGGTAACCATAGTAACCACTGTACCATTGTAGTTGACATGTAACCATGGTAATGACTATATAATTGTAGCTGAAAGGTAACCATAGTAACGATTGTCTAATTGTAGCTACAGATTTTAATATAAATAGAGTTATATTAGGTTTGCAACATTTTTGACAAGTGAAAAGCGACCCTCCTTTGTTACGTTAACAGTAAAATTGCGTAACTAACATGACTAATGTTAGCTAGTGACCTCTTTATGCTAGCTGTCAGGTGTGGTTACATTAGCTAGCTATATGTAACATTGGAAATGACTTTTTGGTATCTCAAAACATTCAAATGTTGTTTTTTTTTGTGAAGAAGAAGAATTGCACATGCTGTACTTTATAAACGCCATCCCAGAATGCTGTTCACTTAAAACTGTTGTCTGGATACAATGTGGTGGTAAAATGTGATAAATCATTAGGCAGTTATTGTGATACTAAAAGGCAGCGTCTTTAGGTTCAAATGAGACACTAGATGTAGGAGAATACAGATTTTAAAGATTTTATTTTCCGGTAATTCATTATAATTTTCTGTATAATCTCAGCTAAGTTTCTCTAAAACACATCATGTCCATTTTAGAGCTTATTTTTTAGCTGTAGGCAACAACGTGATAACATTTTCTTTAATCCTGACTCGGAGTCTGACTCACCTTTCTGCTGTGTGAATATCTGTGAGCGTTTAATCGGCCTGGCTGTATCGTTTCGTGTGTTTGCGCTTTCTGTCGCTCGCAGTGAGGAGAGAAGGAAAGAGCGAAGGAGGAGGAGGAGGAGGAGGAGGAGGAGGAAGAAGTGCAGCTCAGCAGCTGAGAAAGCAATGACGCAGTATGAGTCCACCATCCTCTCCTCCTCCTCCCACCCCCCACCCCCGCCAACAGCACCACCATCATCATCATCATCATCATCCGCCCAGCCGTCTGAGCCACACCTCGCCATTTACACACCGTCACAAACAATCTGTCTCAAACCAATAGAGCTACATGGGTCCACATCCAATCACAGGTGATGTCTCATTTTAATTATGATAAGAATTTAGAATGAATTTTTGTTTTTGTATAAACATTTCACATATCAATAAATAGTCCAACTTGAATTAAATATTTATACATGTGCAATTTATACATGTCGGGAGATCGCGAGTTCGAATCCCAGTAATGCCATAGCCATCCGGGGCTGAGAGCCAAGAGAGCAAAACTGGCCGTGCTCTCTGGGTGGGAGGAGCAATCACAGCAACACTAGCCAATCATAGGCATCTGTGAGCTCTTGTATGAGGAAGAGGGCAGATAGCGCTTTCCCCCAGTGTGTTACGCTGCCCATGAGCAGCAGTTCAGAAAAAGCAGTTGTCCTCCCTCTCTGGCTGGTAGCTGTCATGTGATAGAAAATTCTACATTATACTGCAAAATAAACTTTCAAAATATTTTTTGTATTATTCTCATATTGTTATGAACACCTACTTAAAACTTATTGTTAAAGCTGTTTATTTTTAGCATAAAATAATCATAATTCATAATTTAATAGTTTATTCAATTTAATTTCATTATTGATTTCTGTTTTTTTATACTAAAAATCAATAGCTTGATTACTTGTTCTTGTGTCAATAGGGCTACCCACAGGACAAAAAAAAAATCCGATCCAATCAGAGTTGAGGTTAGGGTTACCCCCAAAAATCCTGTTAAACATTATTTTATAAGATTATATAAGAGTATAAGATTACTCTTAGATCACTATTTCTAATTTTTTTTTTTTTTTATATATAGGACATTGTAGTAACGGACGAGCAACGATCTGTATGTAAACTACTACTGGATTTGGACCACAATGTTTTTTTTTTTTTACTTTTATTGACGATGGTCTTATTAAACTTTAGCGTTTGAGTTGCAGCCAGGGATCAGCAGGGATATTTATTTATAAGGTCCTTATTGACAGTCATGCTGCGTGATTAGATTGTGTCGTGGTGACGTCACTGCTGTAGACGAGTTAATAACTGTTCTTTCCTCTGTAATTTGATTCTGCGTCAAGTTCCACCCATGATAATGAGGATAATTTTATTATATTTTGTAGTCACATGATCACACGTCCATAATGTATTCGGTTTATTGACTTTTTTTGCTTGTTTGAGTCCAAAAGTTCTCCAATCATGCAAGAAGAGAGGAAAACATAGAAAGAAAGAATAAAGTGACTTTTTCTAGTCGTGTACACACTCTGTCTGAAAATATCCAGTGTGTGGGATGTGTGAGATTCTCGCTACTGAGGACTGGGTGCCATTTGTTTTTCACGATACACTGCTTTTCTGTTGTTAAAGGAACAGTGAAAAATCAGCTGCACACAAATTTCAGTGTGAAAAATTATTTCTGCTTATTTAGTTTTGCACTGAAGATTTGAAAATAATGTAACTAACAAAAAATCAAAGTCTTCTAGCTGTAATCTTTAAAAATTATTTCTCTCTTTCTGCCCTTCTCTCTAAAAGCGAGGGATGTAATTTATTCATTTCTTTCACTCCACTGAAAATCCCAGCACCCCCTGAGCTGTCTCATCACTTATAAATGACATCATTTATTTATAGATGGTGTATTTATAGTGCTTTAATGCCCTTTACTGTCCCAGTTACAGACACAGACAGCGCCCTCTAGTGGGGCATTCTCTCTATCTGACCAATCAGGAGCCAGAATATCATCAGGTCATTATTTTAATTGGTCAAGATTTGTTTTAGGAAACATAGAAGAAGAGAAAACAAAACTTTCGAGACAACTGTTTCACTATTAAGTAACTTTTTTCAGTTTTATGACTATCATTTGGACAAATTTTTAACTTAGCTAACATTCTTTGCTCGCTAGTCTTGCTCTAAGGACTAATAATAACCAAGCTATCTATACTAGCTAACTATCTGTGTGTTTAAAGAAAACATTTTGCTCTTATTTTCTAGAATTTTACATCGGTCTCTGCGAAGAGTTCTCTCCAAACAAACGCTTTATTTCAGATCAAACTCCATCCCTCATTCGGAAGAGACGTTAGTCAGTGAGACAGAGATGCGAAGATCTGTTTTTCATACACAAATCCATCATTAATCCAACGTCCAGCTGTCACCAGCACACGGCCGAGGCTTTGATGTGTCTGGCAGATTGTCCTTCATCTGTTTCATTCATCTTTCTCCAATTTCACTGTTGTTTTTTTCCTCCATTACCAAATTCAACCCAGACCCACTCCAGGCATGTGGCAATAACTGCTTATACAATCTGCTATACCACAGTCTTTAACACGATGCAATGTCGAGACAACCTCCAGCAAAGCGTGAATGAGTTCACTTAGCTGCTTCTACATTAAATAATGGTTGCTATGGTTACATCTCGTAGGCTGTCATCTCCCTCTACCGTAGTTAAACTTAATTAAACAATTTCCATACACTGTAACTCTTAAGTAATTCCTTTCTGTATAATTATAATTATCTAAATCTATTATATAAATTTATTTAAATTGCTATAACAAAGACCTGACCTATATAGTTTATTATGATTGTTGCCACGGTTACAGTAAAATAAGCATGATTCACAACTGTGCTTAAATAGAGAAATTAATAAATTAATAAATGAAAAACAATAAATTAATGTACCAAAAACAAAAAAAAAAAATCTGTTAAGTAAATTTAATTTAAAAACTATAATTAAATAAATTAAAGCTTAAAATATTACCTCCATAAATTAACAAAAATTTAATTTAATGTAGTTAAATAAAAACAGGTGAATTATTTTTCTCATTATTCACATTACTGTATGATGTTGCATGAAGTACAGTGTGTATTCCATGCATTCCTTTTCAAAAATCAGACACCAAAAACTTTAGTCTTCACGGAAACTAGTTACTTAAAAAAAATGTTTAAATCTCTTAAAAACATGTAAATAAATAGGATCTAACAAAAACCATGCTAAAACCAACAGCTAAACAGAATTCTAAACAAAACAAAAATGGATTTTCAGATATTAAAACTATAAAAGCATGTGTGTGTGTGTGTGTGTGTGTGTGTGTGTGTGTATGAGTGTTACCTGTCAGCCTCTCCCTCTTTTACCCGTTGGATGAGCTCTCGTGCAGACGGAAGGTCAGGAACACGACCCACGTTACGAGAATACACACCTCCGTCTGTTACGTAGCTGCACACAGATGAAGAGAGGTTATATTGTGTTACATACACAAGCTAGGTTTCTAGATAAATTTTGTGTGTGTGTGTGTGTGTGTGTGTGTGTGTGTGTGTAGTTTGATCTTACCCGCTGCTCATGTCATCAGCTCGTACATTTTTGGCTAATATGTCCCCATCGCTCATATATCCACCCACTTCCTCCTCTAGCCCTGCCTCCTTTTCTCCAAGCTCCACACTTTTGCCCACTGTAGTCGCTGCCCTTCTCAGTGGTGCTGTGTAGACCAGACGTGAGGGATCACCATAGCGACCGGTAGCCGAAGAGACAGACCTAGGAGGAGCATAACTCCCAGGATGGGATGGGGCATCACCTGCCTGAAGTCGAGGGCTCTGTGACTGTGACTGGCCAAGACGCCATGACATGGGGGCAGGCCGAGTGGAAAGAGTTGACAATCCACGACCACTGACTTCTGTTGTTACCGTAGAGTCAAAGGTTGTCTCTAAAGTGCTGAAAGAGAGACAAGAAGAGGCAGAAAGTTAGGGAGTGAGATTAGATGGACAAATATGTGGACAAGAATTGGAGAAGTGAATTCCAGGAAGCCTTAAAACTGCAGTACAACAGTACAGCACATTCATACCACTCCCAGGGCCTGCCATCTAACAGGACACCACACACCACCACTTGACAGGATTCCACTTCTCAACATTCTACCACTGTCACATACCACAACTTAATGGTATTCCAATGCCACTGTCGGCTCAACAGAATTCCAATCCCACTGCCCACTCATTAAAATTCCTCCATTTCCACATTCTGTACCTCCCATGGCCTGCCACTTCTATAATCCGCCATCACCACTGTCCACCTATTAACAGCACTCCCATAATGCTGTCTGCCTTTCAATGTTCCACCACTCCCACTAAATCCTCCACATCCGCCACAGTCTGCCAACTGACGGTATTCCAGTCCCATTGTTTGTCTACCAATGGTCCACCATTTCTATAGTGAATTACTCCCACGGTCCTCTACTTAACAAGACCAATCCCACAGTCCACGATTCTCACTGTCCTCTGCTTCCATAGTCCTTCACTACCACTGTCCTCCACACAACTATATCCTTCCAACAGTCTGCCTCAACAACTGTCCACTATGGTCAACAGTCTGCCACTCAATGGTATTCCAGTCCTACAGATTGCCATTCCAAAAGTTTACCAATCCCAGGATCTCCAGTTCTGCCACTTCCTTGGACCAACACAAACAGTCTATCACTCCTATGTTTTTATCATTACTACTATTTGTATTATATTTTGATCTATTTCATAATGAACATTACTGATTTAAATAGAGAATTCTAAAAATATAAAAAAGAGAGATATCTAGCTAATTATGTAAAAGTCACACCACATTCATTCATTCATTCATTCATTCATTTTTCCTGGTGTGGGGTCCAGTGGTTACAGACTGAGAAGGTCAATTCAGTCTCCTCTTGCCCCAGCCAGAGATTCCAGCTCCTCCTGGCAGATCCCCAGACATTCCCCTATAACAGCTGTGCCAACTGTGAGTTGTTATAATCTGTCCATGGGGTCCTAGGTCTGACCCGGGGTCTCCATCCAAAGGGACTTGGACCTCAACTGGTTCCTCTCAATTTGGAGGAGCAGCGAGTCTACTCTGTGGCAATCCTGGATTGTTGAGCAACTCTCCCTGTCACATAGAGTACGTTCAGCACCTCTGCAGAGGAGCCTCATTTCCACCACTTGAAACAGATCCACCTTTATCCACAATCTTTACTACAGACTGGTACAGTGGCAGCACCTCCATAGTCATTCTTTAATAATGTATAGGAGTGCCACAGTTGACCATTCGCCATACATTTCCCTTATATACAGGAGAAAATAGTGGTATGGACCTTGAGTGGGCGGGGCCTGAAGACCGAGCCTGCAGCCTTGTCATTAATCCATTCTGTGGCTACATTAACGCTACAAATGTATAGTAACCAGGCACCATTTTTACATAAATTCTGTACATGAAAGTTTGAACAGTCTGAGAATTTGCTTCATGTTGTCTGCTGTTATTTACTGTACACTGTTGCCATGGTTACAGTCTGAGCATATCAGCATCCTCTGCATCAGCATGCATGTTAATATACACTATCATGTAAGAACTATATAACTACAGTATAATCATGTGTGACAGGTGTGAGAATCCCTTCTGTAATATATGTAACACACACACAAACACACACATTGTGTCATGACTCAGCAGGAATAGAGTACAAGCATTCATGACCTTCACACACACACACACACACACACACACAAACACACACAAACGCACTGCACAGTATTCCAGTAACTTCTTCCACAAGCACTTGGCCCTGATTCCCCCCATTGTGTGTGTGTGTGTGTGTGTGTGTGTAGTCAAAGTGCAGTAGGTGGCTTGGTTTTGATGATGATGGATGTGTTTTGACGATGATGGATGTGTGTGGTCCTTTTGTGTAGGCATGAGTTTTTGATTGCTTTTCATGTATATACAATATGCTCTGTCTCACTGCTGCCACCTGAAGAGCTGAGCTGAAGAATTACAACCTATGGCTGTGTCCTAAATGTGTTTAAAAAAACAAAAACCTTAGACTCTTACAAGTAATTCTAGCAAATTGTATTGTTGAGAAAATGTAACGATGATTTGGGATGGTGTACAGATACTGCATCACAAAAAAGACTAGACTAGAAAAGAGAATATCATGTTTTCACTACCTGACTAGCAACTCTTAGCAACTAACATAGCTAGCTAACTAACTAACAAACACTAGCTAACATGTTTCATATGTTGCCTATCGACTAGCTAAATGTAACCATGGAAACAAGATCTCTTGTGGAGATCTACAGCAAAAAAAAAATGTTTATTGCTTTACACGTCGCTAACTCATATCTGTGAACATGTTCCTTATTCATAGCAACAATTCTGTCCGCCATTTTGTTTTTCATACTTTCACTTTTTTTTGGTGAATCGATTGTATATATGAAATATAGAAAAGCAGGTGATGAGTTTAGCTAGCAAGTGCATGCACATACACACACATTCATCAAGACATAAGCCTTATTGACTTGAGCCTTTATTTCTGCGGAACTATAAAGAGTGAAAATGGTGTTTATTGACTTTGAAGAAAAGGAAATCTTATCTATGTGTGTGTGTGTGTGTGTTTGTGTGTGTGTGTCTTTAAATTAAATATAGTGTCAGGCACAGTTTATAGATTATAGCTGGCTCTCAGGAATCAAAGAGTACTACCATTAGCCACATGTAAGCTATGTGCTATATACATAAATCATAATTTTAGTTACAGGGAATTTTTTTTTCATAATTTACCAACACATCCGAGGAAAAAGTTAATATTCCTGATGGTTCTATCTTATTTTCTGTATAACAGCTACAAGCTAACTAATCATAATATTCGGTTATAAAGGCTATTTCCTTAGAAAATGTTAATGTTATGTACTGTTTTGTATCATGTTTATCTTTTCATAGCTACGCGCTAGCTGGCTAAAGTGTAATCTTAGTCTTCTAGATAACCATTATAGCTTTTCTTGGTAATTTACCAACACTTCTGAGGAAAATGTTGATATTCCAAACATTTTTGTCACATTAGCACTGGTACTGTGCCTTTACGCTGTCTATATGAAAGACTTAGCGGCTATCTGATAGCTTGCTAAATTATCATTTTAGTCATATGGAGGTTTTTTCAATTTCCTAGCAACAAATCTGAAGAAAGGATTGATATCCCTTTTGATTTTGTCTCATTTCTACTGTCATTACGTCTTAATTTCTCTGTATACAAAGTGTGATTGTATGCGTTAGGTAGCTCAATACATTTTTAGTCATACTAAGTATCTTCTTATAAATCTGACATCACATGTGAGGTAAATGTTGATATTTTCTACTGTTTTGTGCCATTTTCACTGTCACTGAGCCATTACACAGTCTATATCAAAGACTTAATTGTATGTGCTAGCTCTCTAAATCACTGTTTTAGTCATATTAAGTATATTCTCAGTACTTTATTGACATTTCTGAGGAAAATGTTGATGTACCTAATGGTTTTGTCTTGTTAGCACTGGTACTGTGTCTTTACATCATCTATTTAAAACACAGCGGCTATCTGATAGCTTGCTAAATCATAATTTTAGTCATATGGAGCCATTTTCAATATTTTATAAACATTTCTGAGGTAAACATTGATATTCATGACAGGTTTGACTTGTTTTCACTATTATTACACATTCACCTTGTCCATAAAAAGACTATTTTAGCTAGCTAAATAATAGTTTCTGTTGTATTGAGTCTGTTCTTTAGTAACTTGACAACATATCTGAGGTAAATGTTGATGTTCTCAGCTGTTTTTCTATCATTTCATGGTCACTGAGCATTTTACCAACAGGAAAATGTTGATATTTGTGATGATTCTGTATGGTTTTCACTATGACTACACCTTTACCTTGTTCACATAACATCATATACCAGACTTAACAGCATTGTGTTAGCTAGAAAAACTAAATGATAGTTTTAGCTATGTGGAGTTTTTTTTTTTTTTTTTTACGTGTGATTCCTGATAGCTTATCTAACTTTATTCTGATGGTATTCTATAAAAGAAGGTCTTTTGGCTCTTGATGGTATTTAAAAATAACCAGAAAATTCCAAATGGAAACCATTAAGCCAGTTCCCATTAGCGATTTTCATAATGGATTGTAATTTGTGTTTATGTGTGTGTTTGTGTGTGTGTGTGAGTCTGATGTGTGTGTGTGAGCCAGAGTTTAATTAATGGTATAGTCCAGTCAGGTTTACTCACCTGTGTGTGATCTGCGTCCCCCGTAAACTGGACATGGTCTCTTCCAGGTTCTGCCTCAGATCGGCGATGTTCTTTACCGTACGCATGCGTCTCGCCTCGGGGTCTTCACCTGACACACAGCACAGAGACATAAGGACACATTATAAAAGATAGATAGATAGATAGGTAGATAGATAGATAGGTAGTTAGATAATGAATTATGGTAAAATAACTAAATAGAAAAAGAAAATAAAGAAAGGGTGAAAGGGAAGAAGGAAGGGGAAAAAAGATGGATGCAAAGAAAGAATAAAGAAATGAAAGGAATGAAGGAAGAGAGATAAAAAGAAAAAAGGAAAGACAGAGAAAAATAAAAAAAATTAAGCAATGAAAGAAAGAATGAAGAAAAAGAAGGTAAAAAAGAAAAGCAGGGCATAGTTAAAGAAAGAAAAAAGGAAAGAAAGAAAGAAAGAAAGAAAGAACAAAACATGAACAAATTTGCACAAATCTGCCAGAAATTGTGTGTGTGTGTGTTTGTTCTGTGAGTGTGAGTAGAGACACACACACACACACACACACACACACAAACACACCCCTCCAGGGTTAAAGTTACTAAACGTCACTTTAGATTAGCATGTCTGTGCTACTGTCTCTCTCTCTCACACACACACACACACAGAGACACTCAGACTTACACTTTGAGAGTGTGTGTGTATGTGTGTGTGTGTCGAGAGCATGTTCCAGGTGTGTTAGCATGCTGATGATCACGTCCTTGTCCAGCTCCGCCCGCTCCTCTCTGCCACTCTCCACTTCATCCATCCATCCTGTAGCTACGTTAACATGCTCTTCATCATCCTCATCATCACCATCATCATCTCCATGCTTCAACCCCACCCACTTTCCCTTCTGGCCCCGCCCCTCTGACCGTGAGAGATCAGATGGAGGTATCATCCTGGAGAGAGACAGCGAGAGAGAGCGGGTTCTCACGGTTCTAGCTGAAGAGGATGAAGATGATGATGAAGACGAAGGTGAGAGTGGAACCATCGGATCTGCATCGCTAAGCAACCTCAGGTTGCCAGAGGAACGCTGTTTCCGGAGGTTGTCGTGGAGACGCTGAGGTCGCTCGGAGCTGTGGAAGACGGAAAACTGCGCTCCTCTCTTCATCCTCGCTTCTGTTTGTCTGTTCGCCTGTCTCATATCGCACGCTGTCGTGTGTGTGTGTGTGCGTGTGTGCGCATGTGTGTGCGTGCGTGTGTGTGTGTGTGTGGGTTGCCAATCTTCAGGTGGCTGTTGGCTCTCTCTCACACTCTCACACACACACAATGAGTACACTCGTATCCTCCTCTCATTTATCACCCCATCACTCTCTCTCTCTTCATCCACCAAGACACTCTCTCTCTCTCTCTCTCTCTCTCTCTCTCTTTATTTGTCTATCTTTATCTCTCTTGTCCTCTATCTCATTCTTTTTTCTCTCCTTTTCCTCATCTCTTGCTTTCTCTCTCTCTTTTGCTCTTTCACTCATCCCACTCTGTTCTGCTAATTCTAGGCTGACAGGGATGATTGCAGAGAACAAACACACACAATCACACACATATACACATACACACACGCACACACCCCACACATTCAATGGTCCACCACTTGTTAATATGCACTGCACTACTTCATGCTTCCTTTATCTCTCTCCCTCTCTCTCTCTCTCTCTCTTTGTATATCCCTCTCTCTCTCTCTCTCTTCGTATATCCCTCTCTCTCTCTCTCCTTCTCTCTCTTTGTATATCCCTCTCTCTCTCTCTCGCTCTCTCTCTCTCTTTGTATATCCCCCCTCTCTCTCTCTGCTGCATCATTGTTTGCTGCTGCAGTTACTAAGACAGCCCACTTTCAGGTAAAGGAATTTCAAATGCATTTTTATATGTTTAGTGAAGTTCAGTTCAGTTTTTATTTATATGGCGCTTTTAACAATACACATTGTCAACATTTTTTTACAGAAATTTCGATCCCTGAAGAACAGAGGCGACAATGGCGAGGAATAACACCCATCACTACACAATTACACAACTGTATAGACCCAGGTTATTATCAGATAACCTGAAGCTAAACCAGGTAGCTGGAACTTCACCAAGCTACTAGTAATGACAATGCAAACATATGCCCAGAACTTAACCAGATAAACCGAACACTAACAAACTCCAGATAATGCCATGACTGTTCAAGAGGAAATACTGACGGGAAATACTGACCAGAAATACTAACAGGAAATAGTGACATAAAATACTGCCCGGAAATACTGGCAGGGAGTGAAAATATTGCCCTGAGGAACTCAGATTTTAACAGTGTTTCAGAGCTCAATGGCCAAGGCACCTGCAACAGTGTAACATGCGAAACACGAAAGCGAGACACGTGCAGTGTGATACGTACGACAAGAAGTACGACAAGAAACTACATGGGAAACTAATGCTGTGCTTGACTAGAAGTCATAACTTCCTGACCAGGAAAAGCTAAAGAAAACGCCCCCTCAACTCGAAATTCCGACTTGTGAACTCAGAACTTCTCAACTACTAGTTCTTCCAAGTTCAGGGAATGATATCAAATCAACATGGAGGATCATAACATCAGAAGTAAACAAAGTAGCACTTCTAATTTAAATGAGTTATACTGAATATACAAGCATTTGCTTTAGGTCAATCAACATCCAGACATATTCATTTGTTAAATCTATAACACTGACTCTACAGTTCACTGAGGAGAAAAATATACATCACTCATCACAGTTAGCTGGCTAGATTATTGCTAACTAAAGACGTACATGGTGGCAAAGAGGTCAAAAATAACATCATTCCGGACTTCGACTTCCCACGTCCAAGGTAAGTCAAATGCACTGTAAGGCTTGGAAATGCATGCTAACTATTGGCAAGACTTCGCAATGAAATAAAGGAACAGGAGGGTAGAAACAAACAAACAAACAAACAAAGTGAAACACAGAACAGGTGAACACAGTAAGGTAATAAACCAATAATAAGACAGGGGAGGAGCCAGGACTGAAACTAAAGGAAAAGGCATATGACAGCAGCATGCAGCATTTTTCCCAGTGCGACATTAATAATCTAGCGATACTGTGTTTGTTCAACACAAGCGTGATTGTTAAGACCTTTATAATTAGCTATCTACAAACACTACAATAACACAACTGACATTTGGCATTTAGTAAACTAAAGCTCCTCTGTGTGTTTTATCTCAGCTTTGATGTGTGTTGAGTATTCAGAGCTGTGTGCAAAACTGATCTCTGACACAGCAAGAAGCACCCCTCAGCTACAACTGTCACATCAACCCACACATACACACACACACATACTCATACACACACACACACACACACATACAAATCCCCCCACAGGTCCATATTGCCATCACAGCGAGGAAAAGGTCAGAAGTGACAGGTGGACGAAGACAGGCCTTGTTTGCCATCCAGAATGTGTTGTTGTTCTCTGTATGTGTGTGTGTGTATGTGTGTGCGTGTGTGTGTACCTGAGATCTCCTCTAGGCACTGTTTGGCTGTTTTGTTATAGGCGAGCTCTTTTGTAGGACTAAGAGAAGAATCAGGAACAACCACTGCAGTACAGTCATTCTCCGAGCACGTCCTGAGATAGAGACAGACAGAGAGAGACAGAGACAAAAATTTACTATTAAATACCAGAACTTACTATCAAACACTGACATTCTCCATCAAACACTGACATTCTCCATCAAACACCAACATTCACCATCAAACACCAACATTCTCCATCAAACACCAACATTCACCATCAAACACCAACATTCACCATCAAACACCGACATTCTCCATCAAACACCGACATTCTCCATCAAACACCGACATTCACCATCAAACACCGACATTCACCATCAAACACCAACATTCACCATCAAACACCAACATTCTCGATCAAACACCAACATTCACCATCAAACACCAACATTCTCCATCAAACACCAACATTCACCATCAAACACCAACATTCACCATCAAACACCAACATTCACCATCAAACACCAACATTCTCCATCAAACACCAACATTCACCACCAAACACCGACATTCTCCATCAAATACCAAATTTGACTATCAAACAACCAATATTTACCACTAGAAGACGCTAAAAAGAACATTAAAAGACACTAAAACTAAACACTGGAATATAAATTTTACTTTTATTTAAGTTAAAGTTACAGGAAACTAAATATAAACTAGGGGACACAAAACTAGGGGTGAAACGTAAAATAACAAAGAAGACGCAGCATTAAAAAAAAACAAGGGAATAAGAACAGTAGGGAGGAATGAAGACACGTTCGTACTCAAAACTGCACTAGGACACTAGGGGGCACTCTAACACACTAACACTACACATGACTCAGATAAACACACTCCTCACCTGTACATGAAGGGCGGGACCATCGCTGTGTTGGGGTGGTTGTGTTGCTGCTGCTGTGGTAACTGCACCGCCCCGTTGCTCCCCACGACTCCGCCCCCTCCACTTCCAGAGTTAGTAACCGTGGACCCAGCTAGAGCGGAGGTGCTAGTGGAGGACACCATGCTGCCCTTCTTGCCCTCCACTCCCCCTAGAGGGCGCCCTGCATAGTACCCTTGACTCCCTTTGGAACTTTTCGTCTTTTCCGCTGCAGGTTTGGATGAAGCCGCTTGAGTCTTCGCTCCGGGTTTTGGGATGCCGCTGGAAGCAGGAAGTGCGCTCTCTTTCTTCGCTGCAGCCGTTTTCCCTCCTTTAGGGATGAGGCTAGCGATTTTAGAGGCCTTCTTAGCTGGTTCTGAGCTCACTTCCTCTTTAGGTGGCGTGCTAGCTTTGCTTTTGTTTTTACTCTTGTCATCTTTGGGCTGGGGCAAGGATTTGTTAGCGTTCTTACTGTTGTTAGCAGCAATAGTCGTAGTGGTGTTAGCATTAGCTGTGTTCTTGTTTGAGGGTGAAGGGGACGGTGTAGGCATCTTGCCTGCTGGTTTGGGACACATCCCGCCTTCGTCTCCATACTCCGACAGATCGTCCTCTTCCTGCAAGGCCATCCGCGTATTGACCAGTCGGAACTTTTCCAGCATCGAGCGCTGGTTCCCCGGCGCTGACTTAGAAGCATCTGCGAGTGATGGGCGTGACCTGTCTGAAGTGGGCGGAGGAGGTGAGGAGGCGGGGCTACTGGCTAACATGGAGGACGTAGCGCTGTGCTTCATGTTCATGGACTTGCTGCGCCATGATTGGCCTGTCGTTGGGGAGGGAATGGCTGACGCTAATTGCTGACCGCTAACGCTGCCATTCATCCCACCAATCAGGGGGACGGACTTCACCGACTCTGTTACACACACACACACACACACACACACACACACACATGCAGACATAAGCATGTCTGTTTGCTGTTGCCATAGCAACCTGCCACTTTCTTCATTCGCCAGGAAAAATGTCTGAGAGATTAACTTCCATGCATTTCTCTCTCTCTCTCATGCTCTCTCTCTTTATCTATCTTTCTGTCTTGCTCTATCTCTCTCTGTCTGTCTGTCAGTCATTGTCATACTCTATCACTTTTTCTTTCTTTTTCTCTCTCTGTCTCTCTCTCTGACTGTCTGTCTGTCTCTCTCTCTATCTACCTCTTTCTCTGTTGTTCTCTCTATCAGTCATACTCCATCATTATTTCTTTCTTTTTCTCTCTCATTCTGTCTTTCCCTCACTCTACCTTTGCTGTCTTACTGTCTATTCAATCACTTTTTCTTCCTCTCACATTCTCTTTTCTTTTGCCTGTCTCTCTCTGTCTCTCTCCTTATCCCCCTCTCTGTTTCTTGGTCTGTCTTTCTGTGTCCTGTCTCTCTCTTTTTTCTCTATTTGTTTCTCTCTCTTTCTGTCCTTCTTTCTGTTTGTCTCTCTGTATTAGTTTCTCTGTCTCACCCTCTAGCTATATTCATCTTTATTTCTTTCACTTCCAATCGTTCTCTGTTTCAGTGTTTTTCCTCTCTTCTGTCTGTCTGGCTCTCAGGTAGCAGTGATTAGTGAGATGGCGCCATCTGGTGGTCAGAAGAGTCTATGGCGTTTATTCTTTAGGAATGAAACAGGTGTGTGTGTGTGTGTGTGTGTGCTCACCCCGGTCATTCCCGCTGGCGTACTGCAGGGGTTTGTTGCGGTCAATGCTGTTGAAGCTCTGACTCCTGCGGTTCAGACTGGCTGAAGGCGGAGCTTTATTGTTACCCACTACGGGAGATCGGGATGGACCTGGCAACCTGATACACACACACACACACACACACACACACATACACACACATTGATGTAATCTCTCCTTTGATGTTAATGACATCATTATTTCAGATTATCATTGATAAATGATTGCAAGGCAGGGTAACATGAACAACAAAAAAGAAGAAAGAAAGAAAGAAAGAAAGAAAGAAAGAAAGAATCGCACAATTCTCTAAAATCTCACAAAATCCCTTTTCAGTTAATCTGGCTGTAACAGAGATTAGTAAAACAAATGAGCTTAGCAAGGTGACACATTTAATAATAGCTAAGTAATTAACTACTTACATTAAATTCTCAGTAACACTATTATATATACACTTCATGGCCAAAAGTATGTGCACCCCTGACCATCCCACCCATATGTGTTTCTTCCTCAAACTGTTACCACAAAGTTGGAAGCACACAATTGTATAGAATGTCTCTGTATGCTGTAGCATTACAGTTTCCCTTCACTGGAACTAAGAGGCCCAAACCTGTTCCAGCATGACAATGCC
>CM040471.1:3060190-3066254 GCA_022758105.1 Pangasianodon gigas | reverse complement strand
CAGTAACACTATTATATATACACTTCATGGCCAAAAGTATGTGCACCCCTGACCATCCCACCCATATGTGTTTCTTCCTCAAACTGTTACCACAAAGTTGGAAGCACACAATTGTATAGAATGTCTCTGTATGCTGTAGCATTACAGTTTCCCTTCACTGGAACTAAGAGGCCCAAACCTGTTCCAGCATGACAATGCCTCTGTGCACAAAGCGAGCTCCATGAAGACATGGTGTGTGAAGGTTGGAGTGGAAGAACTCGAGTGTCCTGCACAGAGCCCTGACCTCAACCCCACTGAACACCTTTGGGATGAACTGGAACACCGACTGCACCCCAGACCTCCTCACCCAACATCAATGCCTGATCTCACTAATGCTCTTGTAGCTGAATGAACACAAATCCCCACAGCCACACTCCAAAATCTAGTGGAAAGCCTTCCCAGAAGAGTGGAGCTTATTATAACAGCAAACCCAGGGGGGATAAATCTGGAATGGGATCTTTTGGCCATATAATAATGTATTTTATTTACATTATGTAATAGCTCAATAATAGATAACTACTGAGCTAGTTAGCTATTTCAGTTAAGTTTCATACTCACAATTACAAGTCATCAATATTCATCTTAAACTGATTTACTCCAGTAACAGCAGCGGGTTAAAATGCGAGCTAGTTTACTTCCTGTGGGGGAAAAAAATCCTGTTTGTTGTGAATGAAGTAAAAATGCGTCACCTTGTGTTTTTCTTCTGCACAGGTCCTACTCCACTCTGAGCGGGTGGATTCGCGTATCGCACTGTCACACTGTGAAGAGATAGAGAGTGAGACAGAGAGAGAGTGAGACAGAGAGAGCGTGAGACAGAGAGAAAGAGAGAGACAGAGAGCGGGACTCGTTTGAGATTCTCACTGTAACGTAATAATGCAGTTGTTGAGCTCTTTGTTCGTCCCCCGGCACATCCTCTCTCTCTCTCATGTGTGTGTGTGTGTGCGCATGTGTGTGTGGGGGTTCAAATTCACGTGGTGCATCACGCACCTCTTCAGGTCTCACACAGGAAGTGTACAACCGTCCCACTTCTGCATCTGTGTGTTTGCACAGAGAGAGAGAGAGACTCGCTATAGCTCCTTATACAGCTGAGGATAAAAGTTTGCATGGACTTCGGATAAAGACGTCCAAAAGTCAGGCAGAGTATCTATTTTATTTCCTTACGAGATCGTTTCACAATAATACCTAAGAGAAAGATTCAGCTTTTGTTTACTAGATCAGTGTTCAATGGGTCTAACGTTATGTACACTGTGGTAGTGTTTAGTTGCTTTTAATCGCTTGAACTTGGATAAAAGTCTTGTTTTATCCTTCTACAAGCTTCTTCGCTGTGATGTTTCCTCCTCATTCCTCCTGACAGAACTGTTGTATCTCAGGGTTGTGGGACACGTTTTCTCTGAGGTTCAGCTCAGGGCTTTGTGAAGGCCACTCCAACACTTTCACTTTGTTGTCTTTAAGCCATTTTGCTACAACTTTGCTTAAGTTTGCTTAAGAGCATTATCCTGCTGGAAAACCCAGTTACAGCCAAGTTTTAACTTTCTATAGCTTCAGTCTTTCGAGATAATCCTCCTTCCTCACGATGCCATCTCTTCTCTGAAGTGCTCCAGTCCCTTTTCCAGCTAAGCCCCCCTACACACAGCACGATGCTGTGGAGGGCCACAGTTTTTTTTTGTTTTTTTTTTCCTGAGGTCTCGGCTAAGTTGCTTGGATTTTCCCATGAGCTGAAGGGCACAAAACCACTGGCTGTAAAGCTAGGCCCTTAAATACAGCCACAGGGGCACTCTCAATTAACTCCTCATTATGAAAAGGGGCCAATCAGAAGCTTCTAGAAATCATTACATCGATTTCTGAAATCTTCCAGACTGTTTAAAGAGACAGTTAACTTGCTGGATGGAAACGTCTGACCCAGTGGAATTCTGATATAGTCAAGTAAAGCTGAAATAAATCTGCCTCTGTGCCCATTTCAGTCCACAGCAGCTAAATCAGACAACTTCAGCATGCATTATCAGCGTTCTGCACACACACACACACACACACACACACACACTCATCACCTCGCCGTGCTGTTCTGATGGACAAACTGTACAGCTATTTGAATAGTACACAAAAGTACATGTTTGTATAAAATATATATTTGTGTAGTGGTATACTGTATGTTTGTATGGTATTGTGTATTACTATATATTTGTATAGTAATAGTAGTATACACTTGTAAATATTAATATAATAGTATATAATTATATACAGTATATATACTGTGCATTTTAGCGTTAATATTAATTAGCATTAATATTAATTTAGCATTATTTGGAATAAACAGATAATATGTACTAAACACATACAAACACAGATATGAACAGGAGACTCACTGTTCTTTTTTCTTTAGAAAGCTTGCTATGTGTGTCTCGTTTCCATGGTTACTGCATCTTTACATTATACAAAACTAGGCAAAACAGCTACATGCTAGCTAGCTAAATTTTAATTACAATTTATTAATGAAAATAATTATAATTTTTTAGTATTCTAAAAAATAATTCTTATTTTTAATATTAATTTCATAATTGTAAAATATTTTTAATATTCTAAAAAATAATCTTTTTTTAGTAATTTGCCAGCATATCTGAGGAAAATACTGATATTTGAAACTATTTCATCTTGTCTCCATGGTTACTGTTACATTGTACCGATAAAAGCCTTGACAGCTAAATGCTAAATAGATAATAAAGTGTTTTGAAGTGAGGGAAATGTTAGCGAGGGAAGTGAGGTTATTTTTCCTCATTTCCACGATTACCGTGATTTTACATTATACAGATAAAAGACATGAGCCTTCACACTGTACAGATTAAAGACCTAACACCTACATGCTAGCTAAACTGTAATATTAATTGTTGAGTAGGGATGAGCGATATAGACTTACAACTATAGCACGATATTTCATGGTATTTTTTGTGGTAACGATATAAATGACGATATGAAAACAGTAACATTCAGCACTATCTTTCTAGCCACGAGTCACATCAGCTTTACGTCACTTGTTGACGCTTTCTCCTCGCACGACTTCTGGCTTTCCTCATATTCTGCTCGGTGTTTTTGCGTGAGATGGTGGAACAAATTTGATCTTGATACGAGTTTTTGTCTGATTCACGTCTGATCTTCTAAATCCGAACCACTTCCATATTACGGAGGAAGCTCCTTATTTGGGGATTAATTCTTCTTCCTCGTCTAGGGTTGGAACTCTGCCTTCCGCCATGCTTGTTATCGTTCTACATGTGAGATGCCCACGTCATGGCGTGTAAACACGTCATTAGCTACTGTATATCATCAAATTCTTATCATGGGGAGGAATTGTACTGGTATATCCCGGATGATATGACATGGCACAGCCCTATTGTAGAGATTTTTTTTTTTTTTTTTTGGAAATATTGACAGATGATTTTATCTCATTTCTCTGGTCACTGTATCTTTATTTTGTACAAAAAAGGTAGCTATGTGCTAGCTAGCTCAATTGTAATGTTAACTGTACAGGATCTTTTTTTTTTTAGTAATTTTCCAACCCATCTGAGGGAAATATTGACATTACAGATGAATTTATCTTGTTTTCATGGTTACGTGCTAGCTAGCAAAATTGTCACCTTAAATGTACGTTTTATTTTTTGTAATTTACCAATAGATTTGAGGGAAATAGTGACATTAGTGATAATTTTATCTCGTTTCCATGGTCACAGTGAAAAGACATAACAACTAGCTTCTAGCTAGCTAACATATAATATTAATTGTACAGATATTACAGTTTTTTAGTAATTTACCAACACATCTGAGATAAATGTTGACATTATAGATGTTTTTGTCTTGATTCCATGGTTACTAAATCTTTACTTTGTACAAAAAAGGCATAACAGTTATGTGCTAGCTTGCAAAATTGTAATTTTAATTGTACATAGTCTTTTTTAGTAATTTACCAACACATCTGAGGAAACTTTTCGTTACAGATGAATTTATCTTGTTTCCATGGTTACTGTATATTTAATTTGTGCATAAATCACATAACAGCTACCTGCTAGCTAGCAAAATTGTCATTTTAATTGTACAGATTTGAGGGAAGTAGTGCCATTAGAGATGATTTTGTCTCGTTTCCATGGTCACAGTGTCTTTATTTCATACACATAATAGACATAACAATGATATTCTAGCTAGCTAACATGTGAAGTGAATTGTACAGATTGTTTTTTTAGTAATTTTTTTAAAAACACATCTGAGGAAATATTGATATTGAAGATTGTTTTATCTTGTTTCCATGGTTAGTTTGCACAAACAAAGCGTAAAAGGTACCTGCAAGCTTTTGTTTTAGTATTTTTTAAGTAATTTATCTGAGGGAAATGTTGATGTTCTGAACACTTTCGTCTTATTTCCATAAACATGAACTATAAACTAATGTATCCATTAGTATATTATATACTGTAAATATAACTATGCAATTACACATGTATTAGTGTGGTAGTATTTATGCTTGAGTATATATTAGTATGGTAGTATGTAATTTTGATTGGTCTCACACACACACACACACACAGTACCCATCTCTGTCGTTTTTCCTCCGTGATGGCAGTCTGCTTTTTGGAGTCGGCGGTTGTGAAGGAGAGAGAGACGCATCGAACTGGTCTCCATCCGACATTATCTCTCTCTCTCACACACACACACACACACACACACATACACACACTTAACCCACTCAACAACACCTTCTACATACCCACACACGCCACCACTCGTCCAACTCTCTTTCACTCTTTGTTTTTGTCATTCCCACTCAATCTCTCGCTCTTTTTTCTTTCTCTCAATCTATTTCTCCGTCTCTCTCTCTCTCTCTGTGTGTGTGTGTGTGTGTGGAGCAGGTGTTGGCTATAGAAAGCCTTGCTCTCTGAGACTGTAACTGTGAGCTGTGAGGAGGGTGTGTGTGTGTGTGTTATAAAAAGCTCTTCCCAGACAGTTTTATTTTCGTATGTTCACACACTGACACAGTTCACGTTATTATATACACTAATGTCATATATACTTATATAAACAACGTATATACCACAAACATCATTATCTCTTTATAAGTGTTTATTGTTCTTCTCAGCCAATCAGATGAAGTCTGAAGGACCAAGTCGTGTGTGTGTGTGTGTGTGTGTGTGTGTTTCTGTCACAGAGAAACCCTGAGAGCAGCTGTCAGAGAAACCCCACAAACCCCCATGACCACAGACAGCTGTTCCTTCTCTATCTCTATTTCCGTTTCTCTCTTTTTTCTTTTCTCCATTTCTCTCCTCATTTTTTCTCTATTATTCTCTCTTTGTTTTATTTATTCATCATTCTCTCTTGCTCTTTCTTTTCTGTCTCTTCCATCATTCTCTTGTTGCTTGCCTCTCTTTCTGATTGTCCTTATTTTTTGATCTGTCTTTCCCTCGCTCCAATAATTTCTTTTTTTAATTCTTTATTTCTACCTTCTTCTCTCCCTTGTTCTCTCTCTCTCTCTCTGTCATCTCGCTTTTTTGTTCTTCATCTCCAGATGTTCTCTCTCTCTGCCTCTCTCACCACACACTCTACATCTTTCATCTCACACACTTAAATGATGACAGTGTTGGACACACACACACACACACCTCTACTGCACGCTTCATGTTGATTAACACAATGGCTCCCTCTTATGGTCGGCTTACATATACACCTCCACACACACACACACACACACACACACACACTAATAAATGAGTTTAATCCATAATCGGATTGGCGCTGAGCAACAAACAGTCAGAGTGCAGCAGAGGGTGGCCACAGTAATACTGTTTCTAACAGGATAAATTCATCCAAAAAGGAAGGAAATACTTATATGTTCTAAATGTCATGTTTTTATACTGTGTGTGTGTTTTCAGTGGTTTATGAGGACCTGTTTACACACCAGCCTAACGGGAACTACAGACACAAATCTACTTTCTATAAGGAACTATAACTAGGAACTCATTTTGGGATGTGTGTGTGTGTGTGTGTGTGTGTG
>CM040471.1:3041663-3053126 GCA_022758105.1 Pangasianodon gigas | reverse complement strand
ACAGACAGATCAGATAGATCAAACAGATACACATACAGACAGACAGATCAGATAGATCAGACAGATACATATACAGACAGATAAGATAGATCAGACAGATACACATACAGACAGATCAGATAGATCAGACAATGTAGCAGCATCTTAGTTTAATTACTACAATTACCACAGCTTAGCTTGCTTATGCTAACAGACATTAGGCATTGTAGTTCAGTTAGCAATCAATGCTAAATGTAATTACAGCGTAATCTAAGTCATACAGAGGTTTTTTAGTCATTTACCAACATATCTGTAATTGATGTATTGCATATATTATACTTCACAGCTACATGCTAGCTAGCTAAATCTTAATTTAACTCGTACAGAGTCTTTTGTTCGTAATTCTTTCGACATATTTAAGTTAACTGTTGCTGCTCTTTTGGTGGTTTTGTCTCACTTCCACTGTTACTGCGCCTTCGCAGTCTGTCTAAAAGACGTACATGTTGTTAACTCGAGTCATCAGCTAGCTTATCATGGACGTCCATCTTTGCCAGTTGCCTAGCAACAGAGCTCTCACAGCTTTAACCACTTAATTGTGCTTTTGTGACTCAAAAGCACAAATAATACAAGTTTCATTTAGACACAAACTTTTCTTTCTCTCTGGCTCTCTCTATGACCCCCCCCCCCCCCCCCCCCCCCCCCCCCCCCCCCCCCACACACACACGTGTATTTACAGTGTATTTACCTTATCTTTAGCTCGTCACACACTCGAAGGCATCATCCACACACTGAATACAGATACACTTATTCTGTATTTAGTAACTGAAAGCTGGCTGCAGGTGTCTGGGTGTGTGTGTGTGTGTGCATGTGTGCGCGTGTGTGTCTACCCACATGACTGTAAAATGTCTCAGCGACCTCAACTTCCTCTAAACAACGGTCTCTAGACGCACTTCCTTACTGTAAAACCCCCACTAACCACCCACTCACACACACACATACACACACCCACCTACACACACACAAACACACACACCTACTCACAAAAACAAACACAAACACACCACCTAATCCTTTAACTCATCCATCATAACACCACAAAGCCAAGTTAAGCATAGTACAGTAAAAACAAACACACACAGACACACATATACACACACACACTTTGTTGGAGTGTTATTATGTGGACAAAAACGTCCCCATGAGGTCAATATTCTGGCATTTTAATGTCCATGCAGGGACAGCAGCGTCCCCACAAGGAATACACACACACACACACAGAGTAGTGAGGGAGCTCATTATGAGACTAACGGCTATAAATCCTTACTCAACCACAAAACACAAAAACACATTCATGACACAGAGAGATAAATACCACCATCCCAAGGCCTCCAAGCTCCTCCTCCTGCCATGCTGTGGCTTACAAGCTCCTCCTCCTGCCATGCTGTGGCTTACAAGCTCCTCCTCCTGCCATGCTGTGGCTTACAAGCTCCTCCTCCTGCCATCTTGAGGTCTACAAGCTCATCCTCCTGCCATCTTGAGGACTACAAACTCCTCCTCCTGCCATCCTATCTATCTGCTTCTATTTTTACTCATTACATTGATGACCTTTGACCCCTCTTTGCATGTTACACAATACATCGATAATATCGTGCACTGTGATATAAAGTTAAAATATTGTGATGTACGATGATGATAAAGAATCAGACTCACCATCTGAGAGTGACTCCGGGGGCAGTCTGTAATGTCCTCCACCTTCTCATTCGCTGCAGGGGGAAAAGCAGAACTCAGTCAGAGCTTTAACACACACATACACACACACACACACACACACACAGAAACCACGCCCTCACTGTCCAAGCCTCTTCGCCATGAGGGAGCCAAAACTGAAACCAGACCGTGTGTGTGTGTGTGTGTGTGTGTGTGTCTATACCGACTCCTGTCCGGCTGTTACTTCATCAGCTGTTGGCTGAAAGTTTCTGAGCTGCCAGAGCCAAGGGCAAAGCTAAAGTTTCAGAACCGCCCACGGGAGGGAAAACACACACACACACTGGGCTTGTTTAAGGAAACATATGGGACACACATGCTTTACTAGAGATGAGAGACTGATGTGTGTGTGAGTAAATATTGCAGCTGAGTGTGTATGGTGGACTAAAAGGATGTGGCGATGTTACTTATACCTGATTTTTTTTTCAGACATTTATAATATTGTGATATTAATATTTAAAACTAACACACCTAGCTAACTCTCTGATCTCTGATTCTTTACCAAATGATTCATTAAACCATTAAATTCCAATATTCTTCGCTTTGAATACTCAAGTCCACATTATGGGCTCGTTTGGGGGCGGGGCTTGTCATTGTAGGTTTGCTTTCACGTAGAAGAATTCCTTCTGAGCTGTGGATACTGATATTTAAGTGATGTTAACGATATACAGTACGTGTAATGTTAGCTAAATAGAACACACACTGATAGGGGAGGATGAAGGCTATCATGTTCTTCCTCTGAGACACATAAAGCCAACCAAAAAATCTTTTCAAACTGCTGCTCATGCTGCATCACCAGGTGGCGTAACACATTTGGAGGAAAAAGCTATCCGCCCTCTTCCACATACATGAGCTGACAGACGCCTGTGATTGGCTAGTGTCTCTGTGATTGACATGGGTGAGAGAGAGTAGGCTCTAGAGTTTTGCTCACGGGTGGCTGCGGAATCGTTTAGGGCGAACGCTTTTCATCTGTCCATCTTTTCAGTGGGGTGAAAAGAAGCCTGCTCTTAATGTTTGTGTCTTACCGATGATCTGTATGATATGCGCTAGCAGAACTCCATCAGGAATGTCTTGTGTTAAATCCTTTATCAGTCGAGGACAGCCGGCTTTGCTCAGATAGTGATTCGCCCAGTCAGTGTAAATCTGCAAAACACAGACAACAGTCACATTAACGTAACGATTCGGTGGGCCATGCTAATGCTAACGTCAGTCAGTCTGGAAAACAGGAAGAGGATAATAAGTAGACATTTCACTCTTTTCAGCAGAATGCTGGAGATTAACTCTACATGTTGCACAGACAGACGTTTGAGGACACGAGCATTTCCCGCCTTGTTTCTATCGACTCTGATGGAAGTTTTCATGCGGCATTCCTCAGGGTTTCACTCTCGTCCCACTTAAACAAATATCTTTTAGCAATCTGAAAGATTTCTGATGTCTTCGTGATGAAGGGATTCATTCTCACTGAAAAAGGAAATTGTGTTTTTTTATTAGCTGGGGCTTTAGTGTACCACCTGCTACATGTACAACCAGTGATGTGGAACTTGCTAGCTAAATGGATTTAAATGCTGTGTGTGTGTGTGTGCCATGGCTAAATGTGTGCTACTTTACACACTACTTCCTGGTTTTGTATCACAGTTGGATTGCAGTTTGGGTCTTTTAGATTCATTTGAGGATTAACTCATTTGAGCCTGACATCCTGACCTGCTTCGTTAAGTTCACATGGAAAGTTAAACTGTCTGAAACCCAGTGAACTTTCTTCTGGTAAAAACCAAACACATGTATTTAAAAGAAAAGACTTTTTTTTTTTTCCAAGATGCAGACACTCGTAAATGCTAATTCAGCGTGCTCTTTATAACCAGGCTGTGATGGCCGTTCCTCAAAAACAAAAATCCTCATAAACCCATAACGACTCAATTTAAGATCAGTCACATCCAATTAAAACCATTTCACTCAGAAACACTCGTCCGCCTCTGAAACGCTCCTTTCTGTTGTGGTTGAAGTCCATGATGAGCAGCTGCTACAAGAGCGCACTGAAGAACTCGTTAGTCATCGTCTTTCTCAAACATGACGCTAACAGGCTCTGACTCAAATCGAGCAGTATGCACTATACTCTTACACTCTATACCACGGAAATGCCCAGTGGGTATGACAGATCAGTGTGTTGTACCTCAGGAATCTCAACAGCCTCCGCAGGACCAACCACCGAATTTTAAATTCAATCTAGCGGCATTATCGCTTTGGTGTGGCTGCCTCTGATGGCCCCGCCCCTTCTGATAGCTACAGTAGTACAAACTCAGAAAACTGGAAAAAATCATACAGTACATTTCTGATATAGTCTTTCCACAAACTGCATGTCTAATGTCCCTCACAGGAAGTGTGGAATGTTTCCATATGGTCGACATTTTCACGGTTCTGCTACGCATTTCTGCTGGTGAGCGCAAAAAAAAAAAGTTATCAAAATCACACGGTTCTCAAAAGACAGTAGGGTTTGAGCTTCTCCACCAGGGACAGCTGTCTTTCCTACAGACACAAGACGGAACTGTGAGCTCTTACAGGTAGCAATACCAGTGCAACTTCCTGTGACGTACAGCGATGACGTACAGACAGACGGCTGAAGATACGAGGACTTCCCTCCTTTTTTCTATCGATTTCTGATGGATTTTTCATGCAGCATTCCTCAGGCTCACACTGTATGCCTACTTAAACAAACGCTTTTTGGCCATTTTAAAGCTTTCTGATGTCTTTGTGACAAAGGGATTCATTCTAACTGAAAAAAAAGGAAATTGTGTTTTTCTTTAGCTGGGGACTTTAGATGGCTCCGCCCCTTCTACTATATAAAACAGGCTACAACCAGTGAATATAAAAAAAAAGTATAATGTTTAAGACAACGCAACGCAAAACACAGATTTCTCAAAAGCTAGTACGGTTTTAGCTTCACTGGTAATGACCAAGACAGCACTTTGATCTCTTACAGGAAGTGATGTTGGCACTACTTCCTGAGTGAATAGCAACATTTTGACTCGTTGCCACTGGAGGTGATGGATTGATGTACTCGCCAAAAACTTTTTTTGGAAAAAAGTCAGACTCTGTTCATAACACTGTCACAGAACCAAAGCCTTGGAGTTAGAATTAGTGCTAGAGCTGTTGCTAATTGACTTTGGTTTCCATGGCTACGTAGCCACCCCTACATCCGTCATCATGTAAAGTCACTATTATCACAGCTGATGGAGCGGAAACCTGACATCTGCTGCTGCGCACTTCTAAGTGAGCGTGAATTTAAAAGGGAGCCTACAGAGGTGACTCCTATCCAGTAACATTTGATCCTGCCTGGGTTAGCGCACTCTCCGGTGTGTTATCCTCCTCACAGAACACACTCACACTGCTGAAGAGTTATGGATCCCGGCGGAGGGAAAGTGCACTTCTCTACGCAGCATGTTAATGAGAGCGCCAATAAAAACAGATTGAAGTCACCACAAAAGTGCCTGCCATCTGAGAGCCGTTTTAACGTCCACAGAGACAACAAACCGAAACGAGAGGTTTCTGTTCAGCTGCCAGGAAAATATCAACTGCTTTTCACAGCCAAGGAAACAAACAATGGATAAAAGCTAAAGAGAAAGCGGCCAATACCACAACGCCACATGATTACCAGCCATTATACTCAATTAAAGTGTGTGTGCGTGTGTGTGCGTGTGTACGTACTACATCTTGTTCTATGTGAGTGTATGACCAATAGATGAATCTGCAAGAAATAAGCATGACAGCAGAGGAAAATGGATTGTGTAGCATTCTGTCGAGCTCGACTGTGAGAACAGTGTAGCTGAAGCGAAATTCAAAAACCCACCTAGCTTTAATTAACATGCAGACTAGACAGACTGGTGACTAGCATGCTAACCTATCACCACTGGATCCATCAGGGGCGTAGTGATTAGCACTCAGAGAAGAGGAAGTGAAATGGGATATTAAAAGATTTTTGGAATTAAAGTTGCAATAAACACTGATTAGCCTTCACACTAACGCCAACGTACACGTGAAACGACGCTTGCCATGTGAACTTCCTGTAACGACAAACATCTGGGGATGGAAGTGCTATAAAATCTATTCAGACTTGTTGAGTTATTTTTTATGCAGTTTGACAAAATCAAGTTGTTGCATGATTTCTAAAAGAGATCAAAATAATTGATATTTGTTCTGTATTAAATATTAATCACTCGAGTCAGGGTGCAGTGAATAAGGAGTTTCAGTCCAATCACAGATTATAGGATTTGGACTCACAAGTTATAAGCTGTAATGTCTGATCCGAGTCATGAGTCATAAGCGTTGAAGCCTGAGTCAAATTATGAGTCATTGGCTTTAAAGCTGAATTTGAGTTGCGAATCAAAAGGTTTGGGTTTGAACTCTGAGTCAAGTGGAACAAAAGCTTTGAGGTCTGAGTAAATTTACGCTTTGAAGCTTCAGTCAAATCACAAGTAAATGTGAGATTTGAATTTTGAGTCATAAACTTTGAAGTCAATCGTGAGTGATAATATTTGAAGACTGAGTCAAATTATGAGTCATTAGCTTTAAAGCACAAGTTGAGTTGTGAGTCAAATCAGGAGTCAGGTAAGTCAGAGTCGACTCATTGGGAGTTATAAATCAGTTATAAGCCTGAATCAATTCACGAGTCAAAGATCAGAAGCTTTAAACTCTGAAGTAATAAGCTGGGAAGCCTGAGTCAAATAGGGAGTCATAAATCAGTTATAATTCTGAATCAAATCATGAGTCAAAGCTCTGAAGTCTGACTCATGAGTTATAAGCGCTGAATCCCGAGTCAATTCATGTAAACACTGAAATCTGAGTCGACTCGTGAGTCATAACCTTTAACGTCCGAGTTAAATAGTGAGTCTTAAGGCTTGAAGCTGTGAGTCAGAGACTTGATTCTCCATCCCTGGATCCACTGCATTAATAAGTTAAAACATGAATTTTTTACTCTGTCCGTGAGCTAAATGATGATTACAGGCAGAGAAACACATCACAACGTTACAAACGACACACTGAAAAGAAATGTTACAGTTAAAACATTAAATAAACACTACAGTTGTGTTGCTAAGCAGGTAATTTATGATGCGTCACTCTTTTCTCCAGCTTACACTCGTCTTTTCAGGCTGAAGCTCTGAGAGCTAGTGAGTACACACACACACACACACACACACACACACACACTGTCCTAATGAGCAAATTCTTGCCTGGTAGATGCATCGCAGTAGCCATGCCACCCTCGATATTCAACGCATTAACACACACACACACACACACACACATATACACACACACATATACACACACACACATCACCCAAACCCTCAGCGTATGTCTCTAAACCCCTTCAGCAGTTAGCATCACTATTTCTGTTCTCACCGGTCCATTTAACTCAGTGTTTCTGTGTGTGTGTACCTGTCAGGAGTGTGTGAGCTCTCATATTGCCCGTCGTCTACCTCCTGCCGATAAACCAGCTGAGTGTGTGTGTGTGTGTGATAGAGAGAGAGAGAGAGAAAGAAAGAGTTGCAGACTCTGCAGGTACTGACTGTAGTTATAACACACCACCAGCAGGGGGAAACACACATCACATTTTCAACTTGAATGGGACAAATTGTGTGTGTGTGTGTGTGTGTGTGTGTTACTACATTCTAATTACATCATCAATCAGCACAATCCAGAAATCAGTTCTTGCAGAAAACAAGCTCACAAACATTTCACACAAACATTCTTCAGAGTGAGCTTGAGCTAATAAGGAGATTGGTTTCTGTCCAATAGCGTTTCGTTTACGTTTCTCCGTCACCGCTAGCGTATCTGTAGCCGTCCCGCGAGTTTGTCGTCCTCCTACTCAGAGGATTTTACACGAGTGTCGTAGCAGCGCTCACATAACGTGAACTTATTGTCCTGTTTTTGGTAGTCATTGTACTGTCTTGTGCTGTTTACACACGTTGCACGTGCACTTTATGCAAAAAATGTGTAGTCTCTTGTAGTTGTGTTGTTTTATGTAGCACCTTGGTCCTGGAGGAATGTCGTTTGGTTTCACCGTGTACTAACCGGCTGTATGTGGTTGAAATGACTTGACTTGACTTGACTTGACCCAGCTTCAGACACATCACTACAACACTACAAAGCTAGCAGTAGAAATCAGAAACTTCTGTGTCTTGTGCTTTGGGATGCATGAATGTGCGAGCTGTGTTAGTCTGAGAAGCACTGCACTAAAAACAGACAACAATTAACACAATGGTAGGAGCCTAAACACTGCCTCTGCCTCAGTTTAATTAATCGATGATTTGAATAATAAAGCTAGACGGAGCAGAAGCTGGGATTAGTCTGAGACGTGACTCTGACTCGAGGGAGAGAAGTTCTCGCAGTGTGTCATGTTCCTGTCTATCAGACGTCACTCTGTGACAACAGACACAAGACGGCATTGTGAGCTCTGACAGGAAGTGAGGTTACAGACTTCCTGTGGGAACAGCAAGATTTAGCTGGTTCTTTTCCACACGCAGACACACACTCACACACACACACTCGCTGCTCTTCTCTCTGGGTTTGACATTATCACAGCTGATGGAGCATAAATCTGACATTTACAGCTTCACACTCTGTACGTAAGCGTGAATTTATAAAGAGACGCAGGAGTGTGTCGCTGAAATACACACTCTTAATTGCGTTCTGATATGAAGAACTAGCGTAAGGAAGTCTGGAACGATCTAGAACATTACTTTAGGCTTCAGTAATGCTGATTCATTTGGGGATCAGTGACAAGTTGCTGTGAGATAAGAGAACAGAAGATAAAACAGACTAGAAGACAGTCTTTATTTGTCACATCTACACTACAGCACAGTGAAATTCTTTCCTTCACAAATCCCTGCTTGTTAGGAAGCTGGGGTCGGAGCGCAGGGTCAGCCATGATACAGCACCCCTGGAGTACAGAGGGTTAGGGGCCTTGCTCAGGGGCCCAACAGTGGCAGCTTGGTGGTGCTGGGGATTAAACCCACAACCTTCTGATCAGTATCAGTGATGTGAGATGTCGCAGATTGTCCGATATCTTCAAGCCTGTTCGATTTTCTCAGAGATAAATCGTGTAGCGTGAGCAGCACTACGATATGCAGCAAGAACATTGCTGAGAAACAACCAATCAGAGTCAGAGAGGAAATCAAATTCATCTCCTGATCATGGAAATGAGTCGATGCAACAATCAGAAATCGATTATTATCGAAAAAAGGAAGGAAAGACAACTGGGGTGTAAATAATTGAACAGGCCAGCAAGGTGATTTCACCCTAACTCATACATTTAAAATAATCCTTCTCTACGTCATCATCATTCACGATGGCAAGCCTACTCCACATTCTGAACAAAGTTGCTCATATCGATCAGAGCAATACTAAAGCAGCTCGTATTGTATGGTATCGTATCATATTGTATCATATAGTATCATATCGTATCGTACTGTATTGTATCATATGGTATCATATTGTATCGTATCGCATGGTATTGGATTGGATTGTTTCGTATCATATCATACCGTATAGTATCCTATCGTATCATATTGTATCATATCATTTTGTATCATATTGCATCATATTACATAATATTGTATAGTATCAAATTGTATTGTATCATATCATATCATATATTATGGCATTGTATTGTATATTATCGTACTGTAATGTATCGTATCGTGTTTTATCTTATATTAAAGTATCGCATCGTATCATATTGTATTGTATCATATTGTATAGTATCATATCATATCGTACTGTATAGTATCGTATCATAGCAGATCCAGTATTATCAAATAATGAATTGTTGCCTTATGAATTGTAAATTGTATTGTATTGTGCGGTTTATGCTGCTATTGTGTATTGTTTACTCAGCATAAATGGTACAAAGAACATCTTCCTAACGCTACAGAAATATGAACACCACATGAAGAAATGTGTCCATTGTTGTATTTCCTTACGTTATGTTTGTAACATTCAGAAAATAAATCCCTTGTTAATAGAGTAGATGTTATACATATGAGCCAATCCTACTGTACCCTGTGACCTGTAGCTTTGAGCTGCTGCTGTAATCATAAAGACTGTCCTGTTGCTCATCGCAGGACTCTTATTCACAATCTGAATGTCGTGTAGACCGTCCTGTACACACACTCAGCACTGCTCGTCTTTACTCTTCTACACCTGTATACTGGAATGATTTATAATCACACTATGCAGTGTCACCCAGACGAGGATGGGTTCCCTTTTGAGTAATAGCTTCTTCAGGGAGTTTTTCTCCTCTTCACCACTAACTCTGGATCGCCCATTAGGGATCTATATCTGGATTTCTGTAAAGCCGCTTCATGACCATGTTTATTAATCTGTCAGGATTGAGTCTGTTCTCTCTGCTTAAACCAGTGTTACAGCTCTTTTATGCTTGTAAAAATAAGGGAAAAACAATTAGAGTTTCAAATTTTGAGTTAGATTCTCCAAGCTGGTGAATTTACAGCATTTATTCATGTCCATGTGCGTCACAGTCGCATGATAATATTTAGAACAGTGGCGTAATGTGGAAAACTGCATTTCTGTTTGATAATTGATTAAATAAAAAGAGTTCTTGGCGAAGCACTTGGCATTTTGTTTCCATATGGAGGTTAATGGCATGTTTTTATGTGTGTGTGTGTATGTGTGTGTGTGTCTATGTTTGTGTAATGGCGGGTTATTATGTGTGTACTGCACATTCAATAAACATCCGATGTCGCTGTAACACAGAATATGATTTATTTTACAAGCCGAATTAATCACACACTGCAGTCACCAATAAAGTTAATTGAGTTTGTTTGAAGGTTGAACGTGCATCACAGTCCCGGGCTGTTAGTCTTCCATTTTCTCAACAAACACACACACACACACACAAACAAACACACACATACACATACACATGGTCTGATGCTTTACAGCTGCATCACAGATTAATTAAACAGTCCTGCCTGCAAATCCCTCAGGAAGCAAAAACCTGTAAAAATCAATGGAGGATGATGAAGTGTGTTAAATCCCAGCGCAACACTAAGTCGGCGTTCTTCAACACACACAGACACAGCAATGCTCTCTGTCAAACACCAACAGAAACAACGGTCTTCAATACACACACACAGCAATAGTCTGCATCAAACAGCAACATTAACCATGGAACACCATCACTTTCCACGAAACATCAAGATTCTCTATTAAACACCAACAAGCAACAAGTTCTCTTCACCAAACCCGGACCTTATCACTAAAAGACCAGCAAGATTCTTTATCAAACACCTCCATTCACCATCAAACACCAACAATCACCATCAAACGCCCGAAATCACCATCAAACACCCGAAATCACCATCAAACACCAACAATCACCGTCAAACACCCGCAATCACTATCAAACACCTGCAATCACCATGTTCAACACCCGCAATCACCATCAAACACTCGTAATCACCATCAAACACCCACAATCACCAACATCAAACACCCGCAATCAGCATCAAACACCCGTAATCACCATCAAACACCCGAAATCACCATCAAACACCCGCAATCACCACCAAACACCCGCAATCAGCATCAAACACCCGCAATCAGCATCAAACACCCACAATCACCATCAAACACCGGCAATCACCATCAACCACCCGCAATCACCATCAAACACCCGCAATCACCATCAAACACCAACAATCACCA
>CM040471.1:3011116-3039822 GCA_022758105.1 Pangasianodon gigas | reverse complement strand
CCAGTAAATTAAATGCTTCAGTCCACAAAAAAAACTCCCTTTGCCTTAGAAAACAACTGAGCAGTGTTAAACTCCCATTTGAACCAAAAAGAAATCAATATTCAGGACATTCTCAGGAGATTAAAAGCATAAGTGTTTTCAAATGAATAAATCCAAATGTTTTCTCAAAAGAGCAGAATTCTGCCAAGTGAGCATTTTCTCTGGAAGCTGCTATGAAGAACATTCATCACAGGATCACTGTTGTAGCAGTGCAGTGATTATAGCATACGCTTTTTCTGATGCCGTCCATATTTGGCATCCATTTCCTGAGAGACAGCCGCGGTTAGTTAGCGTGTAAACATACACACGCAGAAACACACAGTATCCAAACACACAGCGAGGGTGAGGCGAGTCGCACAGCACTTCCCTAAACCACCACTTTACACTGTTATAGCTGTGTGTCCAAATATGCTCTGACACTCGAGAGGAAAATTAGAGGCAGCATTCAGCCCCAAAAAGGATAAAATAAGGCTAATGTGGCCACTTTACTGTTCTGATGCTAGTCACAGATGGCAGTACTGAAATAAAACACTCTGTGTGTGTTGTTAGAGGAAAATAATCCATGCTGGAGTGGAGTGATGAAGTGGAATTATTGTTACAGTACCAAAGTGATTATTTTCCTATAACAGCATGTCCCCAAGTGTTTTATCCCCTTATACCACAGCAATTTGTCAACAAGTGTTATACAATGTTAAATGTATTTCATGTTGACACATCAGGCTTTTTTTATCTGTTTATAGTTACATTTATTGTCCAAGTTAGTTCACTTATGTTGTAGTAGCTGTAAACAGTCATTCCCTCACCAGCCCATTTTTTTCTCTCTCTCAAAGTTTATGAGATAAAAAAATGCAGCTAGTGATTTTACCAAGAAACGGCAAAGAAGCGTAAACTCCTCTGTCCTGAAGATATTGGAAAACTTAAAGTTACAGCTTTACCTCTGACTGTTACAAAGCACTGACACTGGAGACTCCTTACATACATGTTACATAAACATCTCCTTACAGAAAACTTCACCACATCAACATGTGCTGTTACTATAGAAACGATAACGCATTAGAACGGGCGCATTAATATAAACCTGCTGCTCCGAGCTGTCAGCAAAAAGCTTATTTGCTGCATCACTACAAATCTTTTATTCATTTTGCATAAAATGTAACATTACTAAATATAATGTTTCTAACTTTCATTTCATATAAAATTCAGTGAATCGCATGAGCAAAGCGTCAGTGCCTTAAAGTCAGTTCTTTTCATCACTTCAGCTTGGAGTGACTCTATGAATGGATTTTGTGGGCGTGTCCCACTTCGACATGCCCTGCGTAGGGTTCATCACTTCAGACAAGACAGCATCACTACACAGGTTTCCCTCTGAGGAATTTCACGAGAATAGAAATGACTTGTAATATTGTAAAATCAACAAAACTTTTTGGGGCTTAATGTTAGCGAAGAACTTCGGTTTTGGCAGGAAAAATGCTTCCGGCATAAATTTGGTGTCAGGTGACAAGAAATTTTCTAAAATTAAACAGTCTAAATTCTGTAAATTCTTTCCTTTTGTTTTGTTGTTAAACAAATTAAAATTTTTACAACTTTTTTGTTGTTAAACAAATTACAACTTCCTTTTTTTCTGGACAAATTTACATTATTATGAAAAACATTTTATTGCCAAAAGTACGTTTGATGGAAATGTGCATCCGCTAGTGAGAAGGCTTTCCGCTTATTTTCACTTGTATTATGCACATAAACTCAATGAAAACTACTGAAACTGGTTTATTGTGAAATTACTATTTCCTCTTAGCAAGTCAGCCAATATTTCATCACTAATTTTTAAAGGTGGAAGCACTAGGACAAGTGGAGACCATAAATTTTAAAATTTAAGATAAAATAAACTGAAATAAAAAGAAAAAACTGCAATAAATAGAATTAATGAAACAGAATTAAAGTGGGCTTAGCATAGAACCCTGAGGAACATCACTATTATTATTAATTTATTACTGTTTTATTGGAAAAGGAACCTTCGCTCTTAGTTACGCGAGCTGAGACCTTTCCGTGCCTCTGAGTGACACGTTACTCCAGGGCCTTTGTGCTGCTCTGTAATTAGCATGCTGCTAGCCGAACCTGTAGGAGCCACTTCTGCCAAGAAATCACCCAGCCCAAAAAAAGTACACAGCTAACCAGCAATTTGTGTCACACACACACACACACACAATTTCAAAACAGAGCGAAAGAGAAAAAGCAATACTCGATGAAATCTAACAAATGATACAAACGCGAAATGTCAGTACTGATAAATAAATAGATAGATATCACTTTAGCATTGCAGTTAGCGATCTGTTGTCAGTAATTAGTCACGGTTTCTGCTAGAATACAATTAAGTCGATGTTTGGTGCACACACACACACACACACACACACACACAGGTTCTGAACTCAGTGACATTTAATAAGACTGAAATATAAACCCCTCCGTAGTGATGCATCATTACTTCACTTCTGTCTCGGCTTTTATCCAATTTTTTTTTTTTCTGGCACAAACTCGAGACACAGTGAATAAATTTGGCCCGTGTCCCAATTCCAATTTTACATCCAAGTGTTCTTACAAGAACAGCAGGCCACTTCAAGGCTCTGTCCCAAACAGTAGAAAAAAAAAACAGAATCCTTTATAAAGAGACTTCTGGATATGTAGATGATTCCTTGTTGATTCTCTTCTGATTCCTTTGAAGTGTCGACTCAGTGTATTTGAATCAGAACTGAGTCACGGATTATTTAATATAAAGTTTAAACTTATCATTATAGTTTTAAATAGTTCTATGACATTTACCCTGAACACCCACACACACACACACACACCCACACACACTTCACCTTTTTCATTATGCATCTGTTTCCTTTCTGATTCCTTTGAAGTGTCGACTCACCTGATTTGAATCAGAGCTGAGTCACTGAGTGGGTTAACACTATTTCATGTAGAAGTGTTTCAGAGCTCAGTACCACTGACACACACTAGAGGGAGATCTCACACACCACACACACCTCTATTACCTACATTCACATACACACACCCACACCCACACACACACACACCCACCCACGTCAAATTACCATGCTTACCACAGTAACATTTTGTGCTTTATGTTTTAGGGCACTATGGGTGTGTGATTTGGGACGTAGACAATGAGTGTATGGGTATGTGTAAGATTTTAAAAGTTCCCTAGTTTGTAGTGACCCCTTGTTCCTTAAGTTTTCAGTATCCCTAGATATCAGTGTCCTCTAGTTCAGCCACCTTGTTACATGCCTCCTAAAGATTCCTTGTTCCCTACTTTTTATTTTTTCCTATTATCCTTGTTTCTTTTTGTTAGTGTTCTGTAGGTCCTTAGTTTCTTACCCTTTAATTTCCCTGTTTTGAGCTTCCATTCTTCCTTAAGATTGCATGTTCCCTAGTTTCTAGTGACCCCCTTGTTCTGTAAGTTTTCAGTACCCCAGATATCCCCTAGTTTAAGCGTTCTCTGGTTTCCTCTGCTGCCTAATTTAAAGTTTCCTCAACATTCCTCGTTCCCTAGTTTTCATTATCTGCTATTATCCGTGTTTCTATTTGTCAATGTCCCTTAGTTCCTGTGTTTATTTCCCTTTCATTTCCCTGTTTCTGAGTTTTCACTACTTCCTTAGATTGCTTGCTCCCTAGTTACCAGTGTTCCCTAGTTTGTAGTGATCCCTGGTTCCCTTAGACTCCAGTATCCCTTGATATCTGTGGCCTCTAGTTTTCAGAAACCTAGTTTTGTCACATAGTTTCAAGTGTCCACTATTTTCCTTGTTTCTAGTCTTATTTGTTCCTTACTTCCTTTGTTCCCTAGCTTCTTCTAGTGCTTTCTATTTTCCTTGTTAATTATATGGTCCTATGTTCCCAGCATCTCTAGTTCCCAGCGTTCCACAGTCTCCATGTTCCCTAATGTCCGTAGTTCCTAATTATTAACAATGGACAATAGTACTATTTAGTATTTAGTATGATTATATGTGGTTTGGGATGGAGCCCATCACTGCTGCATGCTCTTTATTGACGTCAACTTGTCTGTTCTCTCTCTCGCTCTTTCTCTCTCTCTCTCTCTCTCTCTCTCACACACACACACACACACAGTGTCCGAGTCATTTTCGTCCACTTAAGAGTAGAAAAATGTAAATTATAAAGCGGAGCGTAATAATGACTGCAACATGACCACCGTCTCAAGCCTTAAGCTATAAAACACTCTTTCATCACCTAAACATACACACACACACACACACACAAACACACACACATAAATGTCTCATATCACATTTAACCCCAGGCCAAAAAGGAGCCACGTTACTGAGTGGGGTTTCAGGGTCACTGAATGTGTGTGTGTGTGTGTGTGTGTACCTATTCATGGTAAATGTAAAGTAAAATCTATTTATAAACACAAAAATAAGTATAAACTATGCATTATATTATCAATGACTCAGTTCTGATTCAAATCAAGTGAGACAAATTTTCAAAGGAATCACTAAGGAATCAGATTCATCATGAGTCAACGAGGTGAAATGTGTGTGTGTGTGTGTTTGTGTGTGTGTCTGTGGCTTTAGCTGTTCATGTTAAATATAAATATAACTATTTATAAATAACAATAAGTACCTCTACATTATCAGTGACTCAGTTCTAATTCAATTCCTATGAGTCAAAGTAAGGAATCAAATACACTATGAGTCAAAAAAATGAAACCTGTGTGTGTGTGTGTGTGATGGATGAGGTTTCCTGTAAAAGTCTTTCCTCTCCACCATATGATCATGTGTGTGTTTGTGTGTGTGTATGTGTGTGTGTGTGTTAGTCACGTCTGCTCGAGTGTGACTCACTGAACTAAAATGAGAAATCGATCTTTTTTCTTTTCTCTCTATTTTCCTTTTCACTCCACAGTGCTGAGTCACCCTCCCTCTAATAAGCGCTGATTCGCTCTCCTGCTTCGCCACTTCCCGCTTCCTGAGTCATGTGACCAGGTGAAGTTAGGGAGGTCAAAGGTCACCTGGCCAGACATTGTTCAGGATTTCCTCCTCTCTCTCTCTCTGTATATATTTGAAGTATCACACCAAATTTCCTTCTCCAGTTTTCCTGAGGAAGCCCTAAGGCCTACTTGGCACACACACACACACACACACACACGGAAAGGGAAGTCCTCTCAGCTTATGAATGCACAGAGAGATCTTTTAACAAAGCAGCAAAACAAACATCAGCTATTTCTGCTCAATATCCTGTCTCACTCTCTCCCTGTCTATCTCTCTCTGTTTCACTCTCTCTCATTCTCTCACTTTCTCTCTATCTGTCTCACTCTCCTTCCCTCTATTGTAAGATGACCTTCTCTCAAACTCAAGGTCCTACCATTGTTTATTTACATTCACATTCACATTCACACATTTAGTCCAAAGTACACACAGCTTAGTTGGGGAAGTTTTATTACCGAGACATTTTGGGGTGGAAACCAGATTGGCCAATCAGAACTGTCTCAAACACCACCCCAATGGCCAATCAGAACTGTCTCAAAAACCAGCCCAAAGACCAGTCAGAACTGTCTCAAACTCCACCCCAATGGCCAATCAGAACTGTCTCAAACACCACCCCAATGGCCAATCAGAACTGTCTCAAAAACCAGCCCAAAGACCAATCAGAACTGTCTCAAACTCCACTCCAATGGCCAATCAGAACTATCTCAAACTCCACCCCAATGGCCAATCAGAACTGTCTCAAAAACCAGCCCAATGGCCAATCAGAACCATCCCCCATTTTCAGGAGAAATTTGGAAAAATGTTTTCAGAACTATTCCAAAAATGATGGTTCTGATTGGTTTATTGGTCATTGGACTGTTTTTCGGAATAGGTTTGAAGACTTTTCCCAAACTTCCCCTGAAGGTGTGGGTCTTTAGTTAGATAATTATGTAAAGTTTGTGGTATCTATTAGACTGGCTTTTTGGAATGGTTCTGATTGGTCATTGGGCTGGTTTTGGAATGGTTCTGATTGGTCACTGGGCTGGTTTTTGGGATGGTTCTTATTCTGGTCTGGTTTTGGGAAGGCTCTGAATAGTCATTGTGCTATTTTTGGGATGCATCTGACTGGCCAATGGCTGCTTTTTTAACTGGTTTTGATTGAGCATTAGGCCATTTTTGGCCTGATGTTGATTGACTATAGGGCTGGGTTTCTTTTGGCAATTTCTGATTGACTATTGGGCCAGTATTTGGGCTGGTTCTGAATAGGCCAGTCTGGTTGGTTTTGTCCTCCAGACCTGGCAACACTCATCATGAAGAAGAGACAGGGAGTGTGTGAGTGTCTGGAAAAGCTGATGAGAGAATCAGGTGTTGAGGCTGTCTGGTGACATAATCAGATATTAAATCTCTCTCTCTCTATTTCTCTCTCTCTCTTTCTGTCTCTCTCTCCCTGTCCTTCTGATAGGGATGGAAGCATGAGCAGCCACAGCAATCGATTTTCCAGATCACTCCTCCTTTTTCCCCTCTCTCTGTCTCTTTCTTTCTCCTTTCAGTTTTAGAGAATCGGACAGTGAGACAGGACCTGGGTGTTTTATTTAGCATCACCGTCAGGTTGGGACTAACATTTTTCAAGAGAGAGAGAGAGAGAGAGAGAGAGAGAGAGAGAGAAAGAGAGAAGAAGACGAAGGGAACTACCCTTCGTGGTTTAGGATGGCATACACAGATACCACATTAAAGAAAAAGAGCTACTATAAAAGAGAACGACTGTAGAACTTTATACTTTGCACCTGATAGCTAATTGGTTAATTAAGCATTAGCGATGAGAAAAGCTTTCTATATAATTCAGCACAGGACACAGGAACACTGAAGACATGTGGAGAAATAAGAGCGATGAAATATGTGACTTTTTTCAGAAACAACTTGAAATGTTAGATAAGAGATACTGTGAATAAAAAACCTAGGGGTATTAAGGGAAAACTTTGGGAACTAGGACAAGAAACTAGGGTGACCAGGGTGCTAAGGTAATGATGCAAATATAAACATCCAACAGGAGTAGTTTGTTTGTCTTGTATTTATTTTCCTTCTTTCTGTTGCTTTATATTCCACTCTCCTGCTTTTTTGCCTAAGATGTATTTTGGTGCCTGTAAACTCATCTGTTAGAGAGAAACTGTGGCTGTTTTGAAAGAAAACTTAAAAAAAGAGAAACACTGAGAAAATGAAAGAGAAAGAGAGAGAGAGAGAGAGAGAGAGAGAGAACACTAATTACAGCTATAAATGGCTCCTCCTTTTACAGTTTACACTTAAGTAGAGAGAAAACTGCAGTTGAGACCAAAATTGTAGAGTCCATAACTCTAGATCTAAATCACTTATTAAACACTAATCCAGCAGATTACACAGTACATTTATATTATTTTATATGAACTGGACTACCGGAGTCTGTAACTCCAGTGACAAGACCTGAGAAATATAACACACAGAGTTTCAGGCCTAGAAAGTTAGAGAAAATAAACGAACCAGGGGGAGGAATCTAGAGGAACTAGGAATAGATACTACAGTGGCTAGGAGGAAACTAGTAAACAAGGACTAGAACCTAAGAGAAGAAAACTTAGGGCACTAAGAAACTATGGGGCTAAGAGGACTAGGGGAAAACTAGGTAACTGGGGGTAAGGGGAACTATGGGGGAATTAAGCAGAATAGAAACTATGGGGAAACTATGAAACTATGGGCCTAGAAACTAGGGGAAGAAAGACTGAAAACTACAGAAAATAGGAGAAACCAGAGAAACTAGAATCTATAACAGCTAAATAGCATAATAATCTAGATGAACAAAGACTAGTAACTAAGATTAGTAGGACAAATTAAGACCAGAACTAGAAACTCAGAACTAAAACTGAACTAGAACTAGTGAACAACGAGGAATAAGGTCTACTAGGAGAAACTTTGGAAACTACAACAAACTAATTGAGCTAGCATAAACTAATGGAACTATAACTAGAAATAAGGTGAGCTATGAGAAATGAAGAGGACTTGGACTAAAAGAAAACTAGGCCTATAAAGTAAGAAACTAGAAACTAAGGTAACGAGGACTAGAAACTATGCGACATTGGGCTGAAACCTACAGGAACTAGGAGAAAACAAGTAACTAAGGCAACTATATGAACTATATGTAACTAAAGATACTAGAATAAGAACCTGGAACATCAAAGACTAGAAACCAAGGTAACCTGGACAAATTAAGGAAACGAGAACTAGAACCTAAGTGAACTATGAGAAACTAAGGGAACTAGAACTTGCAACAAAGGGAACTAGGACTAGAAACTAGTGAGTGTAGTGGAACTAGGACTAGGAACTAGTCAGAGTAGTGGAACTAGGACTAGAAACCAGTGAGACTAGGGGAACTAGGACTAGAAACTAGTGAGAGTAGTGGAACGAGTACTAGAAACTAGTGAGACTAGGGGAACTAGGACTAGAAACTAGGAGGACTATGACTAGGAAGTAGGGGAACTAGGACCTGGGACTAGGCAAAAGCTAGGGAACTTAGTACTAGAAACTAAAGGAATTAAGGCCAATTAACTGATCTAGGATGAATGTAACAAGAGAAACAAGGGTGACTAAGACTAGAAACTAAGACATGCAAACTTGAAAGTAATAATGCAGTGTTTGAGTGTGCGTGTGTGTGTGTGTGTGTCTGCACTTGAAGGAGACTCAGCAATGGCCCACAGGAAGACCTGATGTCATTTCCTGTCAAAACTCACAATGCCGTCTTGTCTCTGCTGGAAATACAACCCACTTTACTGTCATAGTGTACCATCTGATACACACACACACACACACACACACACACAGAGTGGAATTTGAGTCCTTGTAAGGTCTCTATCATCCTGCTATCTGTTTGTTATTTAGTGTGTTTGATTTCTTAATTGTGTTGTTTTTATTTTATTGTATTCTGTAGTAATCTGGAACTGGTTTGACTTTACTGTGCAGCACTTTTGGTGTCTTTTTTTAGAAATAAAGCTGAATATACTTGACAGTGGATTAAGACGCAACGTGTGTGTATGTGTGTGTGTGTGTGTGTGTGTGTGTTCATTTTGACCAGTAGAAACACAGCTCTTTGTAATCGATACACACAGCCGAGTGTGTATAAAATGTCTCCTGTGGCATTTTTGAGGTGTGTGTGTGTGTGTGAAAGAAAGAGATTTTCCTCCCAATAGGCAGAAAAATGATATTTTACTGCTGACCCAGTCACCACACACCTACACACACACACGCACACACACACACACACACACACACACACAAGCTTGTGAATTCTCCAGCAGTGAATGGTGTGATGCAACCTCTCTCTCTCTCTCTCACACACACACACACACACACACAGAGATTCCCCACGGTGTTGGAAAACTGATACACATCACTTCAGATCTTTAAGGTTCACCAAGGACACACAGCAGCACCTGGGCTATTGTCTTTCTCACACACACACACACACACACACACATACACACACACATACAAACATATACACACACACACAGAATGCCTAACACACGACTACTCCATGATTTACTTAACATCTGATGTATGTGTGTGTTTCCCACACTTTTCTGTTAGCCTGGTTTAAGGTCAAACACACTGCAGCTCAAACACAGACACACACACACACACACACACATATCTCAAATCTCTGAACTGACATTTGACCTCATCAGTCAATCACCACACACCAACAAAAGTCAATCAGTAATCAGTGGATATAAAATAGCACTTGATGCAGCACATCCCGTTGTTTTACATTTTATTTTTTTATATCGTGCTCCGACAGTTACTCTTACACACACCACAATCATTTTATCCATAAAAAAATTCAGGAACGATATTATTAATTAATTATTAGTGTGATATTTTTGTATATCATATTGACCTTGAATGACATTCCATAGTGTGTTTGAGTGTATTTACGTCAAACTGTCAGACAGCGGCGCTGGACTTAACACTGCTCCTCACTCGAGCCGATATCACTCAAGAAATGTGCTTAAGTTCAAGATCAGAATCACATGTCAGTGAGACCCGCCTCTGTTTAGATAAACTCCGCCCCCCTGTGCGTAACTCTCACGCAACTTCTGAATAGCGCTCAAGTCTGTAGCGTCAGTAGCTACGTCTGTGCTCTGAATATCAATATGTGTAATTTCAGTATTTTTACTGCGTGATTACTCTGAATATGGACCTAAGAGAAAAAGTGCTAGAAACAAACTAGAACTAGAAACTAAGAAGGTGGAGGAAAAAGACGTGACCAGTACCTATATAGAACCAACAGGAACCAACAGGAACCAACAGCCCCCAACAGCCCAAGAACCAGAAAGAAAAAAACATAAGAAATTCACACACTGTATTCCTGTTCATCCTGTTAACCCCCCTGTTAATACACACACACACACACACACACACACACACAAACAGCTCTTCCTCCCACACACACCCCTACAGGGAGCAGGGGTTGATGGGAAACAGAGCAGACAGAGAGAGTGTGAGAAAGAAAAACACACACTATGTGTGTCTCAGAGCTGAGTAATCATCTGTATTGATCTCTCTCTCTCTCTCTCTCTCTCTCTCTCATACACACACACACACTATCTGACAGTTATACTGATGAGTTTGCAGGTGGATTTAGTGACCATGGCTTTCCCTGGAACACAATTCAGAGATGAGGGCGCACGCACACACACACACACACACACACACTATATGACCACACAGTGAAAGGTAGGTTAAAGCATAATAGCTAACATGTTGGCAAAACACAGGCCTCACACAGGCCGCACACACACACACACACACGCACACACACTCACACACACTCACACAAAGTTAACGTGGGGGCGAGAATATCAGATATGGCTAACCTGCTGTGTAGCAACAAAGAATCCGTCACGCTCACAGATCACACACACACACACACACAAACCTCAGCAGTAGCTCACATTTCATCAAAGTATGTGCAACGTCTTTGAAGTTCAATCACCCAAAAAAGTATTAGGGCACTCCTATTGTCCGTGTGCACTACCAAGTGCTTTTCCTGGAACTGTTTTTTTAAAGCAGTTATTAAACATTAATGTCAGAACAATATTTCTAGATTTCTTCAGCAAAACTGGAGACCTATCCAGAGCTATCCATTAGAAGTACAGCTTATATGATGGCTTACTTTACATGCAGTGTGTGAAGTGTGAAGCAGAAAACATGCAGGTCTTTCAGTTTTTATGACCTTGAGTGACCTAAACCAAGGCCCAGGTTGCCAATACTTTAATAGTAGAGCAAGTATTAGCAAGAGTCAGATACTGTTAAAGTACAACACAATTAGGACTAGAAACTAGCTAAACTAGGACTAGAAACAACTGGAACTATGGCTACAATCTAAAGGGCCTTTCGCACCGCTGGAACCTTTTCATAGTACCTGAACTAATTGTGGAACTACCCACTTTTTGGCATTTTCGCACCTCCGGAACTGGGTGCGATTTTAGTACCAGACTGCCTTTTTTCGAGAACCAAATTAGCTCCTAATTAGCTCCTAAAGCAGGGTCTAACCAGCACAACTGGTACTATCCGTGACGTAAGTAGACGTTGATTGGCCAAACGCGTACGAAAACGCCCTCACCCGCCATGATTTAAAACGTCGTGTAAACATACTGTAGTGTCAACTTATTTGGCAAGTATGGAGAACAGCGATAGATGGACACGAGACACAACAAAAACACAGCTCCGATCACAGCGTCCTCCATCCTCCGGTTGTTTACTTTGTTCTTCTTTGTTTCCGTTGTTGAACGCCGTGCACAAATGACGTCGCTGTCGACCGGCTTACGTCACTTCCTAGTGCCCACTGTCGGTGCGAATGCAACCCTTTAAAAGGTACTGGGAAATAGTTCGCGCAAAATCGCCCAGTACTTTAGTACTGTAAATTTAGTTCTGGAACTAAAGCGGTGCAAAAGGCCCTTATGAGAACTAGGACTATAAACTACGGGAACTAGGACTAGGAATGAGCAGAACAAGGACTGGGAACTAGTGGAACTAGGACTAGAAACTGGTAGAACTAGTACTAAATACTAGAGGAACTAGATCTAGACACTAGAGGAGCTAGGACTAGAAACTAAGAGAAGAAAGGCTAGATAGTAGTGGAACTGGTGCTAGAAACTAGCAGAACTAGAACAAAAAACTAGTGGAACTAGGGCTACAATCTAAGAGAACTAACTAAAGGAACTAGGGTTAGGAACTAGCAGACCTAGGACGAGAAACTCGAAGTATCGACGTATTCTATCAAATGTAGTGCACTATGTAGGGTCAACAAGTCCATTATTTTATTCCCTATGTAGGGAGCATATATAGCCATTTGGGTTAGGGACTCTCTCAAGATGGAAAATATTCACGGGTCACAGGTAAGAAACTGTTACTTTGTGTAAACAGATAGAAACAACGAGTCTGTCACCATTGTGCTTGACGACAAAGTGCCACAAACTTCAGCTTGTGTATTTTAGTCACAGTATAATGCTTACACACAGAACGAATTAAAAATGTGTGTTACAAAAGTCAGTAAAAGTCCAATAAATTGTGTTTTCTTATTAACAGAGAACAGTGAGTTAGCAATTATTGCTTAGCATGTTTTTGAATAAATGTTTGTCGTGACGTGGATAAAGTTGTTCACATTGTTAAATAAACATGTACAAACTGAACAAAGTTGTGCTGGAGATGACAACTTCTAGACATTCCATGCTAACAGTGTGTGTGTTACTGTGTGAAAAAAAAAAGTTTTGTGAAGAAAGATTTCAGTTTTCGTTTGAGAATTTCTCACACAGTTGAATTCTGGATGTGTCTCAGATTGACTGTAAAAGGGACGGTGGGAAAAATAAGACGAACCTCAAGAGTAAGAAGAGTTCTCACACACACACACACACACACACACAATTTGTTGCGTAACTTTACACAAACTGGCTCTCAACAAAGCGGCGATATCTTTAACTGCAGCTGGGAGTTTGTCTGCACAAACCGGCTGTGTTTCAGTCTGTGTGTGTATGTGTGTGTGTGCGTGTGTTTGTCCTTGGCCAGTAAGATGAAAACCCTCTCCTTTATCAGCAGTGTGAAGTGAGGGATCTAAGAGTCTCATTCATCTTCCCAACACACACACACAAACACACACACACACACCTTTAATGTTTGTGACATTAACGTTACTGTTGCTTCCATAGACATAATGATTACTGTAGCTAATTAATTCTAACCTAACTCTTTTTTTAAGGTTTTTTTTTTTTTTTTGCGAGGACCTGGAGTTTGACACTGTCCAATCATAATGAGGACCTGGTGATTGTGAGGACATTTGACACTGTCCAATCATTATGAGGACCTGGTGATTGTGAGGACATTTGACACTGTCCAATCATTATGAGGATGACTGTGAGGACATTTAGTCATTTTTGGACCTCACAATGATAGGACATTGTCAAATGACCTCACAATCACAAGTTAACTAAAAAAAAATATTTGTACATGTTTTTTTAGTTAATTATATAGAGTTGTTAAACATGAAACTAAAGTCTGTAAAGAACGTTTATAACTCAGCAGATGCTGATGGATAGAGGAGGGGTTAGACATGACGTTGATAAAGATAGCATGATGATTTTACTGTAATGACCTCAGAAGATCGTGACAGGAGGAAGGACATGACATTTTAACATGCATAACCTTAATCGCTTAATATTAAATCAAATTACCTTGCAAAGCCCGTTATTAATTCTATGCAACATCTAAGATAATTGTTAAACAGCCCTTTTATGTTATATTTTTATTTTGTTATATTTTTTTCTAAAAGCCTATAGCTACACTGCTACTGATATTTATCCCAATACTACAAAACTTTACCGTTATTTACTAACCTTAAACCGATTCTTATCTTTATAACCTACAGATAGATAATCGTATGTACTGAAAATGCTTTGATCTACTGGCAGATAATTAATAATTAAAATACGTTAAATGATCTTATTTAGTATTATTTTTATACAGTCTTGTATTATTTACGTATGTAATGTTTTTGCTAGCTAAATTTTTTTCCAGTGTATTTTCTTATGAAAAAAAATGTTTAACAGATTCCACTGGCATGATGAACTCGTCTCAGACACTTCTATCTGCCCCTGTCTGCTTCTGTGTGAATAAAAGTGTGTGTGTGTGTGTGTGTGTGTCTATTTTTACGCTTATAAACCGTCGGTGTGTGCGTTTGCTTCCTTTGTGGTTACAGCGCTCTTCTTCAGACAGGAAAGAGGATGTTTGCAGTAAAAGCAGCGGCAGACTGCGACCCTGAACTCACACACACACACACACACACACACACACAGCATCCAGCTAAGCCATCCAAGACCTTCACCTGACACATTAATGTCCTCCAGCTGTACAAACACACACACATACACACACACACACACACAGAGAGGGAGAGAGAGAGACTCTGGTCACATCAGGTGGATTTTATAACCATCCCCACTTTCACTTCACCCAGTTATAAACACACACAGCTAGTGGACGGTAATTACATTTAAACACCGTGACCCCAACACTTCCTGCTACACGGGGGTCGGTATGGGGTCACGCCACTCTGGGTGCTCTCACTCAGGTCCTGTAGAATGTGTTTATCCAGTGATTACCATTGTTTATTTTCTGGAACAAGAATGAGAAATGTGAACTCCGGCCCGTAACTGTAGCCACTTCAAACGGAGGCCCACACACTGACTCACGGTGTGTTTAGAAAGATTCGCACGAGCCGGTGTCCTCTTCCCAAAAACACACACCAGATGGACACAGGAGAGTGTGTGAGACACACACCACAGCCATAGATGAGTAAAAACACCATGGTGGAAAGAATTTCAACTCACATACTGTACATTCAAATCAGATTAGAGTTTAAGGTTAATATTACGGCTATGGTTTAGAATTAAAATTAGGTTTAAGGTCAAAGTTAGGATTTAGGTTCTATGTTAGATCTTAAGGTTAATGTTAGGATGTAGGTATAAGGTTAGAATTTTAGAATTTAGTTTTAGGTTTGAAATTAGTGTTAAAAATAGGGTTTTACAGTTTTAACCTTTAAGGATTAAACTCTAAAGATACGTTTTAGATTTAAGGTTTAAAGTCAAGATTAGGATTTAGGTTCGAGGTTAGATCTTAAGATTAAAGTTAGATTGTAGGTTTAGGGTTAGCATTTATGGATTTGCTTTAGGGTTTAATTTTAATCATACGTTTATGTTCAAGTTTAGGGTTTAAATCATAGGTTTAGAAATTTAGGGTTAGGATTTGAAGCTAAATCAAGCAGTTAGCAATATGGTTTAGTGTCTAAGGTTAGGATTTAGAGCCAAAGCGAGGGTTTAGTGTCTAAGGTTAGGATTTAGAGCCAAAGTTAGAAATGATGGTTACAATTTAGGATTAGATTAAGGATTTAGCTCAGGGGTTGGGTTCATGTTTAGGTTTAGCAATTAAGTATTGGTGTTTAGGGTTTATGCGTAAACTCAAGTTTAAGGTTAAAGACTAAAGTTAAGGTTTATGCTTACAGTTTAGGATCTGATTAAGCATTTAGCTTAGTTGGTTTAGTTTTACTATTTAGCACTGAGGTTTAGGTGTAAATGTAAGTTTAAGGTTAAAGGTTAAATTTAAGGTTAGGATTTAGGTTAAAATTAAGGATTAACGTTTCAAGGTTTGATCTTAAGGATAAAGTTAGGCTGTAGGTTTAAGATTAAAGTTTAGTTTAGGTTAAGTTTGTGGTAAGGGTTTAGGTTTACATTTAGGCTTAGGGTTGAGCATCTATGGCTAGGGTTATGTTCATGATTTATGGTTAGGGTTAAAGTTAGGGTTTAAGTTTAACGTTAGGCTGTAGGATTAGGCTTAGAATTAATGTGAGGTTTAAGGGAAGAATTTAGGGTTAGAACTTAGAATTAAGGTGTAAATTTGGGATTTAGGATAAAATTTGGAGTTAAGTTTAAATCTAAAATATGTGGCTAGGATTAAATAAGGGTTAGGTTTAGGTTTATAGCTAGGTTATACATTCAGTTCAGTCAGTAGTGTTGACTAGTTAGCTACACGTTTAGCAAGCACAAAAAAAAAAAAAAAATCATGGTTACCATGACAGCTGGCCCAAAAAATGCAGATTATGCAATCATGCATATTGCTGCTTTAATAAAAGTTTTAACGATATGGATCAGTCACCTCAAAGGAAAAAATAACCACAGTCCATGTACAGTAGTTAATTTTATTAAAATATATAAAATAAAAAAAGACATAAACCAGGACTTTATTCATACAGGTCATTGGGTTTAAAGAGAGAAAACCAAAAACATGCGTAGTCAGTAATTACTAGCAGTAGTTTCTGGGAAAACGTTCAATTCAATTCAGCTCAGAGTGACAACAAATGGAACCTCGGACCGAGCCAGAACCGAGGTAAATGCCAGACACCGGACCCATAATTCCACATTTCATCAACCGTTGACGAATACACTCAAATATTTGAGCACATTTTCTAAATTACAGGCTTGTAGGGGAGCCGTGTTGGAGAAACCGCAAGCCCTTAAAACCTCTTATTCAGCGTGACCCATTTCAACATATTCCTATTGCAGAGATGATGTTCAGGTCAATCCGACTCTCTGAACCCAAAAAGGTGACGTTAGCGGCTGCCCCTTTCCTTCCATCTGCCTTTAGAAGGATCCCTGAGAATGGGTGGCTGGGCCTCCTCTTTTGAGGGGATTTCCAAATAAATGCTACTACTGTATTTCTCTAAAATCCAAAGACACCCATGGGACAGAACCTCAGTAGGGAGGGAGCACTTCACAGGGGTTAAGTATCGTGTGTAAATCTCTGTACCATGCCGTGTTAAGTGCAGTGGCTTCCAATGCAAACATTCCTTAGGGAGCTTTCTGGCACAAAGTCAAGACCAAGCCCCCATTAGTGGGATCATTTTTTTTTACAACAAGACAAGACTGGACAGTTTAACTACAAGTTCTGCAAGTTTTAGATCCTGTTAGTGAGCATGACTGCAGACTAATTTCCAAGTCAACTTCCTTAAAGTGGTGAAAACTAAATATTGTGTCAAACTAGTATGCCCTTATAAGTGACCACAGAAGTTTTTTCAGAATAAACATGAGTTAAAGATGATACATCTCTGCAATCTGTAATCAGACAATAAAGCAATATAATCTGACACATATTCTGCTATAAATTTCAGAATTTTATGGATCCTCAGAAGTCAGTTACATTTCTATGTGTGTTTAATTTACAGGTAACATGGCCATAGAAGTCATGCAACATGTCCAATAGTGGATATTAATAAGAATATAATCAAGTTCTTAATGAAAGTGTATAGGATTAGAAATGTTCTAATAAACCTATTCTTAGCTCTAAAACCTAAAACTTTACCCTGAATCTTGATTCTACGTACCTGTACCACTGACCCTAAACACTAAGCCTAACTCTAAACCTGATCTTAGACTCTCAAATCAACCCTGATCTTCAATCCTAAATGTAACCCTAAACCCTAATCTTTAATCCTAAACATAACCCTAATCCCTGATCTTTAATGCTAAACGTAACCCTAAACCCCGATCTTTAATCCTAAACATAACCCTAATCCCTGATCTTTAATCCTAAACGTAATCCTAAACCCTGATCTTTAATCCTAAATGTAACCCTAAACCCCGATCTTTAATCTTAAACCTAACCCTAAAACCTGATCTTTAATCCTAAACGTAATCCTAAACCCTGATCTTCAATCCTAAATGTAACCCTAAACCCCGATCTTTAATCCTAAATGTAACCCTAATCCCTGATCTTTAATCCTAAATGTAATCCTAAACCCTGATCTTTAATCCTAAACATAACCCTAAACCCCGATCTTTAATCTTAAACCTAACCCTAAAACCTGATCTTTAATCCTAAACGTAATCCTAAACCCCGATCTTTAATCTTAAACCTAACCCTAAAACCTGATCTTTAATCCTAAACGTAACCCTAAACCTGATCTTTAATCCTAAACGTAACCCTAAACCCTGATATTTAATCCTAAATGTAACCCTAAACCCTGATCTTTAGTCCTAAACGTAACCCTAAATGCTGATCTTTAATCTTAAACGTAACCCTAAACCCTGATCTCAAATACTAAACTTAACCAATCTTAACCTTAAAGCCTAATCTTAAACCCTAAACTCTACACCATAGCCATACCCATAACCCTAAATTCTAACCACTAAACATTAACCCTAAAGTTTAACCCTATCCCTAACTCTGAATTTAAACCTGACATTAAACCCTTTCGTAAACTTAACCTTAATCTTAACCTAAACCCTAATCCTTATCATTAACTCCATCCCTAATCTACATACTAATCTATAACATGAACCTTAAACATAAACCCTATCGCTGGCCCTGAATCCTCACCTTAACTTTAATCCTAAACCTTAACTATGAAGGCACACCTTAAACCCTGAACCCTAACCCCTAAACCATACATTCTACAACACAGATTACAACTAGCCACACACACACGCACACACATGCACACACACACACACAGAGATATAGGAGTAATGTGCTTTGTAGTACTCAACCTTCTACTGCATGACAAATAGCTGCTGTCAACCTGAAGGAAATGAATAGCGCACACACACACACACACACACAGAGGTACCACCCACTTCAAGATTTTCACCCTTCTTGGTTTCACACGTGTATTCTTCTCTCTCTCTCTCTCTCTCTCTCTCTCTAAGAATATATATACATATACATACATACATGTGTGTGTGTGTGTGTGTGAGAAAGTGAGAAAAGGTCAAAAGGAATACATTTAGAGGTCTCCTCTGGAGCATAGTGCTCTCCCACCAAAAACAATGTGCTTCTAATCCTGTAACACACACACACACACAATTCTCTGCAGTTTAATTAAATCAACTCTCTCCAGGTTACTGTATTATTAAATCAGTTCAATATGGCGGAACTGAAGTTGGGTTAGCGGTTGATGCTAAATGTAATTATGGTGTATTATTAGTCATATGGAGCTTCTCCTGATCGATTCACACACACACCTGAGGGAACTACATGGAAATGTTAGTTATCCTGAGCTTCCTCTTAGTAATTTACTAACACATCTGAGGAAAATGTTGACCTTCCTGATAGTTTTATCTGCTTTCCACGGTTACTGTAGCTCCACATTGTCCATATACTGGCTACATGCTAACTAAATAAATCATAATTGCATTTATACAAAATCTTTTCCTAGTAATTTCCCAATACGTGTAAGATAAATGTGGATGTTCCTGATGATTTTGTCATGTGACCCGTTGTCACCTATTGTCACTGTGGCTTTGTATACAGCTCTTAATGGCTACATGCTAGCTCGTTATATCATAACCTTACTGAGACTTTTCAAGGTTTTTCCCCTAATTTAACACCACGTCTGAGGAAAATGTTGATATTCTGGATAGTTTTGTTTTGTTTGTACTGCTACTGTGCCTTTACACGGTCTGTATATAACTTCTGTAACTTTATCTGGTACATGCTAGCTATCGAACGTGTAACTCCAGTCATATGGAGCCTTTTATTGCTAATGTAACAACACATCTGAGGAAAATGTTGATGTTGCTGATATTTTTATTTAGTTTTTGCTATCACTATACCTACACATTGTCCATATATTACGCTTATTTTGTACATGCTAGCTATCTAAACTGTAAGTGCCTTCATATGGAGACATGTCTTAGTGATTTAACAACAAGATCTGAGGGAAATGTTAATATTCTCTGTAGTTCTGTATCATTTCCACTGTTACTGTCTGTATGAAAGAGGTCATTTACAGCTAGCTAGCTAGCTAGCTAACAGGAGAGAATGAAAGCAGGCAGATCACACACACACACACTTACACTTTGATGCAGTCAACTTCCTCTCTTATTGGAACAAAACCGCAGCAGCACATACAAACTTCCTGTGGTTTCTGTGCAACAACTGAAGACATGATAAGAGACAGACTGAGAGAGAGAGAGAGAGAGAGAGAGAGAGAGGGATAAAATGACAAAGTGACAGAAAAAAAATGAAGAAAAGCAAAGAAAGAGAAACTACAGAGAAGAAAGAGACAATGAGAAAAAGATCGAGAATGGAAAAGAGACAAAATGTTAACAAGTAAAAAAGGTATGAAAGAGAGATATGGAAAGAGTGACAGAAAAAAGACAGAAAACTGAAAGATAGAAAGAGAAAAGTCATCACAAAATAAAAAAATAAAAAACAATATTATAGATAAAACTAAAAGGTAGAGAAAGAGAATGAGAGACAGAAAAGCACCAAAAAAAAAAAACAAAAATATAGCTGCAAGTGGCGATATGAGGGGTCCAAGCATTTTTATTCAGATTTATAGGCTTGAAAGACAGAAAGAAAGACAGGAGAGGATACAGGACAATGAAACCCTATGGAAAAAAGGAAGATAAGAATAAAAGAGTTGTAAAAATGTAAAAAATAAAGAACAAATGGAAAATGACTAGACAGAAATGGGATGTAAAATACAGAAGGAATGAAATCCAGTAAACACACTGATGAGCGAGCTCTAAATAAACTCGATTAGCTGAATATCGAACATCACGCTGAGGAAAATGAAAGAAAAAAACAAGTTAGGAAAAACATTGACTCTCGGCATGAGAACGTTCTCTGTTTCAGACGAACACGAGCGATTAAAGTGATTACTCAGAAATTATGAGTTGAAGAGGACCTTTTTCTGTGTGTGTGTGTGTGTGTGTTGTCCTATCAAGGACACGTCCTGGACAGTTCAGTGTGAGAAATGAACAAAATACAACACAATATGAATTCTGAATATTTTTAAATTAAAAACCATTTAAGTAGTTTGATGGAATGTGAAGGCCGTGCTTGAGAGAATCTCATCTGACCGAGAGTAACCTCTATACACACACACACACCCACACCCACACACACACACACACACACACACAGAGGAGAAACATCTGTGAGAGCCCAGCGTGACACGCATTAACAGTCAGAGCAGCTCTGAACAGAGGAGACATGGAGAGAAGAAAGAAAGGAGTGTGGACGGATGGAGAGAACAGGAAAAAGACGAGAGTAAAGAACAAGAGGAGGTCATTACTGTGTTTAATGTGAGTGCAGTTTCTCTTACTCAGATATTCACTGAGTCACTGTATATTCATCACACACACACACACACACACACACAAGGACAGGACAGAAGAACGGAAGAATCCTGTCATCCGTGAAATGGAACATTAGCACAGTTACTGCATATATCTCTATTTCTGCTCTTTCCTTCACCATCCTCATCTCTCCATCTTTCCTTCCTCCTTTGCTCTCTGTCTCCTGCTGTGTGTCACAGATGTTTCTCCTCTGTGTGTGTGTGTGTGTGTGTGTGTGTGTGTGGCTCGTGGTCACAGTTTTAATCAGTGCCAGGTCTACACACTGCGCCAGGTGCGTGCACTGAGAGAGAGAGAGACAGTGAAAGAGAGAGAGAGAGACAGTGAAAGAGAGAGAGAGAGACGGTAACTTCTGTTTTTTTTTTAACCTCTTTAAGATTGCTAATATTTGCATTAACGCTTAATTTCTATTCTCCGTGTTATAACATAATAATAATGTGTTTAATAACACTTCTTTTCTTTCCTGTAAAGCTTTAGCAATGCTGTACATGTACACGGGCATGCCACTGAAGCTTACTGAACTGAAGTGGACTGAACGAGAGGGTGAATGAGAGACAGACACTGTCAGAGAGAGAGAGAGAGAGCGAGAGAGAGAGAGAGAATATCAGAGACAGTATCAGAGAGAGACCATGAAAGATAGAGACATTATCACACAGAGAGAGAGAGAGAGAGAGAGAAGGAACGGGAGCGAGAGAGAATATCAGAGATAGTATCAGAGAGAGACCATGAAAGATAGAGACAATATCACACACACACACACACACAGAGAGAGAGAGAGAGAGAGAGAGAGAGAGAGAGCAAGAACAAGAGAATATCAGAGACAGTATCAGAGAGAGACCACGAAAGAGAAATATAATAGGTGAAAAGAGTCAATATGAGAGAGAGAGAGAGAGAGAGAGAGAGTATCAGAGCGAGAGAGAGGGGGAGGGAATGAAGCAAAGAACGAGTATGAGGAAGAGAAAGGGATGAATCCCCTCATCCGTGAAATGGAAGATTACCACAGTTACTCTGAGAGAGAAAGAGAAAGAAGTGTCACACATTTGAGGAGGAAATAAGGTCAAAGGTTAAAACACACACACACACACACACACACACACACCAAACCTCAAATCCTCAAAGTCCCACAATGCCGTTGGGCATCATAACAGATCAAAGCTGTGGCTGTTAATGACGGGTTTAAAACGACTAAAACTGATTTTTTTCCCCAACATCGAGCTAAAAGGCCTCGCCTCAGATGATCAAATGATTTAAAAATGTAATTATAATTTTCAAAATATCTAATTCAGCATTTTAGAATCTCGGTTGTGTCCTAAATCTCTCTCTGATACGTTTTAATAAACGTCTTCGTTAAAACGTCTTCGTTAAAACTTCTGTCAATTAAAATGTCTTCCTTAAAACGTCTTCATTAAAACGTCTTCATTAAATCGTCTACATTAAAACATCTTCATTAAAACGTCTTCATTAAATTGTCTTCGTTAAATCGTCTTTGTTAAAACATCTTCATTAAAACATCTTCATTAAAACATCTTCATTAAATCGTCTTCGTTAAATCGTCTTCGTTAAAACGCTAACACACCTGTCCTACGTTCAAGGTGACATTTCAGCTTTCACTCACAGGCGTTAATGCGTTTTTTTTTTCAGACCACCCATCACCACGGCACGTACACACTCTGCTGTAGTCACTACACACATCACACACACCCTGTGTGTGTTCTCCTGAAGCCCTGAGTGGTGTCTGTGTGTTCATGTGTGTGTGTTTACATTCCTCCTGTTCGCTCGATCATACACACTTTACATTTTTACACGGGCCGATCGCTGAGCCCTGAGGGACCCCACTTTCTCCTACTGCTGAGAAAGATCTCTTATCTGCTGCAAAGTGTGTGTGTGTGTGTGGAGAGAGAGAATGGAGTAATTGCTCAAAAATATAGCGCAGAGAGAGCGATATTCAGTGTATTATCCGTTTAAATATGGAATAAAAACCGTCAGAATTTGCTGTTACAGTGAAACGCTGAGTTATTTCTCTCTTGATGTTAATATTACAAAAACCCCACAGCTGACACTGGAGACTCCTTACATAAATGTTAAATAAACATCTCCTTACAGAAAACTTCACCATATCAACGATTATACAAGTTTATCTTTCTAATCTTTTTATTATTTGCAGCGCGTCCGCTGTACAAATCCCTGTGATTGAGCTGTTACCATAGAAACGATAACATATTAGCTTTGTAGAAAATGAATCAACACTTTTGGACCAATCAGAATTCAACAGCAGTGTGGTGTAAGGTAGAACAATTAATAGTTCTGGTTTGGTTTGAGATTTAGCTAGCTATTTTTTTGCACATTTAACAAAAAAGTTTCCTCCGCATTTTCATTTAGCTGGAGAATAATCAGCTCATGAGATCTGAATCTGTATGAACATTAACGTTCAGGTTTCACGGAAGAACAAGGATCCTTTTAACACAGTGTTAATGCTGATGCTAATCTGGTTTTCACTAGCGTGTAACTTCTCACTACAGAAAGGGTTGAGAAACAGAAAGGGTTAATGGCGTAAAGTAGCCGAAGCCGTGGTGGAGATGTGACAGAGCGTCTCTGTGTCAGATCATAACACTTTCTTTTACTGTAAACTATCCGAGCTCTCAGACGCAACTCAGCTGCCGCTACGTTAAGCGTTAACGCAGCTCATTTTTGCTCCATGTCCATAAACAGTAGCGCCGTGAGGACGGGAGCGCAGAGGAAGGATTTCATTGGTGAAGTGTTGCAGGGCGAGACAGTGAGACGGCGAGAGGGTGAGACGGTGAGACAGCGAGACGTGAGAGGGTGCGAGGGCGAGACGGAGAGACAGCAAGACAGCGAGACGGCGAGAGGGTGCAAGGGCGAGACGGAGAGACAGCGAGATGGCGAGATGGCAAGACAGAGACAGCGAGACAGAGAGACGGAGAGACAGAGAGAAAGCGAGATGGCCTGATGGCGAGACAGCGAGATGGTGAGACGGTGAGACAGAGAGAGGGCGAGACGGTGAGACAGTGAGATGGAGAGACAGAGAGAGGGCGAGACGGTGAGACAGTGAGACAGCGAGATGGAGAGATGGCGAGACAGAGAGAGGGCGAGACAGTGAGACAGTGAGATGGAGAGACAGAGAGAGGGCGAGACGGTGAGACAGTGAGACAGTGAGATGGAGAGACAGAGAGAGGGCGAGACGGTGAGACAGCGAGACGGAGAGACAGTGAGATGGCCTGACGACGAGACAGAGAGAGGGCGAGACGGTGAGACAGAGAGAGGGCGAGACAGCGAGATGGAGAGACGGCGAGACGGAGAGAGGGCGAGACGGTGAGACAGTGAGATAGTGAGACAGCGAGATGGAGAGACGGCGAGACAGAGAAAGGGCGAGACGGTGAGACAGTGAGACAGTGAGACGGAGAGACGGAGAGACGGAGAGAGGGTGGGGAACTCGGTGCGAGCATTTCCAACAGGGGCCCGGGATGTTTAGCATAAAAAAGCAATTTCTCAAGAAGACTAAGCGACTGAGCAAATAATGTAGTGAAGGAACGTAAACACACGCGGAGAATGATCTATTTCCTTCAAAAACGCAGCACTGACTCGACAAAACACAAAGTTTATCACAAAGACTAATGTTCTGATCCCCGAGGAGCCACAATTCTATCAGCATCAGCACAACCACACTGAGACTTTATAAACAAACAGCACTGTACGTAATGTACATGTACATATCAAGCTGAAAGTGCACTTCTCTAACACACAAATATCACTTTCCCTCCTGCACCTGACAAAACGAGCCGTTTCTCACGAGCTGAGCGAGCAGAGCAGTGAGCCCTGAGGAACTCCGCTCACACTTACACGCTTCCAACGCTTCCACTCTCCCTCTGGTTTTCAATTCCACAATTCAAACCAGGACCTTTTTAGCAATACACAAGGCCAAGCACAGCTACAACAATACACACACACACCCCCACATTACACACTATAGACACACACCCAGTACACACACGCGTTACACACAAAATACAAAATCAATTAGTTTGATTGTCAGCAGTACAAATGGCTTCAATTTGTTGCTAATAGACAATTTATGTGACCTAGATAACTGAAAACTTCCTCTGTGTGTGTGTGTGTGTGTGTGTGTGTGTGTTCAAACACTAATCAGGGTGTGAACCTGCTGTCCTGGGTGTAAATGAAGGCAAACCTGTCCAAGCAAGCATGTAGACACAAAATAAAACTGCACACACACACACACACACACACACAGAGTCAATCAGAAAGAAAAGAGTGATATCTGCACCTCCCCATGACCTTTAACCCAGTTAGGACAGGTCTTCACTTGTCCATCTCTGTATTTGTGTGTGTGTGTGTGTGTGGGTGTGTGTGGGTGTGTGTGTGGGAAATCTTTGTTGTGGTTCCTCTTTACAATCATTGTATTAGAGTTTGAAAAATGACAAAAAGAAAACTCTTAGCTATAAACACTCGTTCCTTCACCAGTCTCTCTTTTTTTCGAAGTTAATAAGACAAACAAAAACAAATCGCGGCTTGTTACATCATGTTGCTGAGAAACCGCAAAGAAGCGTAAACTCCTCTGTCCTGAGGATGTGGGAAAACTTACAGTTCCAGCTTTACCTCTGACTGTTACAGAGCACTGACACTGGAGACTCCTTCCATACACGTTACATAAACATCTCCTTACAGATCAACAATATGTCAACGACGTCCCTGTGAATGAGCTGTTGCTATGGAAACCATAACGTATTAGAACGAGCGCATTAATATAAACCTGCACTACTGTCAGAGCTGCTGTTATAGAAAATTAATCAACACCTTCTGACCAATCAGAATCCAGAATTCAGCAGCAGCGCTACGGGAGAAATTAGTTTGATTTCATCACTATGGAATATGATGCTATGTTCATGTGTGTGTTAATCGTATTTCCACTTGTGAAGTCATCATTATAAAAACTTTGTTACATAATGAACCAGCCTAATGCTTCTGAGATTAGCTAACCAGCTAGCTGAGCTGAGGTGCTGCGCTAACTAGCATACTGTATTTTTCTAATATAAATAACGTTAATAATAACTTCTTTTGATTTCATTACCATTTAATTAGTGCAGCCTTGATATAAAATAAAAATATTTAAAGCCAGAACACTCCAAATGTTCAGATTTTCTGAGTTTTGCACTACAGATTTGACGCTAATGTTGCTGGAGGTTTATAGCCACCGGGTTAGCATCCACTGTCTGAGGCGAGTGTGTGTGATGAGACATGAGTGAGGAGTGTGTGAGGTCACTGACATCTTAGTTAATGATAACACACACTTCCACTCAGTGCTTTTCTCTGGGCCTGGGCCAAGTGCCTCCGCTCACACACACACACACACACACACACTCCCGACTGTGCGGTCAGCTGGAAGCTGCCTTTGAAGTTAGCACACATTTCCGAACAGGACTGAAGAGACACGAGGGATTTCAGTCACCTGTTCTAAATAAACCTCATCTTTAAAATATCTCCTGAAATTCCTCCACGAGCCTGAAACATGGTTCATTTCATACACATGAAAAGGTTCTACACATTTATTTAAATTCACTTCACATAAACATCCATCCCTGATGTCTGCAGTGCAGTAAACAAGTACACACTGTGTGTGTGTGTGTGTGTGTGTGTGCAATAATTCACTAACCAGTGTCACTAAAAATCAGAAATCATGGAACACTAGAAACTAGGGAGGGAAACTAGGGAGCACTGGGAATAAGGAAATTAAGGACACGGACAACTAGTGGTTTCTGGAAAATAGGAAAACAAGGAAATAAGGGGACACTAGAAACTAGGGTTCTTTAGAAACTGGTTAATAAAGAAACTAGGGAAGGAAAAAAATAAATAAAAAGAGGGAATATTTTATATACAAATAAAAACAAGGACACATGGGGATACTGAAAACTAGGGATTTCTGGAAAACTAGGGAACACTGGGACACTAGAAACTAAGGTTCTTAAGGAAAGAAAATGTCAATAAGGAAATAAGGGGACACTGGAAACTAAGGGTCGTTAAAAACAAGAACACTGAACAGCTAGGGAATGAGGGGACATTAATAATTAGGAAACACTGTCCCCTCAGGAACGAAGTCCCCTTATTGTCTTATTGCTAGTCTTCCCTACTTTTCACATCCCTAAAGAAACACCGGAAACAAGGGAACACATTTACAATGTGACACTGAAAAACTAGTGAACGACAACTTTAAGGAACAGAACAAGTAGACACTGGAAAGTAGGGAACATTAATAAACTAGGGAATGAGAAGAAACAGGTAGAGCAGCAATAAGGAAACGAGGGGAGAGGCAAATCTAGGGAAATTTAGAAAGTAGGAAAGAGACGCTACAGCTGTTATGGCAGAGCGACCAATCAGAGCGCTCGGGTCCATTATAACACCGATTTGGCGGGAAATTTCGAAAACATTCCTTCCACTTCCTTGACAACTCACACACCCACCCACACATACACTCATACACCCACACCCACATCCACACACACACCCCCACACACACATACACCCACACACACACACACACCAGACATGCAATGTAAAATCCCTTCAAAGCGTGTGAGAATGCAATGCAAGTGTGTGATATGTGTGTGTTGTCAAGGATGTCTTATATGTTAATTTGCACATGCTAGTTCAAATCCACCTGCAGCCACACACACACACACGCACACACACACGCACACACACACACACACACACCATTGCTAAATTCCTGACTGACCTTACAGATCCTCTTCTCCTCGTCTTGACTGGTTCTTTCCTGTAGCTCCGATTTGACTGACAGCTGATAGGTCGCGGGTGTAGACTCCGGAGTGCTGACCTCTGACCTTTGACCTTTGTTAGGAATAGGTAAAGCGGTGTGAACCGGTCGGGAGGCGACAGCCGGCTGCCGCAGTTTAGACGCTACACCGACTACAGGCATGTTCGCTCAGAGACTGAGTGTGTGCGTGTGTGTGTGTGCGTGTGGGTGGGTGTGGGTGGGTGTGCGTAGAGTCCGAGAGTCTGACAGGAAAGGGCAAGAGACAGCACGAGAGAGAGGGAGAGAGAGAGAGAGAGAAAGAGAGAGAGAGAGAGAGACGTGCATTCTTCAGCTGCTCTCAGTAAACTGCACTGAGTCCTGCGCTGTGTCTCTGTTCACTCCCTACACTCCTCCTCCTCCTCTCTCTCTCTCTCTCTCTCTCTCTCTCCTCCCTCTCTTCCCTCACTTTCTGCCAGAAACACTTGAGCAAGCGGCTCTCGGGGGCGTCGACTTGTCATTACTGAGAATAAAGAAAACACTGAGAGGGAGCGGATATTAAAATATCTCAAACTACAAAACACCAAGTCTGGGAAGTAGGAAATATTACAAACTAGGGAAGTTTGAAAAGCGAAAATACTTAATTACACCAGGGAAGGTAAAGAAGTGACAAGGGAAACTAGGAAAGCTTCTAAA
>CM040471.1:2979438-2990554 GCA_022758105.1 Pangasianodon gigas | reverse complement strand
TGATGGTGAATGTTGGTGTGTGATGGAGAATGTTGGTGTTTGATGGAGAATGTTGGTGTGTGATGGAGAATGTTGATGTGTGATGGAGAATGTTGCTGTTTGATAGAGAATGTTGGTCTTCATGGTGCTTCACAGAGAACATTAGCGTTAGCATTAGTAGCACTGGTAGTGAGTCACTGGTGTGAAATTCTTTTGTAGCTTTTCAGTGGTGGTGTTTTTGCTACTCCTCCCTCTCTGGTGTTCTAAAAAGGCTTTAAGGTCTTAAACACACCACAGAGGAAGTGTGTGAGCACCCGAGGCCTCGCGTCCTGTGCGTAATGAGACGGTAGCTGCAGCATTGGCGTAATTACCCCGAGGAGACAGAGTTGTGTAACAAACCCAAAGAAATGCTTCATAAAGAAACTGCATCGCTTCAGCGGTGTTTTTATAAAATACCAGACTGTTCATCAAAGCTTCCTATGACACACACACATCTGTCTGCAGCTGTGTGTTTACAGTATAGCACTCACTTCCTGTTATTGAACAAAGAGAAAAACAAAAACAATAGCTAAAAAGATTAGATTAAAGATAAGCTGTGTGTTATATAGTGTTATATACAGTTTATTAGAGTAGAGTATATTTAATATAATATAAATCTGAAACTGTGACTAATAGTTACATTGATCTTTTTTTTTTGCTTTTTTAATAAAATTAACATTTTTATAAATGAATAATAATTTGTTATCTCAACAACAAATGTTACTTTATTACAAATATCATTAATATTTTAACAGCCTTTATTTACTGAATGTGTTAATTAAAATCTATCGGTTTAAACACCAGCTTTTATCCTTATTTAATTATATTGGTTTCAGTTGAAATGCAATAAAAATTAATAAACAAAATAAACTTCTGTTTTTTTGCCTGAAAGAATAAAAATTTTTGTTGCATAAGTTTTGAAAATTAAAAAAAAAAAAATTAGGTACCTAACTCATAATTAAAAATTACAAGATAAATATTTTAAAAAATTATTATTGAAAATATTATTGTAAAACGCTGACATGACAAATAATAAAGGCACCAGAAATCAAATCAAATAATGTGGAGATGTTTTTCAACTGTTTGCAGATGTTGACTGTAAATCTCTCAAATGAACAAATAAACCATCAATTTAATTTGGTTTTACATTTTATTTGTTTTATTTGTTGTCAGTATTAGAATTTCTGCAACAGTACAACAATCTAATTAAGAATAAGAATATTAAGAAATATCTTATTATGAATAGTAAGAAAATAATTCAGGACCTTTAATAATCTAAATATTTTATTTGACTGAATTCATTCTGTTTGAGTTGCATTTATATTAAATATGCCTTATTATTATTATTATTATTAGTAGTATTATTATTATTACTATTATTATTATCATGTTGTTGTTGTTGTTGCTGTTGTTATTATTCTTCCTCACTTCCTGCTTTGTGAAAACTCTGCGTGAGCTCAGGAGGAAGTTCGGATAAATCGCCCGTGAGCGATGTTTTTTCCTCCTGCTGTTTGGGTCACAGCCGGTTCCTCCAGGTGCGTGACCGGACCATGACACACATAAACACACACGCATACACACACACACACACACACACACTAGCCTTTTCCAATCCACTGGCCTCTTGAGTATAAAATAGATGGTGTGTTTGAAGAGGCTTTTGGACGGACGACCCGCCCACTGGAGCTGTTAAAAAATAACAGCAGGGTTTTACAGAGAAAGAGAGAGAGAGAGATGGAGAGAGGGAGTCAGAGAGAGAGAGAAAGAGACAGAAAGAGACAGAAAGAGAGACAGTCGGAGAGTGAGACTTTGGCATGCTGAGCATTCTTGTGGTCAGAGAAAGGAAATGTCAGCCCACTGCACTGATCTGGTGGTCTGGACTATTAAAACTCACTCAGGAGGTGTGTATGTGTGTGTGTGTGTGTATGTGTGTGTGTGTGTGTGTGTGTGTGTGTGTGGTCTCTGTATAGCTCCCTTTGTAATTTGCATTTAAGCAGCACTAACATTTACTCAGCATGTGAGTCAGTGAATTCTTCAGAGCAATGCTAATTCACGAACTTGTGCACATCAGTGTGTGTGGGGGTGTGTGTGTGTGTGTGTGTGTGTGTGTGTGTCAGGGGGTTGATGTGGTCAAGACATCACTATACTTCACATTTTCAAGATACATCAAGATATATTTTCTTGCAGTTAAAAGACAGAAAAAGTGTGATAAGTTCAGTTTATATTCAGTTATATATTTATATTCAGTTTATATTCAGTAATTGGAGTCCAGAAGTTGCGTCAGTATTTCCGTGGGGAAAGTTCCTGGTATTCAGAGTCGGGTTACGCGGCTACTTCAGTGGATTTTCTGAGCTCCACGTTCATAAATCCACCAGCGTCTAAACCACCGGCAATTTAAACATGTCAAATAAAAGACTAATATGATGAGATATGAATGAGAAGATGGTGAGCGTTGAAATAAATCGAATCACGAATCACGTATAGCTGAGACACGCCTCTGTTTTAAGCAAACTCCGCCCACCTGTGTGTAGCGAGAAAATAAACGCTAACACTGTCAGTGATGTGTGAAATACAGTCAGTTATAGAACTACGTCAACTGGTAGCTACATGTGGGGTAAAATATTCCTCTAAACATTATTATTATTATTATTATTATTATTATTATTATTAAGGCCATTGTTGTTGTTATTGTTATTGTTATTGTGGTTGTCTTAGCTTTATACTTTGAGACTTGACATTCGTCCTGCTAGTAAAGCTTGAAGAAATAAAGTGACAGAGAGAGTGAAAGAGAATAAACTGCAGCGTCTGCACTGTTAGTGCCAAAAGCATCGTGTAAGAACCTGCCGAGTGTCAACTCTGTGTAATATCACCTGTGAGGTTGTAAAACACAGCTGATGAAAAGATAAACAGAGAAAAAAAAAAAACACACATGAATACACAAAAAAGTACAGAACACACCGCGGGCCAAACAGCTAAAGGTTAACAGCTTTAAGACGAAAACCCTCAGGTTAATAATTCATCGTTATTTAATGCTGAAAACTGAACAGAAACACAGGAAGAGGAAAAAAACACACTTTCATTTATCATTTACACAAAAATTTCACAGATTTCACAGATTTCTGAAAATCTGGTTTATTTACGACGTTATTCTCTCTCTTTTTCGAGATTTATTCATCACGATATATCACCAAAGTTCTACAGGAAAGTTTATTCAACTACAATGAATATGATATTATATAAAGACTATAATATTTTTAAACGTTGTGGTTATTTAACATTAGTTGGTCATTATCACAGTATTTTGATATTCTGATGTATCTCATGATGTGCTCAGCTTTTTCTTCCTCTATAAGGATGTTATTACCAGCTTAACTCTCCATCGACCTTCTCTCTCATTCAACACATCGCTACAAATCTCCCAAAGCACTGAAATTAAGACGTCGCTTCTGCCGCCAAACACAGAACAAAGTGAGAAAACACACACAGCCACGTGCCACTAAATCACGTCACACTAATTACAGTCCTACAGAGAAGCGGAAAGCGGAGAGGAGAAGAAGCTGTGGGAAAGACCAAGATGTCAGCGGAATATCGGGAGACAATTTCCCTTTTTTTCCCTAAATTAACACACACACACATTAACACACACACACACATGCGCGGGACCCTGTAATTAAAATGGAAATAAGAAATTCTTAATTCAAATCTAAGCAAAACTGACAATAATGAATTGAATAGTGAATCTGTATTTATATAGTAAATCATTTATCTGTAAATATCTGTTATCATAATTAAAGCAAACACATTTTTAAAGATTATTACTACAAAACACAAGTTTTAAAAACAAGACATCTAATTAATTATTCATAATTAATAAATACTAACTTATGGCTAATCGTAATAATTTTGTTTATTTTTTAAAATTTTGTTCATGTTTAATCAAGAAACCACAATGCGATGCTAATAAAACTGAAAACACCTAGCATGAATTATAAAGTTTTACAATTTTCTGTTTTTACAAACTGAGTTGTTTTGGTTAAATTTAAAATACGAGTTATTTTATTTTAATTATTTTATAATAAATAATGACCTTCCTACTTCACCTGTCTGACAGATGATGATAATCTGAATTTCTAAAAGGAATTTTTTTTTTTAACAAAACACACACACACACACACACACACAATCCTTTTTTTTCTGTAGTAAATAATGAAATTAGCTGGTGTATAATCTGATTAACGAGCAGCTGATTCAACTAACATGAACATTCAATTATATTCAAACTGAAACTTCACGGTTTTATTGACGCTGGTGTTATCAAGTGTGAACTGCTGTAATCACCTGATCTCCCTCTTTCTCACACACACACACACACACACACACACACACACACACATATATATACACACACACACCCTGCGGCTGAATGAGTTCTTGTGGTTTTGAGTTACTAAGATGCTGCAATTTCTCCTAATCCTGTGTGATCACTCTCATTTACACACATCATTATAAACACACACCCACCCACACACAGGCACTGGTTACTGTGCTTAAATAACTTCTGATTATTTTAGCACAATTATTTCACTGATACATGAAAGACATTATTATGTGTTTATTTATTTGTTTGTTTATTTGTTTGTTTGTTCGTTATAATGGTGTGAGTCACATTACTGAGTGTGCAGCTCTCAAATGCTAAATAAAATTCAACTCTAAACAAACAAATACAGCCAGATTTAAAGTGATTTAATGTCCCAGTGTCAATAACAACCACTATAAATCTAGTAACATTATAATAACGTTGTAACAACATTAGCTGATTAGCTACTTCAGCTAAACTCAGAAATAATCGCGCCCTGAGTGAGACACATGACTCTGATAACAGCGCGCCTCCTGGCTGCAGAAACACAGCGGGAGTCTACAGTGATTTTTAAAGGACGGTGCCTGAATTTATTTTCTAAAATGTCGTGTTGTGCTTTTGGATTTCAGACTCAGAAAAGTGTTTCGAAACACTTTCAATTTTACTACATACTCTCCAACTGGACATTTTTCCTAGCATTATTAGTAGCTGCATTTTGTAGTCCCATAGCTTCCTGTTTGTTTTAGTCCTCTAGTTTTTTTTAGTTTCTTATACTGTCCTTTTTTTTTTTTTACGAATCCACACATATCTTCTAGTCCACAAGTTTAATTACTTAAATATAGTTTCCAATTATTTATAGTCCTACTTTGGTACAGATTTCTACCTAGTTTTCCTAGTACTCTAGTCTCATAGTTTTTCTACTGCTCAGTTCCCTACTTTTCTTTTTGTCCTCTAGTTTTTCTAGCCTCTTTGACTCAACTTGGGTCCCTGGGTCCATGTGTTTCTAGTCTTCTAGTTCCAGTCCAGTCCACAGGTTTTACTAGATTCGTATAAATCCCTAGATATTCCTAGTCTACTATTTTCATAGCCCCATTTTTTTTTTTACTTTTTCTGCTACCATGTTGTCTTGATTTTACTAGTTACCTTGTTTTGTAGGTTACAAGTTTTACTAGTACTGTGAAGTTCTCTATTTTTTTTCTACTGCGATAATTTGTATTCCTCTAGTGCTTTAATTTATCCAGTCTCTTACACACTCTACATTCCCTAGTCCCACAGCGCCATTACTTTGTTGTCATAGTTCCCTCATTTTCCTAAGTTAGATATTTATGTTATCTAGAGCTTGAGGTCAGTTGTGTGAAGAATTTTATGCCATGTGCTAATCTCTTATGCTATTCTAAATATTAAATACAGCATGAACACCTAAAAATAGATGAACACAGTCGAGAAGTTGTGTTAGATTCTGTGTGTTGTGTAATTTGGGATGGAGCCTTGAAATGGGCAACGTGCTATTAAGAACACTAACTAGACATGATGTCTGCAGTTTGGGACAGAGCCCTCAGGCTGTGTTTGGACTAAAACTGTGGAGAGATTTGTGAGGTGAACTGCCATCACTCTTTAAAAATGAGTGTGTGCGTGTGTGTGTGTGTGTGTGTGTGTGTGTGTAGGGATGCTTGTACATGCTTCAGAAACAAAGCACTTCATTCACACAGCAGCATTCCTGACGTCTTTGTGACAGACCCTGAGGTCATGTATGACAGAGACATGATGAGAAACGGAGTTGTTTACTTTCGCCTCATCCTGAGACAGCACAGATAAGAGTTTCACTTCCTGATAATGGCATCAAAAGAACAACAGCCAATCAGAAACTGCTACAGACTCCATCTCAAATCACACATAACTGCAGCAAATATTATATTATAAACACACTGTAGATACCATAGTTACCTAGGGACACTGGAGGGATCTAGAGGACACTGTAGACTATGGGAAAGGGAAACTCTGGGACAAGGAAATGAGTGGACAAAGAAAACTAGGGACCATGATGGAAAGGGGACAGTGGGAACTAGTCAAGACTGAAGAATAGGGGACAAGAGTAAGAGACAAGTGATTGAGGACAATGGAAACTAGGGCAAAAAGAAAACTAGGAAACACTGTAAACTGTGGGACAAGAAAACTAAAGGAAACTGTAGGAAGGTCAATTAGGAAATGAAATGACAGTGAAAACTAGGGACCATGGGAAAATGGGACAACCTATCTACAAGACTGGAAAAAAGGGGAAAAAATGGAATGAGGGTTGAATGAAAAGTAGAGGACAGTGTAAGCTAAATGACAAGCTATCTAGGGGACACTGGAAACTACTGAAAAAGGGAAACTCAGGGACCCTGTAATGAGTGGACAAAGAAAACTTGGGACATGGGAACAAGGGACAGTGGAAACTAGTTAAGGCTAAAGAGTAAGGGACACTGGAAACGAAGAAACAACCTATCTAGGGGACATGGGAAACAAAGGCACAAAGAAAACTATGAGAATCTGTAAACTGCAGGACAAGAAAATAAAAGGACTCTGGAAAGTAGGAGATGTGGGGACAACGAAAACTAGGGACCATGGGGAAAAGGGACAACATACTGTATGTAAGGGACACTGGAAACTAGGAGGCAATGGAAAGAGGGGAGAGTGGAAAATAGTGAACAATGAAAACAAGGGGACAATGTAAGCTAAGAGACATGCTATCTAGGGGACACTGGAAACTGGGGCACAGAGAAAACTAGTGGGACAAGGAAGCTAAAGGACACTGGAAAACAGGAAATGAGAGGACAGGAAAAACTGGGAATCATGGGGAAAAAAGGGATAGTGGAAACTAGGTAAGACCTAATGGTAAGGGACACTGTAAACTCAGAGACACTCTATCTCGGGGACACTGGAAACAAAGGAATCGACAAGGGACAGTGGAAAATATAGGACACTGAAAATGAGGGGACAAAGTAAGCTAAGAGACAAGCTATCTATTTGACATTGGAAAGTAGGGCACAAAGAAAACTAGGAGACAAGGACACTAAAGGACATTGGAAAATAGGAAATGAGGGGACACTAAAGAACATAAGGAAACTAGAACACTGAAAACTTTGCAGTTTTAAAATAATTTAGAAGGAATCTAGTGCACACTGTAAACTAGGGAACAAGAGGAAGTAGGGAACATTAACTTGTATTTGAAAAAACATTTTAAAAAAGAATGACTGAATTTATTTATGAAGTTATATCCAAAATACATATTTTTATACATTTCATAATAAGTTAACTTTTATTTGAAAATGGTCAATAAAGTTGAAAATAAAGATGTCCTTGTCTTTATTTTCAACTTTATTGACCATTTGCAAATATAATATATACGTTATTGAGTAATAGTATATAAAGCCTTTTCCTGGTGCAGTATGTAAATATATATTACTATTTTGTGTCTCTAATCTGATAAACACACTACACACTACTATACTGATATAATTTCTAGTGTAAGTGCACTTCATAGGAAATTGAACAGACAGCTGTAAAAGCACTGAGCACCAGCAGAGGGCAGTGTTCAGCTCTCAGCTCACAGAATCCTCAAATACACGAAGTAACTGCAGGACACTGAAACCCAGAGACATTATCATGAATTAGTCCCTAATTCTCTAGTTTCCTTCTGTTCCACTAACATACTAAGGTCTTTATTTTCCTATTTTCCATACCCCGCCCTCCCCTTTAGTCCCCTTGTGTTTCTTATTTATTTATTTATTTATTTATTTATTTTTGCTTCTTATATTTTACTAGTTTTTTCTGGTCCTCTAGCACATTTATTTTATTTATTTATTTTTTATTTATTTTTTATTTATTTCTAACCTTCTAGGTACTTGTATTTTCCTAGTCTTTCTAGTCCTCTAGCTTATACCTTACTTTTTTCTTTTTTTTCTTTTTTGCTAGTTTCTCTAGTTCTCTGGTTTTTCTAGACCCCTAGTTTTGTAGTCACTGAGTCCTTCCACGTCATCGTAGTTCCCTGTTTGTTTGTTTTTTTTTGTCATTTTTTAGGTGTTTTTTTCCCGTAGCTCCTAAGTCTCCATGTGTTTCTTGAATTTCGAGTCCACAATTTGCACTAGTTCTCTAGTTTCCTACTACTCTACTTTTCCTTCTAGTCCTACTTCTTTTAGTCCTCTGTTTTTCTTCTTTCCTAGCTCCTTAATTTCCATAGTCCCCTAGTTTCTTAGTTTTGCTGGTTCCTTAGTGCTCTCAGTTTTCCTAGTTTCCAGATGAGGAGGTCAAGACAGAAAGAGAAAATGTTATAAACATGGCCAATTTTCAGAATTTGCTAGTTTTCATAATTTTCTATTCCCTGTGTTCTCATTTTCTAGTTTTTTTTAAAAATAATTCTATATATTTCTTATTCTTATTTCTTATTCCATATATTTTTATATATTTAAAAAAAAAATTTTAACCACAGTTCTCAATTTTTTTAGTCCGTTACTTTTTCCTCTTCCTAGTTCTCAATTCATATATTCTCCTCGTTTTCTAGTTTGGCTTATTCCCTATTTTTTCTAGTTCCCTAGTGTTTCTAGGCTAGATCTCTTGTGCTTACATTGTGCTTGTGTTTTTCAATGTTACTAAACTGTTGTGTCAGTAAATACATTTTGAACATGTTAGAGTGGAGCAGTAAAGACAATAACACACATTCAGGTTCTACTGCACTTGTGGGGACCTGAGTGATAACAGTGGTAGTAATTGCCACTAGCATCCTGGCGTTCTTAGTCCCCTAGTTTCCATAGTATTTCTAGTTTCATTAGTCTCTCTGTGGTCTGGTCTTTGTAGTCATGTTTTTCCTAGTACCCTAGTTTTCCTAGGACCCTATATTTCCTTGTGCACTATGTAAAGTTCCCTATGCTCCCAGACTTTCTATTCTCTTTGTTTTCTACATTGCATAATTTCCTACTTTTTCTATCTCCATAGTCTAGTTTCTTACTTTTCCTTGTCGGTTAATCCTCCTAGTTTTTTCCAGTCTCTTGCATCCCAGTTTTTGTATCCTTGTTTTTTCTCTCCTGTGTCTTCAATTTCCTCTTTCATCTCACTATGCTAATAAAAGTGAGCATTAGTTTTTCAGAATTCTTTAGTAACATTTCCCACAATGCATTTCAGTTACAATTATATAGAGCATCCCATCTTGTTGCTATATTTCAGCACAAACACACACACACAGATTTTTAGGTGCCCCTATAGTGCCCCACTGTGTAGCTACCAGCTAACTTAATAGGCTGTAACACAAAGGTCAGAATGATGGTCTCCAACGTGCGCGCACACACACACACACACACACTCATTTATGGATAGCCAGTGTGAAGGTAGTTTTATCCTCATCAAAGGTCAAAGATCAGCTCGCACTTTATGGTGTCATCACTCACCCTGATCCCTTAATGAGTTTTTTATTAGGCTGAACACACAGACAGCAATAATCTGACCTTACACACACACACACACAGCATGATACCACAAGCACTTTAGGTTTTATTTATCTGATGAAATCTAATAACATAAAACGAAATGCCGTTTAGCGAACTCGGACTTTTGGACTATGCTATATCCTGTATAGTAACACCACACACACACACACACACACACACACACACACTATTCTTCCTCTGCAGGTAAAATCAGTGTGACCCGTATGTGAACTTCTCTAAGATCGATACCTATAAATCGTCCTTTCCTCTTCCGTCGTCCTGGGAGTTCATTTCCTCTGTTTCTCAGTGCATTCATTACACTGACACGTCCTCATCAGCACCACACTGAACCCCCACTAGTGCTAGTGCCCTCTCTGGGGTACAGGGTATTTAGAGTGGTGTTTAGAGGGGTAGGGGTATTTAGAGTGGTGTTTAGAGGGGCAATAGAGGAGATGAGGAGGTATTATTAGAGGGAATAGGGTCTGTGTGGTAGTGGGTAGATGGTAAGGGGTAGTTAAATAGGGTAGGTGTTTAGGGGGTGCATAGAGTGGTGCTAAGAGGGACAATGGAGAAGATGAGGAGGTTTATTAGAGGGGGCAGGGTCTGTGTGTTAGTGGGTAGATGGTAAGAAGTAGTTAAATAGAGTAGGTGTTTTTAGTGAGGTATGAGTGTTTAGAGAGGTGGAGAGGATGAAAAGTGTTGTTTAGTACAGTGAGTATGAGTTTTTAGTACAGTGTTTAGAGAAGTTGGGTGTTTGGTGATTTAGGGGTGTTTAAGGCAAAATGGAGTGTTTACAGTAGTGTTTACAGCAGTGTTTAGAGGAGTGTTTAGATAGGTGGTGGTGTTTAAACAGGAGTATGGGGTGTGTACAGGTGGAAGGGGTGTTTATAGAAGATAAAGGTGTTTAGAGGGGTGTTGAGAGGTAGGATGGGTTAGGAAGGTAGGGGGTGTTTATAGATGGTAATGAGGTAGGGAAAGCTTACAGAGGTATGGTGTGTTTAGGGAGTGTGTGGATGTTTAGATCTCTTACTTGTCTCCTCTCTCACCTTCTCTCATCTGTCTCCTCTCCCTCACCTTCTCTCACTTGTCTCCTCTCCTTCACCTTCTCTCACCCGTCTCCTCTCTCTCACCTTCTCTCACCTGTCTCCTCTCCCTCACCTTCTCTCACCTGTCTCCTCTCTCTCACTTGTCTCCTCTCCTTCACCTTCTCTCACCCGTCTCCTCTCTCTCACCTTCTCTCACCTGTCTCCTCTCCCTCACCTTCTCTCACCTGTCTCCTCTC
>CM040471.1:2915166-2926491 GCA_022758105.1 Pangasianodon gigas | reverse complement strand
ATCAGCTCAAACTAAATCCCAGCAAAACTGAGCTGCTGTACATTCCTGAAGATGCCTCTCCACAAGAAGATTTTACGATCTTCATGGACCACTCTCAGATCTCACTGTCTGTCACTGAACACAACCTTGGAGTAACAATGGACAACCAACTGTCCTTCTCGCCTCATATCACTAAACTGACTCGGTCGTGCAGGTTTCCACTCTACAACATGTGGTGGATCCAGCCATTTCTATCCACACAGGCCACTCAGGTTGATTGTGATTGCACGACTTGTTCTCAGGCTCTACAAGTTCTCCCACACCACTCCATAGTTACGCACTCTCCACAGGCTTCCCGCAGCGGCTGATTTAAAACACTGACACTTGCTTACAAAGCCAAAAACAGACCAGCACCCACCTACCTTTAAGCACTCATCAAAGACCCATTCTGCACCACATTCTCTCTGATCCTCTAGCACTGCTTGATTTGACCAATCATCTCTCAGAGTACAAGGAAGACATACATCAAGGTTCTTCTCTGTCCTGGCACCAAGGTGGGGGAATGAATTTCAGCTGGTTGTCTGAACAGCTCTGGCTATCTGGAGTCACTGACTGTCTTTAAATGAAGACTAAATACCTATTTCTTCTTTAGTTTTAGCATTAAAATCCTTGTTTTTTTTTTGCCTCCCTCAGCTGCCTGTGAGTTAAGTTCCGCTAAGGTAAGTTTTACTGACTGAAGCTAATGAGATGCTAAAACAAAGCTAATACAAGCTAATATGAAGCTTTGGAGAACTGGCTCACATGTAGCTCTGACTGTAGTCCCAAGCTGCTCAACATGTGCAAGTGTAACAGAGATAGGATTTTAATTTTATTTTTTTATTTAATTAATATGAATTCTTCTGAAATCAGCAGCAGTTAATTTTATTCTGTAGTAGTGCCCTCATGTGGTTTTTTGTGGGGACTGCAGACAGGAAAAATGTTTAGACGGAGGATGACGCAACACAGCAGTTGCAAAGAGTAGCGCACGCTGTGGGTATGTTTATTCATGCTCCATCTTGATTTGGTGACATTTGTTTGATTATACTGCAAATTAAGTCGAGTTTTTAAGTATTTTAGGTTTGTGATTTAGTTTAGCTAATCTTTTGATCTTTTAACTCGAGAATTAACGTATATTTTATAACTTATATGGCCTTTTGTGAACTTTTGTTGGATAGCACGCTCGTTAGAAAGGCCTCAGGGTTGTTAATTTTATTTTATATTTTATTTAGATAATCTCTGTTGCAGCGGAATATAAACACTCAGGGGATGATTTATTCTCTTTACCAGTAAACAGAGTTACATCAACAACCAGTTGTGTCCATGTATTCATTGGGGGATCACGAGTTTGGCCAGAGATTGAGCCCGGCATGCAGTCAGTGTCTTTCGGATCTCAGGGGAGTTTGTGCGAATATAGGGTGGACCACAGCACAGAGAGTCAAGAAGGAAGATCAAGTCTGTGACATTGGTGCCGTGACCCGTCAGATCACCTGATCATCTTGAAGAAGATCGCCGTGAGGTTTCTATTTATACCTGTGGTTGATGTGGTCTGATGATTTATGAACTTTTTGAATGCAGTTTCTTTGAATTTAGACTTCTTTTGGATGCAGTCTTTTTGAATTAAGACTTTCTGCATATAGACATTTTGAATGAGGACACTTTGTACTGATATTTCACTGCTGTTTTGGGACTGTTCCTGATTAACAAGTTATGTACTATTGAGTGAATTTTGAAGTGATATTGTTTCTTTAATTTTCATTCATGGGTGAAAAATTTGTTAATCATTTTGATGTTAGCACTCCTATAAGCCCTTTTATTCCGCATGGGAGGGGTGTCATCACCAACAGTCTTTGTACTGGTGAACCTACATCTACTGTCAGCAGGGGAAGTCATTCTCACATGGCGTTTGATAATACACAGGGTTTTGGACGTGGTCTGCTTTTTCAAGACCCACCTGTGCAGCGCCATGTTGGAAACACATCTATCCATGTAGTACAAATTGTGATAGTCAAATTTTGGATTGTCTAACTGATATGTTTGGGCAACTGGGTGAACAAATTAGTGATGCTGTCGCTGCCAAAATAATTGAAAATAGGACAATGACTGCGAGCCGTGAGTCTCATGTCAACAGAGGGCTACATTCTGACAGTTTTGCTAAACAAGATGTTTCTCAAGTAACAGTACATGTCACTTCTGATAGAGAACTTGTGATTTTCAGAGGTGATGGAAGTGATAAATTTCCGGTACATGAATGGATTGAGATGACCAGAACCCTTTTGTCAAAACAGAAGTGTGCTGTTGAAAATCAGGCAGATGAGATAATGTCACGCTTGATGGGCAGAGCGGGGGACATTGTGAGAATCAGTTTAAGAAGTGACACATCTCTTGATGTCAGGAGCGACCCCGACATAATTTACTCTATTCTCCTAAAATATTTTAGTGTCGCACCATCATGCCTTCCTTTGGCAGACTTTTATTCGACTCTGCCCAAACCCGGTGAGTCTGCAGTAGATTACTGGATCAGAGTCAATAAAGCAGCAGATCTAGCAGATGAAGGCCTGTGTAGACAGGGACGTGCTATGGATAACATCAGTGAAGAGGTGGCCCACATGTTTGTAAAATATTGCCCTGATCCCGTACTATCTGGTCTTTTTAAGCACAAACCGATCAGTGAATGGACTGCAAAAGAAGTTCAGGGGAGGTTGGATGAGTATCAGAGAGAGCAATGCACTTCTTTGACCTCTGCCAGCTCTCCCGGCATGAGAAATGTTGATGTTTCACTGAGTGATAAGATTTTACTGATGTCTCACTTACAGGAAACTGGTGCTGGCTTTGCAAACTATGTGAGGCCTTCTCCTGTGTCTGATGGCGTGCAGGACCAGTTGCGCAGTTCTTGCTGTCCGGATTGAGCAGTCACTAAGTCTCATGATCAGATGGGAAAATCAGATGAAAATATCCTGAACCGTATGATGGGTATGCTGGAGCAGGTGATGGAAAGGGTGCAGCAGGGTAACAATGTCCAGCCTGAGAGGGATGCAAATTGCAGGTGCAGAGGCAGAGGAAAGGGCTGTGGAGTTTGCGGTAATGCTACACATTCCACTAAGTCTCACTGCCTCAAAGACAGGTTGTGTTTTGGTTGTTTTTTTCCGGGGCATGCTCATTCAGCCTGTCCACAGTCTCAGTCGGGAAACTGACCAACCTCTATAGTCATGCAGTACAATGATATGTTTTCGCGTCATCATTTGGATTGTGGCAATGCTACTGGATTTGTCCATAGGATCCATCTCTCAGACACAAAACCATTCCGACTTCCGTACTGACGTGTGGCGCCCAGTGAATATCAGGTGCTGCGTCGTGTGTTGAATGAAATGGAGGAGAAGGAGATTATTCGCAAATCGACTAGTGAGTTTGCATCTCCTTTAGTTCTTGTTTGGAAAAAGAATGGAGACTTGCGTGTGTGTACGGATTTTCGGTGGTTAAATAAAAGGACATTGAAAGATGCGCATCCGCTTCCCCACCAGGCCAATTGTTTGGCTGCGTTAGGGGGGAATTCACTATTCAGTACGATGGACCTGACCTCCAGCTTTTACAATATGCCATTAGATGAGGATGACCGAAAGTACTCTGCCTTCACAACACCTATGGGTTTATATGAGTACAATTGGCTTCCTCAGGGGCTGTGTAATAGTCCAGGAAGTTTCATGCCCATGATGACAAGTATTTTTGGGGACCAAAACTTCCTAAGCTTGTTATGTTACTTGGATGATTTGATAGTTTTTGGCCCGATGAAACAACAGCATTGGACCGTCTTAGGATGGTATTCAGTCGATTGAGAACACATAATCTAAAACTTGCTCCCAAGAAATGTAACTTCCTCAGGAAATCGGTGCGATTTCTGGGACATGTAATTGATGAGTCTGGTGTATCCACAGATCCGAGTAAGGTTGAGAGTATATCCAAAATGACCAGTTTCGATCTGATGGAGGCTGATGGAGTTACACCGTCCCAGAAGCGCATAAGGTCCTTCCTTGGGATGGTCAACTATTATCAGCATTTCGTACCTAACTACTCAACCGTGGCCAAACCTCTTTTTGATCTTTTGAAAGGTCAGCTAAAGAAGACCAAAAGAGGTCGCACAAATAAACGGAACTGTGCATTAAAGAAATTGACTGTAGCTGATTGGACACCTGAGGCACGGCTGGCGTTTGAAAATCTTAAGACAGCCATGGTAGAAGCAGTTGTCGTTGTCTTGGCCCACCCTGACTTCAGCCGCCCTTTTGTCCTTTCAACCGATGCTTCCTCAGACGGCATTGGAGCTGTTCTGTCTCAGGTTCAGGCAGGTGACACCAGAGCTAGACCTATAGCGTTTGCTTTCTCTATCTCAGCGTAATTATGCAGCACACCGCTTAGAGTTTTTAGCATTGAAATGGGCGGTTTGTGAAAAATTCAGCCATTGGCTGAAGGGTCATGTTTTTACAGTTTGGACCGATAATAACCCGATCACCCATAATCTGTCCAAACCTAAGCTTGATTGTTGTGAGCAGCGTTGGGTTGCCAAACTTGCGGCGTAATGGCTGTGCTTGACTCTCAAAGAGCATGGGAAGATGGTGCAAGACTTCGTGCTTTGTCTGTTCTGGATCATCTTCCCCAGATGGTTTCTGAGCCAGAGATACAACTGACATATTCCGAACGTGATCTGCGTGAGAAACAGCTCTCTGATGGTGTGCTGTCGAGAGTTATTCATTATGTGGAAAGACATTGCAGACCAAGCAGGAGAGAGCAAAGGAATCTGATAGGGTGCTTAGATACCTTAAGCATTGGGAGAAATTTGTTGTGAGAAATGGAATTCTCTACCGGATCTCCCATGATCAGTTGTCTAAGGGTAAGCGTTTCCAATACGTTGTCCCTGAGTCGCTTCAGTTGGAGGTGTTAAGGGGCATTCATGACCAAGCAGGCCATCAGGGGCAGTCCAGAAGTTTGGGACTTGCGAGACGTCGTTCTTTTGGTTGAGTCTTGCCAGAGACGTTAGAGAGTACATACGACACTGTCAAAGGTGTGTTGTCAGTAAAACCACTGAGCCTGAGGGTCGAGCACCCTTAGAAAATATTGTGACCAGTAGACCATTGCAGTTGGTGTGCATTGACTTTTGGTCTGCTGAAGATCATAATAATAAGTCTGTTGATGTTTTAGTGATCACTGATCACTTTACCAGATTGGCACAAGCGTTCCAATGTAAAGATCAATCTGCTAAACAGGTGGCGCGTGTTTTGTGGGACAGATATTTTTGCGTGTTTGGATTTCCTGAACGCATACATAGTGATCAGGGGGCAAGTTTCGAGGGCCAGCTGATTAGTGAGCTTCTTCGGGTGTCTGGGGTACAAAAGTCGCACACAACTCCCTACCATCCTATGGGGAATGGGAGTGTGGAGCAGTTTAACAGGACCCTAGGGAGTATGATTCGTGCTCTGGCCCCTGATGCGAAGTGTAATTGGCCGAGACAGTTGCAATCCTTGACTTTCTTGTACAACTGTACTGTTCATGAGACTACAGGCTATGCACAGTTTTATCTCATGTTCGGTAGAGTTCCTCGCCTTCCAGTAGACATCGTTTTTTGCTCTGTTCTGGAGGATCACACCGTGACATGCTACAACAAATATATGGCTTCTCTTTTGAAAGATCTGGGGGAGGCCTTGTCGATAGCTCAGACACATGCTGCAAAGGAGCAGTACAGACATACAGTGCTCTATAACAGGAGGGTCAAGGGTCAGGACATTGATATCGGTGATTGTGTACTTCTAGCAAACAAGGCTGGAAGAGGCAGGCGAAAGCTGACTGACAAGTGGATGTCTGCTGTCTTTCTTGTGGTGGATAGGAATGCTGACACTCACATTTTTAAGATAAGAGATATGAGCACTGGTCAGGAAAAAGTGGTGCATCGCAACCTTTTGCTACCTGTGAACTTTTTGCCATTGGACAAAGCAGAGTATGCAGCATCCGACAGAGTTTCTTTTTTGTCTGTGACTGATTCATGTGACAAAGCCAATGAGTCTTTGACAAGTATGGTTGTTGACGGTTCAAAACCTGAGTTGTGTGTCAGAGATGGTGGGTTGGCACAGTCACATGAGAATTCTGTGTCTGCAAAACACGATTATGAGTTGTCTCTTAATGCTAATGTTTCATGTGCTACAGCAGACAGTTGTGACCGAACATCTGACTGGGTTTCAGGTTTGCCTGATAGATGTTCAGAGTTGGGATCAGCTATGTCTTTGAGCAATATGTCAATGAGTCCGCAAAATGGACAGTGATGATTTGAGTGTTGCTGGGACGTCTGACGTAGAAGCTGTGAGTCTTGCTCATTCTGTGATTTAAATCCTTCAGCTGATATTTCCAAAGTTGATGACGACGATGGTGTGTCAGTTTCTAATTCTGGGACCTTTATTGTACCCAGGTCTTGTTTTGAACGTCTACTCAAACCCGTGAATAGACTGTTGTACACCATGTCTGGGCAAAATGTTGTGTCAATGCAGAGTCACAGAATTTTGACTGTTTAAATGTTCATTTGTTTTTATGTTTAGTTTTTCAACATATTGTAAACAAATAAGACACAATACACACTGTTCTTATTTTGTATTATTTAGTGTATTTTATTTTATTTTATTTTTCTTTATGACATGCCTTGATGTGTTTCAGTTGTATTTGCTTACTATATACCTCAATATAGAGTTTTGTGAGATGTATGTGGGCATCTTACTGCCAGATGTTGGTTTGAGAGATTGGCGCTCCTCTCTTTCCACTTCATCTTTTGAGATAACCTTGTGTTTGGCTTACCTACTGTAGGTATCTCTATGTGTAGTGTACAGTGTATGTGGATGTACCAAAGGGTGTTTCGTTTCTTACTGGTTACCGCCGCTGCTTTCATTCAGCAGAAGTCAGTGGGGGTGAGTATAACAGAGTTAGGATTTTAATTTAATTTTTTTTATTTAATTAATGTGAATTCTTCTGAAATCAGCAGCAGTTAATTTTATTCTGTAGTAGTGCCCTCATGTGGTTTTTTGTGGGGACTGCAGACAGGAAAAATGTTTAGACGGAGGATGACGCAACACAGCAGTTGCAAAGAGTAGCGCACGCTGTGGGTATGTTTATTCATGCTCCGTCTTGATTTGGTAACATTTGTTTGATTATACTGCAAATTAAGTCGAGTTTTTAAGTATTTTAGGTTTGTGATTTAGTTTAGCTAATCTTTTGACCATTTAACTCAAGAATTAACATATATTTTATAACTTATATGGCCTTTTGTGAACTTTTGTTGGATAGCACGCTCGTTAGAAAGGCCTCAGGGTTGTTAATTTTATTTTATATTTTATTTAGATAATCTCTGTCTGCAGTGGAATATAACCACTCAGGGGATGATTTATTCTCTTTACCAGGTATGTCTTTTTGGATATGGTTGTGTGTATTATTACGATTGTTACGTTTCATACAAAGCGTATTCATATGTTGTGATGCTAATATTGGATTATATGTACTTCATGTTAGTACTCTGATATTAGGGAACACAGCAGTTGCAAAGAGTAGCGCACGCTGTGGATAATTTCTGTCTGCAGCGGAATATAAACACTCAGGGGATGATTTATTTTCTTTACCAGTAAACAGAGTTACATCAACAACCAGTTGTGTCTGTGTATTCATTGGGAGATCATGAGTTCGGCCAGAGATTGAGCCCGGCATGCAGTCAGTGTCTTTCGGATCTCAGGGGAGTTCATGCGAATATAGGGTGGACCACAGCACAGAGACTCAAGAAGGAAGATCAAGTCTGTGACACAAGAAGAAGTAAAGGGAATGTCAGCCATTACTACCACATTACTACTTCTACTACAACAAAATGCAGTTAGCATCCAACCAGTAGTGCAAATAGCATATATGTTAAATGAGATAATAAGGTTATGGTGCAATAAATTAAGAAAACAGTGTACAGGTAAAAATAAACAGTATGATGCATACCAGTAATGAAAATTGCAATTAAGTTAAATGAAATAAATAAGAATTATGGTGCAATATGTTGAGATAAACAGCATACAGTTAGAGGTAAACAGCATGAAGCATGCAATATGATACAGTAGATACATAAAGTGTATTACAGTGAATGCAGATGTGCAAATAGTAATAATGTGCAAGTAACAGTCTCATATAAATAATTGTGATAATGACAGATAATTGCAGTAAAGTGCAAGTGCTTGCAAATAATTGCAGATAAGAACAGTAATGTACAATGCAGTATAGTATGATGTCTAATGCTACTGTTTAAATATTAGGTGGAGGCTAGCAGTTAGTGCTTAGAAGCTGAGCTCAGGATTAGTACAGCTGAAGGGAAAAAGCTGTTCATGAGTCTTTTTGTGTTGGGAGGTGAAGAGGAGTAGAGGAACAGACTCAACACGCAGCCTGATGGTGGAGGAGGAGTTGTTGCCAAGTCTAACAGACTGGGGTCTGCTGGTCAAAAAGTCCAGTTGCAGAGAACAGTGCTGATACCAAGACTGGAGAGTTTAGAGGTCAGCTTAGATGGAATGACAGTATTAAATGCAGAGCTAAAGTCAATGAATAGCATCCTCACATAGGAGTTGCTATTTTCCAGATGAGTGAGAGCAGAGTGAAGGGCTGAGCTAATGGCATCTTCTGTTGACCTGTTATGATGACAAGCATACTGACGGGATCCAGTGATGGTTGTCAGATGAGAGAGGACCAGCCTCTCAAAGCATTTGGTGATGATGGGGGTAAGGGGAACTGGACAGAAGTCGTTGAGTGCCAGTGCAGCACCGTGCTTTGGTAATGGCACAATAGTGGTGGTTTTGAAAGAGGTGGGGACAAGTGCTTGGGCCAAGGGTAAGTTGAATATATCTGTCAAAACCTTGGCTAGCTGCTCCACACATGCTCTGAGCACCCAACCTGGGATGCCTTCAGGGCCAGCAGCCTCGTCTATGTCCACCCCGCTCAGGATGGAGCACGTCCCCGGTGATGAAAGAGAGCTTGGGGTCAGTATTGACACTCTTGTATTTTTCCAGTCAAATCGAGGATAAAAAGTGTTGAGCTCCTCCAGGAAGGAACTCTCCCTGGTTGAGGGAATGATGTTGGCTGGCTTGTAGTCTGTGAGAACTTGCATGCCTTGCCACATGCGTTGAGGGTCAGAGGTGTTAAAATTTGCATCTGCAGCTTGTATTTGTGCTTGGCATCCTGGATTCCTCGCTTCATGTTGGCCCTGAATGCACTGTAAGCTTCCCGGTCTCCAGACCTGAAAGCAGCATTTCGTGCCTTCAGTAGGAGATGGACTTCTTTATTCATCCAAGGCTTTTGATTGGGATATGTTTTAACTGTCTTAAGGGCAGTGACTCAGTCAACACATCTCTAAATATGCTGAACAATGGCGTTAGTGTAGATGTGAATGTCCGTATGGGAGTCCTGTGTGGCGAGAGCAGCAAATGCGCTCCAGTCTGTGTGCTGGAACTGATGTTGTAATGAGGAGTCTGCCCCCTCTAGTCACACTTTCATAGTTCTCACTGATGTTTTAACACATATTGTGATGGGGTATACTTAGGAGTAGCAGCAGGGATAGGTGATCAGATTGACCAAGATGAGGAGGGTGATGGCTTTATAAGCTTCAGTCTCATTAATGTAGACACGACGCAAATTATTGTCACCTCTTGTGGGACAGGAGACATTTTACAAAAATTTGGGAAATGCAGTCCTTAAGTTGGCGTGGTTGAAATTGCCAGCAATAATAAAAGCACAGTCTGGATGTTCTATTTGTAGCTTGCTGATGCTAGCCCTGAGTTCTTTCTCGCCTAGTTTAGCATTTACATCCAGGGGGGACATAGACAGCAGCGATTATGGCACATGTAAACTCACACGGTGGATAGAAGGGTCTACACTTAATAATGAGGTATTCAACATCAGCAGAGCAACGTGTCTCAGTAATGACAGTGTCCGTACACCAACCTTTGTTTACATAGATGCAAACGCCTCCTCCTCTGCCTTTACCAGAGTCCGCTGCTGTTCTGTCGGTTCTGAAAAATTTGCATCCCTCTAGCTCAATTACGCTAGTGCAGCAATTGAGCAAAGTTTCCATGACAATCATAACATTGCAGTCCATGAGCATTTTCTGAATTATCCAAAGCTGTAGTTCATCAGTCTTGTTCGCCAGAGTCCTTACATTAGCTAGAAATATGCTATGTAGTGCAGGTCTATGCGGGTTAGCCTTTAGCTTAGCCCGCAGGCCTCTGCATTTACCCCATCTTTTTTACGGTCTCGACGCCAATGCCTGCTGCTTCCAGTCAGATTGGCTGACTTGCCCGAGTGTGGTGTTCTGATAATCTCCAGAGGTAGCTGGTGGGAGTAGAATCCATAGTCTAGTGCAATGTCTGTGCATCGACGTTCTATATCCAAAAGAGGGCTGAATCGAAAAACTAAACTGAAAACTGCTAAGTAGATTATCACTATTTTGCAAAAAACTAGTGAGGCACCGAGCCTCATGATGTGCACGCACCACCATCTTGGTCACAGCAATAATAAAGCAGTAAATTTTGAAGTAGTTTAATAATAAATGTAGATTTTGAAGTGGCTGTTCTCTTTAACCAAATTGCAAAAATCAAAAACACAGATGAGAACCATAAACATTTAAATAAATATTGTATTTATATTGGTGGTGATGGTAACAAATAACAATATTGTACAATAAAAAAATATTGTACCTTATTTGGTGCTGGTGGACACAGATATATCTGGACATACAGGAAAAAACATTCAGTAAGAGAGGAACAAATAATATTCTCTTAAAATTAGGTTTTAATAGTGGGAGAAAAGTGTAATGAGTGGAGACAGAAAGCTGAAGTCCCTAACAAATATTGTATTGTAACAAATATACATACCTGATTTGGTGGTGGTGGTGGTGATGGTTGAGGTGGGTGTAGTAATGAACACGGTGAAGAAAAAAAAGAAAAAAAAAACTTTCTATCATACAATAAAAATATACTCTCATTAAATAATATTTATGACATGCTGATCAGTGTATTACAGTTTAGGGTCTGAGCTTTCAAGCTAACATTTAAAATTATAAATAAAAGTTATCAGGTCTTAACACTGGGAGAAAAGTGTAATGAGTGGAGACAGAAAGCTGAAAAGTTAGCACACCCCTCTGACCTGCACAGGTGATTCCAGCATGAGAGCAGTCAGTGTGTTTCTTCAGGGAATGATGACAGTCCCACAGGTGAATCTCATCCCCTCGACAATTCACTCTGTTCAGCCAGATAGTCACTTCACCAG
>CM040471.1:2705207-2720573 GCA_022758105.1 Pangasianodon gigas | reverse complement strand
TTCCATACGCTGTGTTGATTTAGTTCGGTAACAGTCAACGTGCAGCATCGGCTTCAATTCAGCTCACAAACAGTCGTTGCCTTGGAGAAAGATATGCCTGTAAGTTTGCTGACTATTTGTAAGCGATCTATAAGAGTGTTATGTGGTAACATAATATTACTTCTTGAAAGTGAAGTTTGTGATCGATGTAATATGATAACGTGAGAAAGTTTTCCATCACATCTATACGCACGTGCAGACTGTACGCGTTCATATACATATGTGTATCAAACGAATTAATGTATAATTTGTAATTTCATTTCTTGTTTATTGTATTTCAGTTTTACAAAATAGGAAAAGAGCAATCCCAGAAGTAAACATTCTGGAAAGGATAAACTATTTTTGTGTGTTTGTTAGCTAGCTGTCTAGCTTCTTCAGAGTGACACAGTTGTGAGGACAGCATAAATTCCTTCATGAAATTTTCATACTATGACATGCTAATTAGATAGCTTTCTATATTGCATTTCTTTATTGTTGCAGTTTTTAGGTTGCTGGCTATGTTGCAAGCCAGATATAGTATATGCAAGTATCATAAATATATATACAGGTTTCATTAAGTATTCTCAGATTTTCATTTTAAATTCTCAGGTTTCATTCAGGATTCTCAGGTTTGTTTCCTTATTCTCAGGATGTTGTTTTGTTTTCTAAGGTTTCATTCAATATTCTCAGAGTTTTGTTTTATAATCTCAGGTTTAATTCAATATTCTCACTTTTTAAATGAGTGATGGCCAGTTAATTTTAATATTACATCTTAATAAACAATATACAAGCAAATGTGACTTTTTAACTTTTCAGAATGAGAACAAGTAAATATATTGCATTATGCATAGTTTTATTTGCTCTTTTGCCTATTGTGTAACAATCATCTATTTTTATACATTCAATGAAATAAAAGTGCTTTGATTGTTTTTAGTATAATGTGATGATGTGTGTTTGAGTTGAGTGAGTGGCTCTTGTAGTGATGAATCTGTGGTCAATGTCCTTATAGATTATCTCACGCAATAAAAAATAAATAAATATTTATATACTGATCAGAAGGTTGTGAGTTCAAATCCCAGCACCACCTTGAGCTTCACTCTTAACCCTCGACAACTGCAGTGTATAATAAAAACTTCAGCTATTTGAATAAATGTAAATGTACACACACACACAAGCTTCTTTGGATGAGGATAGCTGCTTTGCGCTTTCTGAAACTATTAAACTATTACTAGTTAATTATCTTGTTCCCACACGTTACTAAGTCATGCCCATGCATTAGATGTTTTTAAGTATGGATTACCAGCAGGGCTCCATATTTACACATTTTGCACAGCAGCTCTGCAATCTAACATCACAGTATGCTAGTATGCATTATCTCCAATTGTAACTGACACTGCCTGGAAGCCCCGTCCCCTCCCCCAATCTCACACTTTTGGGCACTCTCTGTCAGCATCCTACCTCCTGTAGTTGGTCTCCGTGCCTCTAGAGGCCCCCTGTCTTCCCCTCTGCCTTAGTTCTTCCTCGTGTGTCCTTGTTAGCATTATCCAGCTCACCTGTGCCTTGTTTCCCTTAGGGTGTTTTAGTGGTGTTTTTTCCCTTGTTCCTCACTTGGTTTTTTGAGTCTTGGCTGGGAGTTTCCTGCTTCGTTTCACCAAGTCCTTCCTAGCTACCTCAAGTAAGGTGTGTAGTTTTGTTTTCTCCCCTCGTGGAGTTTTTATTTTCCCATGTGGTTTTTTTTTTCAGTATCTCTACTGTTACTAATACCTCTGCCTGAGAAGAACTTTTGTTGGATTCCTTTTTTTGCAAAGACCTTTTCTTTTAATAAATCTACATTGCCTGGAGTACTGCTTTGAGTGTTTCGTTTGGGTACAACATTACTTCTTCTGTGGCTAAGTGGTAGATCTCTCAACCACCACACCAGAGACCTGCGTTCGAGCCCGGCTTGTGACAGAAAAACCAGGTCAGTCACGGACCCAGAGACATTCAGTTCCAAGGACCTGTTGGCAGTGATCGCTCAACACGAGTCATCTTTCCAGTGCCTTGAAGCCGTTCTCAGCCGACGAGAAGAGCTGTTGGCCAAACACTCTCAACTCTTGGCTGATGTGATGAGTTCCATCCACCAGCTCTTTTAAACGCCTCCCTGGTCCTTCACCTTCCTCTGTATCACCCCCAAGTGGCGACAGGCCTTCTCCAGTGGTGGAGCCCCTACTACCACCTCCCAAGTCCTTCGCTGGAGATCCTAGTTCCTGCCAGGGCTTCCTAACCCAGTGCTCCCTCACCTTCAAGCTCCAACCCTCAAGTTTTCCCACAGACTGCTCCAAAATTGCTTACATTATTACCCTTCTCTCAGACAAGGCGCTGTCCTGGGCCTCTGCGGTGTGGCAATCCCAGGATGCCTGTTGTGAGTCCTATGCGGCATTTGTGGAAGAGTTCAAGCGAGTGTTTGATCATCCAGTCAGTGTTCGGGAAGCTTCCAAGCGCCTGCTCACTCTCCGTCAGGGTTCCCGTAGCACAGCAGATTTCGCCATTGAGTTTCGGACCATAGCGGCAAGGAGTGGATGGAACAATGAGGCGCTGAGGGCCTGCTTTCAGGGAGGGTTGTCTGAGCCCCTTCAAGATGAGTTAGCCACCCGTGAACCAGCTGAGGATCTCGAGTCCCTCATAGCAATGGCCATCCGCCTGGACAATCGCCTGATAGAGCGGAGGGCGGCTCGCCGCAAGGAGTCTCAGTCCCAAGTTCCTCTGAGCAGGTCTGTTTCTCCAGTTTGTGTTCCTTCATTCAGAGTGTCCCCGGCCTCTGAACAGCTCCATGATTCCCCAGAGGACATGCAGTTGGGCCGTTCCAGGCTTTCTCCCAATGAGAGGGAACGTCACATGAGGGAGTGTCGTTGCCTCTACTGCGGTGCTTCTGGCCACTTCCGCTCCACTTGCCCCGAGCTCTCGGGAAACGCCTGTCCCCACCCAGCTACAGGAGGGCTGTGATGGGGAAAATTAGAGCTCCTCCTACTAACGCCGTCCTAGCTGTTCCAGCCACTCTGTCCTGGGAGGTCCACCAGCATTTAGTCCAGACTATGATCGATTCTGGCGCCGCAGGCAACTTCAGGGATCTATCCCTGGCTAAGGAATTTAAGATCCCTACCCAACTTCTTCCTCACCCCCAGGCAGTTACAGCTTTGGATGGCAGATCTCTGGAACCGGGCAAAGTAACAGAGGCCACTCAGTCCCTGCGACTTACTATCTTTCAACACCAGCAGGAGGAGACCTTCTATCTTATTGACTCCCCCGAGTATCCTATTATCCTGGGTCAGCCTTGGCTGCGCAGACATAATCCCCGGATCGACTGGCCCACTGGCACCATTCTGAGCTGGGGTTTCACTTGCCAACTCACCTGCCTACGTCAGAATCCCTCAGCCCCTAGTACCGAGTTTCAAGAGTCTGTCGACCTGTCTCGAGTCCCCAGTGTCTATCATCAGTTCAAGGCAGTGTTCAGCAAGTCCCGGGCTACCTCCTTACCACCTCACCGCACTTATGACTGTGCAATTGATCTACTCCCTGGTTCCTGCCCTCCCAGGGGTCGGATCTTCTCCTTATCTCCCCACGAGCACTCTGCTATGGATACCTACATTAAGGAGTCCTTAGCAGCCGGCATCATCCGTGCCTCCACTTCTCTGGCTGGGGCGGGTTTCTTCTTTGTAGAGAAGAAAGACGGGGGTCTTAGGCCTTGTATTGATTACCGGGGCCTCAACAAGATCATGGTTCGGAATCGATACCCCCTTCCTCTCATGGCTACTGCTTTTGAGCTGCTCCAAGGGGCTTCCATTTTTACTAAACTGGATCTCCGCAATGCTTACCATCTTGTGCGGATCCGGCAAGGGGACGAATGGAAGACGGCCTTCAACACCCCCACGGGCCACTACGAGTATCTGGTGATGCCGTTCGGGCTCACCAACGCCCCCGCAGTATTCCAAGCACTGATTAATGACGTTCTCCGAGACCTGCTTAATCTATTCATCTTTGTATACCTTGACGATATCCTCATTTTCTCGAGGTCACTGGAGGAGCATGAGGGTCATGTTAGCAGGGTTCTCCAGAGACTCCTTGACAATCATCTCTACCTAAAGCCCGAGAAGTGTGAATTTCATGTTACCCAAGCTCAGTTTCTCGGGTTCATCGTCACTCCTGGCCACCTGGAGATGGACCCCAAGAAGGTCGAGGCAGTCCACAACTGGCCCATACCTGCCACTGTCAAGGAGGTTCAATGTTTCATTGGCTTTGCGAACTTCTATAGGAGGTTCATTAAGAATTTCAGCTCTGTGGTGGCCCCCTTGACGGCGCTTACCAAGGGAGGAGGAACCAAGATTCACTGGGGTCCGGAGGCAGCGGGGGCCTTCGAGGATCTCAAGCGCCGCTTCACTTCCGCTCCCATTCTTTTGATCCCTGACCCAGAAAGACCTTTCGTGGTGGAGGTGGATGCCTCAGAGGTGGGTGTAGGGGCCATCCTGTCACAGAGGGGTGAGGATGGAAAATTACACCCTTGCGCCTTCATGTCTCGTCGCCTGGTGCCACTGGCTTGAGGGGGCTCAGCACCCTTTCCAGGTTCTCACAGACCACAAGAAACTGGAATATCTCCAGCAGGCTAAGTGGTTGAACCCTCGGCAAGCTTGATGGTCCCTGTTTTTTAATCGATTCCAGTTTCTCCTATCTTACAGACCCGGCACCAAGAATGTCAAGCCAGATGCCCTGTCTCGAGCCTACTCTCCCGAGACACAAGAGAAGCCTTTGGCATCAATTATTCCAAGGTCTAGGATCGTCGTGCCCCTTCAGTGGGAACTGGAAAGAGTGGTGCGAGAGGCCCTTGCCCATGAGCCCGATCCAGGCAGTAGTCCCGCTGGACGCCTGTACGTTCCTCAATCTGCCCGGGCCCGGGTCTTGCAGTGGGGTCATGAGTCTCCCTTGACGTGCCATCCAGGAAGTGCTCGCACACTTGACTTCCTCCAGCGGCGGTTCTGGTGGCCGTCCATCAAGGAGGATGTTAAGGTCTATGTGGAGGCCTGCCCTGTATGCAGCCAGGGAAAGTCTACACGTCAGCGACCTCAGGGACTGCTCCATCCCTTACCTGTTCCCCGCAGGCCATGGTCGCACCTTTCTCTGGACTTTGTCACGGGACTCCCACCATCCCAGGGCAACACAGTCATCCTGGTGGTTGTGGACCGGTTCTCTAAGGCTGCCCGTTTCATTCCCCTGCCCAAGCTGCCTTCGGCCAAGGAGACTGCGGAGCTCCTCATGAACCATGTCTTCTGGATATTTGGTATTCCCCTGGACATTGTCTCCTACCGAGGTCCCCAATTCTCGTCCCGCTTCTGGGGAGCCTTCTGCAGGCTTATTGGGGCCACAGCCAGCCTATCGTCTGGGTTCCATCCAGAGTCTAATGGCCAGACAGAACGGATTAATCAGGATCTGGAGACCACCCTGCGGTGTATGGCGGCCAGTGATCCCACGTTTTGGGCCACCTATATCATTTGGGCTGAATATGCCTACAACACCCTCCAGTCCTCGGCCACTGGACTATCCCCCTTCGAGTGCCAGTTCGGGTATACCCCCCCATTATTCCCCGAGGAGGAGGCGCAAGTTGGTGTTCCCTCGGCCCGGCGCTTTGTCCGACGCTGTCGGCTAACCTGGAGGAAGGCCAGGCATACCCTCCTTCGGACCTCCCGAGCCAGTCAAAGAGTTTGGTTATCTACTAAGAACCTGCCCCTCCGGGTCGAATCCAAGAAGCTTTCCCAGAAATACATCGGCCCTTTTCGCATAGCAAGGAAAGTTAACCCTGTTTCTTATCGTTTGTTTCTCCCTCGTTCCCTTAGAATTAACCCCACGTTTCATGTCTCATTACTAAAACCTGTCTTGTCTACGCCCTTTGACCCCCCATGCAGACCCCCTCTGCCTCCCAGGATCATCGACGGCCAGCCGGCCTACACAGTGCGCCGGATACTGGACTCCCGGAGGGTCCGGAACTCACTGCAGTATCTGGTGGACTTGGAGGGCTACGGGCTGGAGGAGCGCTCCTGGGTTCCAGCCAAAGACATCCTGGACCCAAGTTTGATCCGAGAGTTTTGCACCCGGAGGCCGGGGTGTTCTGGTAGATCTCTCAACCACCACACCAGAGACCCGAGTTTGAGCCCGGCTTGTGACGCTCTCAATTTCTATCAAGGTAAAATGGAGAATGTTTTGAGTTCATTAATATCAAATAAAATCTATCGGTCTGTGTTCAACTTAGCTAAGATTAGACAAGTTTGTAGTTAACATGACTTAAGTATCTTTATAAGGTATGTCATTGAAAATAGTCAAAAGCGGCACTTTCAGTTATTCAGCCCAAAGAAAACAAGGACAAAGTTTTACCCCAGAAAAGATTAAATAGGCCTACAATGAATCTAATTTAATTCTGACTCCAATTCACGTGTGTCTGTTCACTAAAATAGTAAATTGCACACAGGGAAAAATTAATATCGCACAAGTTTATACTGCACTACATAAACCATTAAACAGGGACACCAGCTCTGAGCCTCCTCATGGAGGTGCCTCTCCAGAACTGCCTTCAAACAGACAAAATGCACCCTTTCTATCTCAGGGCTCAAACCAATTAACATGCATAGGGGAGTGGAAATCATATATACATAAATGAATACAAAAATAAACTTAACAGTTGACACTAAAATTCAAAATAAATTTTAACATCAATATTACCAAAAAACAAATACCAGAAATAATAAAACAATATATCTTCATAAACTATATTCAAAATAAACACAAAATAAAACAATGACCCCCCTGCTCACACAGCCTTGATAGACTAGGCCTACACTACCCATAATTCTTCAGGATAGCATAAAATGGGGAACAGGAAGGCCGCACATCATCTTAAACCCCACCCCCGGAACCTGCTGCAGCCATGAACCCAGAGAGAAAAGGTAAGAAAAGGGAACTGATCTAAATTCTAGACCCTTGACAACTCCACTGTATAATAAAAACTTCAGCTAAATGAATAAATGTAAATGTACATACACACACACACAAACACACACACAGAGCTGCTCTCTCTCCTAACTCTCCGATATACAGATTCTTAGACACACACAGGAATAAAGTGTTACCGAGTTACTGCCATGGTCATTAATATCAAACAAAATCTATCAATCTACTGTATGTTCAACTTAGCTAAGATTAGGCAAGTTTATAGTTAACATGAGTTAAGTATCTTTATTTGGTATGTCATAAAAATATTGAAAACTGGCACTTTCAGTTATTCAGCCCAAAGAAAAAAAAAGGTCAAATCTTAGACTGGAAAAGAGTAAATAAGCCTATAATGAATCTGATTTCTTAAATTATGTTAATGCTGATGCTAATTAGAAAGGGGAAGAATTTGTTACACTCCAGCACCGGTGTTGTGCTGAGTTCCTACTCCCATTCACGTGTGTGTGCATTAAAATGGTAAATTGTCATGAAATGGATGGCTGAGACAGATGTAGTTCCAGTTAAGCTTTATTACTTTAATGAGAGGCAGGCAGACAAATTCAATAAAGTTAGGAAAGCTCAAGGTCAAAAAAACAGACTTAGGTCAGGATTTGAACAAACAGAATCAACAGGGCTAAGGCAAAACACGAAAACCAGGATATTAGCAGAAGTCAGGAAACCAAAATAGAAAACTCCTAAACAGAAGGCTTGGTAAAGACAGTCAGGTAAACACTGAACATTACTTCGTGTCGAACGGAGAAACACGTTGGTTTAAATACACTAACAAATTAAAGGGCAAACTGAATGAAGAAAAGAGTAATCAGGGAACACGAGGGAGACAACCAATGACAGGACATGGGAGGAGACAAGACATGAATCAAAACAACACACACGTGGCAATTAAACAAACACATTATAACACAGAAGAGTGCGCCATAGTGCTGCAGGCAGCTATGTTTACTGAGTGGCTCTGCATGCAGCGCTTGGCGCAAGGTGGGAATACATGACAGATCCACCCCCAAAGGCAATGCCTTCTAGCACTCCCTCCAGCAGTCCTGCACCTCTGGGTAAAATGTCCAAGCAAAACCCAATATCTTGAGGCTGGCATTGTCCAGCATTTTGACAACATCCTTGCTGGGATCTGGTGGCAGAGCTGCGAATTCCATGCCAAGGTCAGGCAGCAGGGCGATGGCCTCTGGCTGCAACTTTGCTGGAGAGGTCCCCACACCAGGCTCTGGAGGGAGCTCGAGGCCACCTTTTAGATGGCAGTGCGGCAGTAGCACGCAGTGGCCACTCCGGATACAAAATGGTGCTATTTTTGTCTTTATCCTGACTTTTAACAGCACATGGACATCGGAGCTACCGGTGTTAGTGTATACCATCTCCAGACACTTCTAAACTTCAGAAATAACACTACAGCTACTATGCATGATGATCTGCTGGAGAAGCTATGCGATCTCAGCTTGCTGCGGGGACCAGGCCTCCAGCCCTCGGCGTCGCCTGATCCCGGTGGCCGGGGGAGGGGACGTCGCAAGCGGTGTGCGAGAAAGCAGAAGCGCGGCAAGAGTCCGTGCTAAGCTAAAAACAAACCCTAGCCAGCCAGCTCTCCCGTCCATCCTGCTCTCCAATGACTGCTCCCTGGACAATAAATTAGACTACATCCGACTCCAGCAAACTACGTGGCATGAGTTTAGAGACTGCTGCATCTTTGTTTTCATGGAGACCTGGCTCAGCGACAGAGTTTCGGACGCCGCCATTCAGCTAGGTGGGCTAGCCTCGTATCGCGCCGACAGAAACACAGCTCTGTGCGGTAAGGCTCGCGGCGGCGGCTTGTGTGTTTAACACACGGAATGGTGCAAGAACTCGGTGCTAGTTTCTAGTTACTGCTCATCGCTGGTGGAGTTTGTGACTGTTAGATGCAGACCATTTTATTTACTGCGGGAATTCACCACTGTCCTCATAATCGGTGTATACATTCCCCCCAGTGCTAATGCTAAAGACGCGCTCTGTGAACTGTATGGGGCTATTAGTGAACTGCAGAATTCAAACCCTGACGGACTGTTTATTGTTGCCGGAGATTTCAACCATGCAAATCTCAAGTCAGTGCTCCCTAAATTCCATCAGCATGTGGACTTTGCAACAAGAGGGAAGAATGTGCTAGACCTTGTTTACACAAACATCCCCGGCACATACTGTGTGGAGCCCCGCCCCCACCTCAGCTACACCACATCTCTGTTATGCTAATCCCAGCATACAGACCACTCGTCAGATGCTCCAAACCGGTTCTGAAGCAGGTGAAAACCTGGCCAGCAGGAGCCATCTCTGCTCTTCAGGACTGCTTTGAGCACACTGACTGGTACATGTTCAGGGAAGCAGCAACTGACGGCGACTTAACCAACTTGGAGGAATACGCGACATCAGTGACCAGCTATAGTGTGTGCACTACTGAGGACCCGAGACTCCACCTTCAGAGCAGGCGACAAGGCGGCCCTAAGAACGGCGAGAGGCCAAACTGTCCCGGGCCATCAGAGAGGCAAAGCGCACACATGCTCAGAGAATCCACAACCATTTCAAGGCCAACAGAGACACACGGCACATGTGGCAGGGCATCCAGGCCATCACCAACTACAGGACAACATCACCTGCCTGTGACAGTGATGCCTCCCTCCCAGATGCGCTGAACGACTTCTATGCTTGGTTCAAGGCACAGAATGGCATGACGGCGAGGAAGACCACCCCTCCTACCAATGACCAGGTGCTGTGTCCAACCACGGTCGATGTGAGGAAGACTCTACACAGAGTCAACCCGGGGAAGGCTGCTGGACCAGACAACATTCCTGGCAGGGTGCTCAGAGGATGTGCAGACCAGCTGGCGGATGTTTTCACGGACATCTTCAACTCCCTGAGCAGCAGCATTGTTCCGACATGCTTCAAGGCCACCACCATCGTCCACCTAGACAATAAAGACACATATGTTCAAATGCTGTTCATAGACTTCAGTTCAGCATTCAACACAATCATTCCTCAGCACCTGATTGGAAAGCTGAACCTGCTGGGCCCGAACACCTCCCTCTGCAACTGGATCCTGGACTTCCTGACTGGGAGACCTCAGTCAGTCCGGATCGGGAACAGCATCCCCAACACCACCACACTGAGCACTGGGGCCCCACAGGGCCGTGTGCTCAGTCCAGTGCTGTTCACTCTGCTGACTCACGACTGTGTAGCAATGCACAGCTCAAATCACACCATCAAGTTCGCCAATGACACGACCGAGGTGGGTCTCATCAGCAAGAATGGCGAGTCAGCATACAGAGAGGAGGTGCAGCGGCTAACGGACTGGTGCAGAGCCAACAACCTGTACTTGTATATGGCTGAAATGACAATAAACTCCACTTGAACTTGAACTTGAGCTTGTCGGGCTCAGGCTGGAGCTTTGCTGGACAGGCCATCTCGTCACATCTGGAGGGAGCTCGGCTGGGGAGGCCTCCTTTTCAGCCTTGGGAGGAAGCTCGGCTGAGTAGGCTGCACTGTCAGCCTCAGGCATGAGCAGGATGTGGGGGGCTGCCGTGTCAGCCTCCGGCTTCAGCAGGGCATGGACTAGGGTATGAGCAGGGTGTGGAAAGCCATGGTATCAGCCTTCTGCATGACCAGGGCATGGCAGGCCTCGTCGTCAGCCTCAAGAAGGAGCTGGGCATGGGAGGCCTCACTGTCGGCCTCAGGAGTAAGCAAGGCATGGGGGTCCGTGCCATCGGACTAGGGCATGAGCTTTGCTGTAGAGACCGCCTCATTGGCCTCTGGCTCGAGCTTTGCTGGACAGGCCACCTCATTAGCCTCTGGCTTGAGCATTGCTGCAGAGGCCGCTTTGTCGGCCTCTGGCTGGAGCTTTGGTGGAGAGGCTGCCTCATCAGCCTCCAGAAGACGCTTGGCTGTAGAGGCTGCCTTGTCAGCCTCTGGCTGGAACTTTGCTGCAGATGCCACCTCGTTGGCCTCTGACTGGAGCTTTGCTGCAGAGACCACCTTGTCAGCCTCTGCCTGGAGCTTTGCTGGAGAGGCAGCTTCATTGTCCTCTGGAGGGAGCTTGGCTGGGGAGGCAGAGGCTGCCTTGTTGGCCTCGGTCATGAGCAGGATGTGGCTGTTTGTGTGGCCTGAAGCAGGTGCAGGATGTGGGAGGCCCCCCCATCAGCCTCGGGCACGAGCAGGGCATGGGAGGCCGCGCTGTTGGCCTCAGGCATGAGCAGGGCATCTGAGGCCATCTCATCAGCCTCTGGAAGAAGCTTGGCTGTAGAGTCCACCTTGTCTGCCTCTGGCTGGAGCTTTGCTAGAGAGGCCCCCTTATTGGCCTCAGACTAGAACTTTGCTGGAGATGCCACCTCGTTGGTCTCTGGAGGAAACTAGCCTGGGGAGGCTTTCTTTTTTTCCTTGGGCATGAGCAGGGCATGGGAGGCTGTCCTGTCGGCCTCGGGTTATGAGCTGGGCATCAGAGGCCGCACCATCGGCCACCAGAATAAGCAGGGTGTTGGAGGCCACGCTGTCAGCCTTGGGCGTGAGCAGCATGTGGCAGGCCTCTGGCTGGAACTGTGCTTAAGTGGTCATGCCGTAGGCCTCTTGCTGGAGCTTTGCTGGAGAGGCCGCGTCATCCTGCTCGGGAGGGTGCTCAGCCCGAGATGCTGGAGATTTGATGGCGAGGCTGCCTCCTTAGTCTCTGGAGGAAGCTTGGCTGGAGAGGCTGCGTTGTCGGCATCATGCTGGAGAGTTGCTTCAGAGGCCTCTTTGTCAGCCTCTGGAGGGAGCTTGGCTATGGGGGCCGCCTCATTGGCATCTGGAGGGTGCTCAACAGGGGAGTCCACTTCGTCTGCCTCTAAAGGCAGCTCGGCAGGGGAGGCTGCCTCATCGGCCGCTGGAAGGAGCTCAGCTGTAGAGGCCACCTTATCGGCCTCTGTAGGGAGCCCTGCTGTGAGCGCCGCCTAGTCAGCTTCTGGAGGTTGCTCGGCTGGGGAGGCTGACTCCTGTGCTTCTGAAGGCAGCTCAGCTTGGGAGGTCATTTCTTCTTCATCTCCAGCCTTCCTCTCCATGTAGTAGCTCATGAACGGCTGAATGGGTTTGGCCAACAGGTGCTCCTGGAAAATTCTAGGTCGGGATTAACCTCGGCCCACCAGAACACCCTTTTCAGGAGGCTCAGAAACTTGGCTGTACTTTCCAGGCCTGGGTCTCCCATGGCAACCAGGATCTCTGTCCACTGGCGTGCTTTCCCGGTGAGCCAGCACAACATGAACCTCAGCCACTGTTTCTCTTCAGGCTTATATTCAAAATAAAATTGGCACTGGAGCAAGCATCCTTCAGGAGGGCATTCAGTGCTGTTAAAGGGAGTTGGGGTATTGAATTACATGAAATCGAGAACTGACATGGTGATCCTGGCGTTACGCCCCTCTCGCATTCCCGCTGCATGCATGGTGCAGGTGAAGTATTCTGTCATGAAATGGAGGGCTGAGATGGATGCAGTTTAAGTTAAGCATTATATCTTTAATGGGAGGCAGGCAGGCAAATCCAATAACGATAAGCAATATCAAGGTTAAAAAACAGGCTTAGGTCAGGCAATGAACAAACAGAGTCAACTGGGCTAAGGCAAAACACGAAAACCAGGAAACTAGCAGAAGTCAGGAAAACAAAATAGCGAACTGAAGTCTAGGTGAATACAGTTGGGAAAACACTGAAGAGTACTTCACATCAAACATAGAAACACATTGGTTTAAATACACAAACAATTCAAGGGGCAAACTGAAAACAGGAGAGAATAATCAGGAGACGTGAGGGAGACAACCAATGACAGGACATGGGAGGAGACAAGACATGATTAAAAAAAAAACACATGGCAAAGTAAACAAACACATGACAACAAGGAAGAGTGTGCTGTAGTCCTGCGGGCTGCTATGCACATGAGGAGGTGATACGTGACAACAGGGAAAATTTAATATTGCACACCCTTATACTGCACTACTGCACCATATATTTATTTCTAATTTTGTGTATGTTAGGACTATTTTTTAACTGGGAATTGCAAACCAAATTTCACTGTACTTGTACAATGACAATAAAGATTCTCTTCTAATCTATTCTCAGGAGCACACACATACAGACGTGGACAAATTTGTTGGTACCTTTCCACGAAAAAAGAAGAACCCACAATTTTCTCAGAAATAACTTGAAACTGGCAAAAGTAATTGAAATCCATCATTGTTTATTCGATATTTAATAAAAATCAGACTTTGCTTTTGATTTTTGATTCAACAGAATATTTTAAATAATTAAACAAATGAAAATGGCATGGACAAAAATGATGGGTCCCTTAACCTAATATTTTGTTGCACAACCTTTAGAGTATCTGTAGCTCTCAGTGAGACCTCTGCACCTGTAAACAGGTAGTTTGTCCCACTGTTTCTGAGCAAACTGCTCCAGCTGGCTCAGGTTTGAAGTGTGCCTTCTCCAGACTGCATGTTTCAGCTCCACAGATTCCATAGATGTTTGATAAGATTCAGATCAGGGATCATTGAAGGCCACTTCAGAATAGTTGTTTTGTTGAAGAATGTTTTGTTCTTAGCCATTCTTGGATGCTTTTACTGTGGGTTTTGGGTCTTTATCAAGTTGGAGGACTCATGACCTGCGACTGAGACAGAGCTTTCTGACACTGGGCAGTATGTTTCGCTCCAGAATGCCTTGATAGTCTTGAGATTTCATTGTGCCCTGCACAGATTCAAGGCACTCCGTGCCAGATGCAGCAAAGTAGATGCAAAACATAACCGAACCTCCTCCATATTTCATAGTAGGTATGGTGTTCTTTTCTTTGAAAGCTTCATTTTATGTCTGTTAACATAGAGCTGTTGTGACTTGCCAAAAAGCTCCAGTTTTGTCTCATCTGTCCAAAGGACATTCTCTCAGAAGCATTGTGGCTTGTCAAAATAAAATTCCAGTCTGGCTTTTTTATGTTTTTCTTTCAACAGTAGAGTCCTCCTGGGTCTTCTTCCATTGAGCCCACTGTTGCTCAAAAAGTGACGGATGGTGCGACCAGACACTGATGTACCGTGACCTTGGAGTTCAGCTTGTATCTCATTGGAAGTTTTCCTTGGCTCTTTGTCTACCTTTTGCACTATCTTTCTGTTCAATCTGGGGATGATTTTCCTCTTGCGGCCACATCCAGGGAGGTTGGCTACAGTCCCATGGACCTTAAACTGTAGTCACAGGAACATCAAGCTGCTTGGCGATGGCCTTATAGCCCATGCCTTTAACATGCTTGTCTATAATTTTCTTTCTGATCTCCTCAGACAACTGTCTCCTTTGCTTTTTCTGGTCCATGTTCAATGTTGTACACACGATGACACCAAACAGCAGAGTGAATACTTTTCTCCATTTAAATAGGCTGAATGACTGATTACAAGATTGAAGGCATGTGTGATACTAATTAAAGGAAACAGTTAGCTTGAAATATGGCTATAATCTGAATATTTATAATCTTTTCTAGAGGTACCAACAAATCTATCCAGGCCATTTTAGAATATCTTTGTAGAATAAGCAATAATTTATCTCTTTTCACACTTTCTTTGCTTTACTCTATGACATACCCAAGGCATGCAGGTATATGTGAGATAATTGCTTTTAATTTGATCACTTTTCAGGAGGAATGAAGCATTGTTTCAGTGCACTGGAATAGTACCAACAAATTTGTCCACATCTGTAAATACACATAAATTCACATAATGAAAACGATTTACCTCATTTTAAAAATAATGGCTCATATTCAGAGTTAAGCGCATAATGAGGACTAAATACCGAAATTACACACAACTGTTCAGGAGTTGTGTTTGTATTATTATTTATGGATTCATATTTTATGAGTGATTTTTTTTGTATATTTTATCACTTCTATAATTACCCATATTTGTAACTTTTCAATATTAGCAGTTTTATACATAACAACAACAATAATAATAATAATAATAATAATAATAATAATAATAATAATAATAATAATCCAGCAGCATCCTAACAGCGCCCTCAGCAGGTCAGTTAAGAGAAAAACACATTTCACTAAACGGAAGTCTCAGTTTGGAAGTGCTTTACTGCCATCTTGTGGATGGAAAACTTTTTTGAATGCTCTTAATAAAAACTAATTAAATAATAATTTATTTTAATTATCAGTGTTTATAATCTTGAAACCCAGACTACATGTGTGTGTACTTAAAAAGTAATATCTAATTGGAAATGAAAATGTAAGACTTCTTGAATACAGTCAAAATTATCTAATATTTAGGACAAAAAAGGCTAGAAATGGTTTAAATCATGTTATAA
>CM040471.1:2683400-2694641 GCA_022758105.1 Pangasianodon gigas | reverse complement strand
AGGACCAAACCAGGCTGGTATGTGGGTACTGAGGGCCTCTCCACACTGCAGCTGTCTGCACACCACCTGCGCATCCTCAATATCCCACGAGTCATCACACACTGTCCCCCACGAGCCGCTGTGGAAAACCTCCAGCCTTCCTGCACAGTCTCCCCCAGAACCAACCAGCCTGATGGAGCTGGGGCCTGGATTACACACACACACACACACACACAAACACTCACACTGTCATTCAAAAGTATGAGTCAACTACTTTAATCAGTTATGAAAAAATCTTTAATTAATATGAGTAAAAAAGATTAATAATAATTTAACTAAAAATACAGCACATAATGTTTATTAAGTGTTAAAAAAGAACACTGTCTATCAGAACATTATAAAATATATAAAATGAATATTGAATGTACATTGGGTACTTATTTATTTACTTAATTATTTAATTTTACTTACTTTTTACTTTTCTTTATAATTATCACTTGAATTAAGTGAGTAAGTATACTCATCACATAAAAAACTAATGCACATGTAGCTTAAATAAACTTCCAAATTATTTAATTCACAGAGAAGGCTGATGTGTCAGAAGGCAACATTACCCATCAGCAAATTTGTAGATCTGAACATTTATAGCTCAGGACTGACTGAGTAAATTTTGGTACTGTAAAAAAAAATGCTTTTATATTTAACATGCCAAATAACTACTTTCCTACTGATCAAACTGTGTTTCTTACCTTTCATTTTAAAGTGCTGATTTTGTACATGCCTGCTCACTGGTAGGTGTTGTGCTGCTTACCTGAGCAGGTGATGTACAGCTGTTCCCCGGAGCTGCAGTTGACAGGTTGTGCACTTCTGCAGTTCCCCAGATGAGCTTCACTCCCAGAGCAGCTGAAACCCGTTACACACATGTGTTTGTGTTCAGTGGGGGATGGAGAGGAGCGGTAGTTCAGCACAGAGCCACAGCCCAGCTGTCTGCAGAGCACAGACGCCTCAGACAGACTCCACGAGTCCAGGAGAACTCTCCTCCAGTCCTGCCTGAAATAAATCTCCACCTCCCCCTGACACTCGCTCCCTCCAGACAACCGCACTCGCCCCTCATGAAATGCCACGGATGATCCTGAAGCAGAAGAACATCATTTTAATATTCTAATGAACACTGACTTTATTCACTAACGTGGTGTACGTGACGTTAATATCTCACCATTACAGATGACTCCAGCATCGTGTTTATGAGAGCATGCAGCTCGACTCCATGAGGAGATGTCACATTGTGATAGGTGTGTCTCATTCCCCTGACAATCAAACACATCAGCCCAGATGTGGCCACTCCCCTCCCCAAACCAGTCCACCTCCACCACAGCCACAGCACTCCCACAATCCAGCTGTGCACAGAGAACATCTGCAGCTCTCATATCCCAGCTTACAGCACAAACTGTGCCCCACTCACCGAGGTACTGGAGCTTCACTCGACCAGAACAGGAGTCCGATCCGTTCACCAGCCGAGCCTCTGTGTGACCTGAACAAACAGCCGAGAGCTCAGTGAAAGAGGAAAATTAACAAAGGTACCTTAAAGTTTGATTGACGGGTATGTGGTCTCTATTTAAACAGAAGTTAAATCATGATACTTAACCAGAACATATTAATCCCACATCGTTGTAATGGGAGCATTTTGAGTGTTTGAGTGAAGATGATGTTGGACAGATGGTAATGTCAGATTCGTTGCCTCTACACTGAAGCTCCTCTGTCCACACCTGACCCTCCCCTCGGCCAAAAGCAGCTGATCCCAGCACCTCCACAGGAATCCCACAGCCCAGCTCTCGACACACAACCTCTGTATCCTGCTGGTCAAAGTCAGCATCACACACTGTGGACCAGGAACCTCCATGAAGCACCTCCACTCTCCCAGAGCACCGGTGAGGACCAGCAGTGAGTCTCGGCTTTCTATGACCTGTGTTTTATTTCATTGTGTAAATATTGTGCAAAATCTTAAGAGCATATACTATCAAGAAAACATTCCAATGTAGTTACAAAATGCTTTCAATTTAAATAAAATAAAAATGTACTTAAATTAATGTATTGGAATAATACATTAATTAATCATGCTTATAATTTAACCAATTTTAATTTTTGTTTTTCTAAATACAGCAGTTTACCTGAGCAGATGACTCTAGCATCACGAGTATGATAACAGATATGTCCCCCTCGTGAGCTACAGTTGTTTAGTGTCGACTCTGATCCTCTACAGTACAAATCATATATCCAGATTGGTCCTGATCCTTGTCCAAACTCAGCCCAATGCCGCAGATCTGCAGGCTCCCCACAGCGCAGCTCTCTACACACCACTGCAGCATCTTTCATATCCCAGGCAGAACTACACACTGTTCCCCACTGTCCATCATGAAGAACCTCCACTCTCCCAGCACAGTGACTTCCACCATTCACCAACCTCACACCGTCTGAGAGAGAGAGAGAGAGAGAGAAAGACGTGTACCGAAGAATGGAGTGGGTAGAAAAAAAAGATCAAGGTCTGTGATGGTCTATGTAAGATACTGAACATCATTTTGAATAATTTTACTTTTTCCCACAAGAATCTGTCTAGACATAACAGATCTAAAAGAGAGACATCTTAGTGTTAAGAGCAGCATCTCAGTACTCTGGTATGTTCTCTGTTAAAATTAATTAAATCAATGACAGTAAATCCACTTTGATATTATTTATGATTGTGTTCCTGACTGAGATTACAAAATTGTCACATTATTATCATACCTGTCTGTATAACTGTCTTCTGATCAGCTGTAATGGCGTCATCAGGTTCATTTTCTACATTAAAACACAGACATTTAATGTTGTGAAAACATTAAAGTTACAAAAATAGTGTTTAAGAGTCACAACAATTACAGTGGGTCAGATTCAGAGTCAGAGACTTAAGTCCAAAAGTAACATCAATATGTGAGCAGGGAAAGTTCCTCATATTCAGAATCGGGTTATGCAGCTGTTCAGTTTCATGGGTTCTTCATTCATATTATTAAAATCACCTGCATGTAATTCATGGCTCTCAGGTTGTCAGATTACTTTTGAGCAGAAATGTGTGAGACAGGGTTTTCCAACAGCGTCTAGACCACTGAAAATGACACTTTTTAAAACTAATTCGCTGATACATGAATGAGAAGATGGTGAGTATTAAATAAATCTAATAGGGTTTGAGTATATTGAGAATATATTACTGCATGAATGGTCCTAGTTGTAATTATCACATTAATCACTGATTTAATTTAACAAAACGTCTTCCACACTCATTAAGTAGCAACCCATAGAATAGCACTTGATCCAGCACATCCTGTTATTTTACATTTAATTTTTTATATTGTGCTCTGACAGTTAATCATACGCACATTTAATGAAGCCACAAGACACTAAGGCAATATCATGTGATGGAATATAATGTATTTTAGCATGCTTTTAATGAGTTATTTTGATTTGGTGGAGGGAATGGAGACGGGCGAGTCCCTTTCTCCTTCCTCATCCACCAGATCCACTGTCCACTCTCTGGGATCGGAAGCCCGCTTTGCGGTTTCTTCTCCCCGGGGAAGGAGGTTGACGTGGAGGGCACCGATGATAATTTTCCCCCTCATATGGATTTGGTGGAGGGAATGGAGACGGGCGAGTCCCTTTCTTCTTCCTCATCCGCCAGATCCACTGGTCCTTTTATGTGGTTTCGCTTTCGCCGTGGCATGCCTAAAGCTCGCGAAAAGACGAAACATGAGGCAAAAACGGGCAGCATTTTAGGCGGTGTGTTTCTCCCTGCCCGCGCTATATTACGGGTGGGGATACACACAGTCTGTGCATTGTCTGTTGAGGAGCGGAGCCTGCATTGCGTGCGTTTGCCGCTGCGTGTGCTTCGCTCCCGGAAGGCTCTCTTTGAAGAGCCGCCACCTCCACGCCGGAGCCTACCTTTTTTCCCCGACCTCCACACCGAGGTGTCGAGGTCGTGGGGGAGGCCTTTCTAGACTCAGGAGATCGTTCTGCCAACCCTGCCACCCATGGTGCTTCAGGGCGCAGTGGTCTCTGGCGATTGCTTCTCTCAGTTTCTGCCCGGGAACGTAGCGGTACTGGGAGGCTCGCCACCTCTTTGGAGGTTTCCAGAGCAGATAGTTCGGCCGTCCCCTGCCGATCCGCCGCTTCAGGGCACCAAGCTAGCCGCTCTCATTACACCAGAGGTCAGTCTCGAGAGACTGATTCCCTTAGTAGACTATTTGGCAGCGTGGAACCTCTGCCGAATGTGTCTCAATGGGTCCTGCATACTGTAGAGAGAGACTACCGAATCCATTTGGTTCTCTAGCGCCTCGTTTTTGCGAGGTTCTTCCTACTTTGGTGGGCCTGAGCAGGCTCTGGTAATGGAACAAGAAGTAAACGCTCTCCTGAGGAAGGAGGCCATTGAGGTGGTCCCTCTTCACGATAGAGAGTCCGGGTTCTACAGCCGGTACTTCATCGTTCCGAGCTCAGACGAGCCGGCGGTTCCTCCCCCGCCGCTCTCTAGCTCTTGGGGCTGCCGGGCGGGAGCAGCTCCCTCCGCGTACCAGTGCCTCATACTGGGAGGCACAAAAAAAAAAAAAAAAAAAAAAAAAAAAAAAAAAAAAAAAAAAAAAACAACACTCTAAGCCGGGGTCTTCTAGGGTGAAGCCAGATCTGCGGACCGGTCTTCTGTCATAAAAGACCTTGGCCAAGAAGTCCTGACGCTGGTGGCCCAGGACTTCTGAGGGCAGGCCCCTCTGGGGAAGAGCGGTGTACACCTCATCATACGGTGCCCGTCTCTCCTCAGTGCCCTCAGGAGATCGATCTGCCAACCCTGCCAACCCTGCCACCTATGGTGTTTCAGGGCGCAGCGATCTCCGGTGAGCACTTCTCTCAGTTTCCGCCCGGGAACGTAGCGGTACTTAGAGGCTCGCTACCTCTTCTGAGGTCTCCAGAGCAGCTAGTTCGGTTGTCCCCTGCCGGTCTGCCGCTTCAGGGCACCGAGCTAGCCGCTCTCATTACACCAGAGGTCGGTCTTGAGAGACTGATTCCCTTAGTGGACTATTTGGCAGCGTGGAACTTCTGCCGAATGTGTTTCAGTGAGTCCTGCATACTGTAGAGGGAGGCTACCGAATCCAATTCGGTTCTCCAGTGCCTCGTTTTTCTGGGGTTCTTCCCAATCTGGTGGGCCCCGAGCAGGCTCTGGTAATGGAACAGGAAGTGCACACTCTCCTGAGGAAGGAGGCCATCGAGGTGGTCCCTCCTCACGACAGAGAGTCCGGGTTCTACAGCCGGTACTTCATTGTTCCGAAGAAGGGTGGAGGGCTGCGTCTCATTTTGGATCTGCGTCATTTGAACCGCTCAGTCGTGTGACTGAAGTTCAAGATGCTCACGATCAAACAGGTCGTGTCTCAGATCAGCTCCGAGGACTGGTTTGTCACGATCGATCTGAAAGACGCATACTCCCATCCTTCCCCAACACAGGAAGTTCCTGAGGTTTGCTTTCGGGGGCGAAGCTTACCAATATTGGGTTCTTCCGTTCGGCCTGGCACTCTCACCCTGCACTTTCACGAAGTGTGTGGATGCTGCTCTGGCTCCTCTGCAACTCCAGGGCAACCGCATACTGAATTATATTGACGATTGGTTGATATTAGCTCAATTGGAGCAGGTGGCGGTTCGGCATCAAGATGTCGTTCTCGCCCACATGAAGAGCTGGGGTTAAGACTAAACGCCAAGAAAAGTGTGCTTTCTCCAGTACAGGGAACCACTTATCTGGGCGTGGTGTGGGATTCAACCACGATGCAGGCACGTCTGTCTCCTGCTCGGATTGGTCGATCCTCACAGCAGTCACGAGAGTGAGAGAAGGCTGGTCACTCACTGTAAAGCAGTTCCAGAAACTGCTGGGTTTGATGGCAGCTGTGTCCAACGTGATACTTTTTGGCCTGCTGTACATGAGACGCCTACAGTGGTGGCTCAAGACCAAGGGGTTCTCCTAGAGGGGAAACCTGCTTCGCATGATCAAGGTCACACGGCGATGCCTACGTGCCTTAGACATGTGGAGGAAACCTTGGTTCTTGTCTCAGGGCCTGGTGCTGGAGCTCCTTGTCGCCGTGTAATGCTAGCAACGGACGCATCTCTCACCGGTTGGGGAGCAGTCATGAGTGGCCGCTCAGCCCGTGGTCCGTGGAGCGGCCGCCATCTCACGTGGCACATTACCTACCTGGGGATGATGGCCGTGTTTCTAACTTTGAAACACTTTCTCCCAGACCTAAGAGTTCATCGTGTGTTGGTGCGCACCGACAACACAGAGGTGGCCTCTTACGTCAACCACCGGGAAGGTCTGTGTTAGCGCCCCCCCTTTACAGGCTGGCGCACCAGATCCTTGTGTGGTCCCAGGGGAAACAACTCCTGTTTGGAGCAGTTTACATCCCTGGGCATCTCAATATGGGAGCAGACATCCTGTCGAGGCAGGGGCCGAGGCCCGGGGAACGGAGACTTCACCCTGAGATGGTGAAGCCAGCTCGACCCAGTTAACTGCCCAGTTGGTACAGTGCTGGAGTTCCTCTAGGTCCGATTCTCCGCAGGGTTGACCCTCTCCACCTTGAAGGTCTACGTGGCGGTCTTTGTGGCCTATCACGCCCCTCACGGTGGTCAGTTTATGGGCAGACACCCTCTAGTTACATGTTTCCTCCGCGGTGCGCTGAGGCTGAGGCCTCCGGTACGATCTCATGTCCCTCCGTGGGATCTGGCTGTGGTGCTGAGGCTTTCTGTAAACCTCCTTCTCTTGAGAGAGTTGGGGATCTACAGGCCCTCTCAGTGGCCCTCTCTTTTTAGGCTTTATGCCCAGTCTGGCCAAAGCGTTTCTCAACCCTCAAGCGGGGTATATTCCCAAAAGTTCCCTCTTCTACACCACGGCCTGTTGTGCTCCAGGCCTTCTGTCCTCCTCCCTTTCGGAAGCCCGACCAGCAGAGGCTTAACTATTGTGTCCAGTATGAGCACTGGACGCATACGTCCTCAGAGCTGCCCGGTGGGTCGTGGATGCCATCTATCTGGCCTATGAGTCCTCTGATCTCCCCTCGCCCTTTGGAGTCAAGGCTCACTCCACTAGAAGTGTGGCGGCCTCCAAGGCCTTTCTGGCAGGTGTCCCTGTGCAGGACGTCTGCAACGCTGCGGGTTGGTCCGTGCCCCTGACTTTCGTCGGGTTCTATGGCCTCGACATGCGAGCCCCTCCAGGCTCTTTTGTTCTCTCGCCCTAGCTGTGCTGTTCCACACTGGGCAGGGATTTGTAAGTCTGGCGGCGTGGGCATACTCGTTCCCATAGCGTTTCGACGCAGCTCGAGTTCCTGAAGGGGAACGTCTCCAGGTTACGTATGTAACCATGGTTCCCCGAGGGAACGAGACGCTGCGTCTCAGTGCCATACTTCCGGCATCCCTGCGAGCGCCTGCTTCATTCTCGAAGCTGCCGCTGTATCCACCGCTCGTGCTTTTAAGCTTCCTGGTCGCTACGTCACCCCGCCCGTGATGTCTCGCCCATCCATTGGACTGATTACACATGTGATTCAGAGCGTGGTCATGCTGAAGGCGTTCCCATAGCGTTTCGACGCAGCGTCTCGTTCCCTCAGGGAACCATGGTTACATACGTAACCTGGAGACGATTTTCTAGAACATAATACGATTAAAAGCAATTTACCTGAGCAGGTGACTCCAGCATCATCACCATGACCACAGTTATTGATCCCCCACCCTCGTGAACTACAGTTCTTCAGTGTCGACTCTGGTCCACTACAGTCCACATCATCCATCCAGATTGGTCCTGATCCTCGTCCAAAGTGAGCATAATACCGCACATTTACAGGCTCCCCACAGCCCAGCTCTCTACACACCACTGCAGCTTCTTTCATATCCCAGTAATCATCACACACTGTTCCCCACTGTCCATCATGAAGAACCTCCACTCTCCCAGCACAGCGACTTCCACCATTCACCAACCTCACACTGTCTGAGAGAGAGAGAGAGAGAGAGAGAGAGAGAACATGATTCTGAGTGTAGGTTATTTCCCTGACATTTGGGCTCATGGTCTCATAACATCTATTTTCCAAAGTGGAGATCAGTTCGACCCTAACACTTACCGAGGCGTCTCTGTGAACAGTCATCTAAGGAAGGTTTTGTGTAACATCATTAACTCGACACTTATAGACTTCATTACCAAGCACAAAGTCTGAGTAAAAGTCAGATTGGATTCACATCAAATCACAGCACCACTGATCACATTTACCTCCACTTTTGAAAAGAGGTGTTGTAAGACCTCTCTCATTCTCTCTCACACATGAACACACACACTCTTTCTCTCTCACTCACTCACTCACACACACACACACTCTCTTTCTCTCTCTTTCTCTCTCTCTCTCTCTCTCTCTCTCTGTGCATCAGTGTTGCCAACTGATTACGTCATGTGTCATTAGCATATTAATGACGTGATCACGTCGTATTTGCATTCTGTGCAATGTCGGCACTTCATAACTGTTTTCTCCCCTAATCCATGCTCACAAACTGTTTTAATATTAATATATAGCCGAATGTCCAGTAAAGCTGTTCTCAATTACATATTTTATGTCAGTCAACGGAACAGAACTTACTACATGTTAACCAGAAGTTACTGGAATGAACTAAAGCCCTGTGGTAATGAGTAATATAAGCGCATGACAAGAATAAACGGTCAAATAATTTTTCAAATTTAATACAAAGGAGAAGCTAGTAAGTGATTGGTCTGTGGCAACACAGCGTGCACATGCGCAGTTCATTCACATCTACGTCAGCTGCTGTGCGGTCAACGGAATGCGCTGCTCATCTCTCAGCCACTCACTGAACAGTGCAGACGCACAGAGGGGTGTGACTGCAGCGGGGAAGCAAGACCTCATGCTTGCGCAGGACAGTACTGGTGACATTTGAAAAGTTGCTAAGGTTTGTCTAAAAAGTAGCTAGATTTGTCGCTAGTCGCTTTTTTTGAAAAAAGTCACTAAAGGGGTCTGAAAAGTCGCTAAATCTAGCGACAATGTAGCTAAGTTGGCAACACTGGTGCGCATGCATGAGTGAGTGGGCGGAGTTGGCGTGTGAGTGAGAGTTTCACAGCGTGAGTGAGTTTCTACTTTCTGTTTTCACTTCTTCTTCATACCCTTTAATTAAACATTTGTTAAAAATTTTCATTGTGAGGTTCAACATATAGTGGGAAATTAGGAAAAGTTCTTGCATTAAACTGAAGAACGCCGTCCTCCAGCCTTTCGCTGGCGGGTAATGGCGTCTTCAAAGCGGATAGGGTTAGAGCGGCTGTCCCGCAGTCATATTAAAATCATGCCTGTGGTGAATTGCTCCATGGAGGAGTGTGCTTTAGCCGTTGGAAAAGCTGTCGGGTACGACAGCATAATGTCAGCGTCCCAAATGAATAGCGCTGTTGTGATTTTTTTAGATAGCAGTGAAAAAGTGAACAGTGTGGTGCAGAGTGGAATCGTGATACAGGATACATATACCACAGTGATGTCTCTAGTCCAACCAGCTAAGAAAATTACATTGTCCAATGTTCCTCCATTTATTAAAGATGAGCTTCTGATTAAAGAACTGTGTAGATATGGAAAAGTAGTGTCACAGATGAGGAAAATTTCACTAGGCTGTAAATCTCCTCTGTTGAAACATGTGGTCTGCTTCAGATGACAAGTTTACATGATCCTAAAGAATGAAACAGAAGAAATAAATGTTTCATTCAAGTTCAGAATTGATGGCTTTGACTATGTAGGGTTCACAAGTTCAGAAATAATGAGATTTAAATTTTAAATGTGGAGAAGAAGGGCATATTAGACGCTCATGCCCTGAGCAGACTGAGAACAATAATGCTGAAAATGTAGATAATGAAGTGGTTGAACATAATGGCGCTGGTGGCGTAGAAGGCGGAAGCGAGCCCTCTGAAGTTACGAGCATTCTGGTTGAGGCTGAAGGTGGAATCAAATATATGAGTGAATCCAGTGACATAGGATTGAGGGGATCAGAAACTGTAGAAAAAGGAATGTTAAATGAAGTTACTGATGCAGTGGAGCAAATGATAGAGGAAGAACATGACAGAGTGTGTGAGCGATGAAGTGCTCTTTAAAATACCCACCAGTAAAAGAAAATGAACCAGAGCAAAGGCGGAGAAAGCCAAGGCAAACCGACAGTCGGAAATGCAAGTTGATAAAAATGAGACTGAGACCAGTACAATTGATGACTCTGATAGTGATAGAGATGACAAAAGGCACAGCCAGAGCAGGAGAAGTACTTACTCCTTTGAAAGAGTAAGGTCTTTTTTACAAAGAACAAAAAAATATGAAAAATGTGCAAGTTACAGATTACTTCCCAGACCGAAAGATGTTTATTGATGTGGTTGGAAGGTTGATCAGAAGTGAAGGTGAAGAACAGTTTACAGCACAAGAAATATATAGGTTAAGGAAAATTGTTGTCAAACTGAGATCAGAAATCCAAATTGAAAATGGATTTGAAACGACCTAGAATGCTTTGCTCTCCTAGACCACTGTATATTTTGTGTCTTTTAATTTTAACGTATGTCTCAATGAGTGTAGTGAGGGTGGGCACTCTTAATATAAATGGGGCACGGGACATGTACAAAAGAGCAGTGCTGTTTGAGTTAATAAAGCAAAAGAACATTGATGTTGTGTTTCTGCAGGAGACACATAGTGACCGTTGTAATGAAAATGATTGGAGAAAAGAATGGGAAGGGGAGGTGGTGCTCACTCATATGAGCTCCACTAGCGGAGGCATAGCTATTCTATTCGCTAAGAATATTGTTCCCATCTCCTATGAAATAAAACAAGAGATTCCCGGTAGACTAATGTTAGACTAACAGTTAGATATCAGTTTGGGTCTTATTTCTATTGACCAGGAAAAAGCGTTTGATAGAGTCGAGCATCAGTACCTTTGGAAAACTCTTAGCGCTTTTGGTTTTGGGGAAAGGTTTATTAGTATGATTAAGGTGTTGTACCAAAACATTGGAAGTACGCTGAAAATTAATGGTTGCTTACGTACCCCTTTTAAAGTCTCTCTCTCTCTCTCACACACACACACACAAACACACATTCTCTCTCACACACACTCACACACAATCTCTCTCTCTCACACACACACTCTCTCTCTCTCTCTCACACACACACACACACACTCACTCTCTCTCTCTCTCTCTCACACACACACACA
>CM040471.1:2658757-2671682 GCA_022758105.1 Pangasianodon gigas | reverse complement strand
ATATTTCTTATTTTAGCAATATTTCTGAGATGAAAGAAAGCAATCCTAGTTATATTATCTACATGAGCTTCAAAAGAAAGACTAGAGTCGATAATCACACCAAGGTCTTTTACTGCTGCACATGATGAAACAGAAAGGTCATCCAGAGTTATTATGTAATCAGAAAGCTTACTTCTAGCTGCATGTGGTCCTAGTACAAATACTTCTGTCTTGTCAGAATTAAGTAAGAGAAAGTTAATAAGCATCCAGTTTCTAATGTCTTTTACACAGTCCTCAACTTTATTAAGCTGGTGTCTGTCATCTGGCTTTGCTGAAACATACAACTGTGTGTCATCAGTGTAACAGTGGAAGTTAATACCATGCTTATGGATAATTTTACCCAGAGGTAGCATATATAGAGAAAAGAGCAGTGGGCCTAAAACAGAGCCTTGCGGGACACCAAACTTTACCTTAGTATGAGAAGAGAAGTCACCATTTACGTCTACAATCTGATAACGATCAGTCAAATAAGACCTGAGCCAGGAAAGGGCTGTTCCCTTAATGCCTACTACATTTTCTAGTCTATCGAGGAGAATAGCATGATCAATGGTACCAAAAGCTGCACTAAGGTCAAGCAGCACCAGCAAGGAGACACAACCCTGATCAGAGGCCAGTAGTAAGTCATTTACAACTTTAACCAGTGCTGTCTCTGTGCTATGATGAGGCCTAAATCCTGACTGATACAGACGTCAGACCTTAACCTCTCTGGCACAAATAACCGACCCGGTGGGCACCCGGACGGAGGCGTTACCCCTTGTAAGGCCGTGTGGACCTTAGACTCATTCTCCCAAGTGATGGTGGAGACCACGAGTCTCTCGGGTAAAATAAGCTCGGGAGTAGTCTGCCGATCGGAAGAATCAAAAACGCGGGACAAGGCGTCGGGCTTGATGTTCTTAGAGCCCGGACGGTACGAGATGGAAAAAACAAAACGACCGAAAAAAAAGAGCCCACCGAGCCTGCCTGGAGTTAAGACGTTTGGCCGATCTGATATATTCAAGGTTCTTATGATCCGTCCAGACGATAAAAGGCACCCCCGAGCCTTCCAACCAATGACGCCACTTCTCCAAGGCCAACTTAATCGCCAACAGCTCTCTATTACCAATGTCATAATTCTGTTCGGCGAGAGACAGGCGATGAGAAAAAAAGGCGCACGGATGCATCTTGCCGTCCGAGGAGGAGCGCTGGGACAGAACCGCGCCCACCCCCACCTCCGAAGCGTCGACCTCCACCACAAACTGACACGAAGGATCGGGGGCAATAAGAATAGGGGCCGAAATGAAGCGGCTCTTGAGGTTGGTAAAAGCTGCGCTCGACCAGCTAAACGCCGTCTTGGTGGAGGTCAAGGCGGTCAGAGGGGCTGCGAGCTGGCTGAAGTTGTGAATGAAACGCCGGTAAAAATTGGCGAACCCCAGAAACCTCTGCAGGGCCTTGCAAGAGTCAGGGGTTGGCCAATCCACCACAGTCTTGATCTTATCGGGATCCATGCGCACCCCCCCAGACGAAACGATGAACCCCAGGAACGGAACAGACTGTGCATGAAAAACGCATTTCTCCGCCTTGACAAAAAGCCCATTCTCGAGCAGCCGAAGAAGCACTCGCCTGACGTGCTGAACATGTTCCTGGAGAGAGGAGGAAAAAAATCAATATGTCATCCAGGTAGACATATATGAACTGATCAACCATATCTCTCAGCACGTCATTAACGAGTGCCTGAAAAACAGCCGGAGCGTTAGACAGCCCGAAAGGCATTCAAAATGCCCCCTGGGGGTATTAAAGGCGGTTTTCCACTCATCCCCCTCCCTTATGCGAACCAGATGATAGGCGTTGCTCAGGTCCAGTTTAGTGAAAAAAGACACCCCCTGCAACCGCTCGAAAGCTGAAGACATCAGCGGCAAGGGGTAAGTGTTCCTTACCGTGATGCTGTTCAGCCCCCGGTAATCAATACACGGCCGCAGAGAACCGTCCTTCTTGCCCACAAAAAAGAACCCAGCCCCTGCAGGGGAGGAGGAACGACGAATGAGCCCTGCTGCCAAAGAATCAGAAATATATTTCTCCATGGCCTTCCTCTCTGGGGCAAAGAGCGAGTATAACTTTCCTTTAGGCGGAGACTTACCTGGCAATAAATCTATGGCACAGTCATAGGGACGGTGCGGCGGGAGAGAAGCGGCCAGAGACTTACTGAACACTCCCTTCAGGTCCATGTACTCCTTGGGCACGTTAGACAGATCCACCGACTCCTTCTGGAAAACAGAACTACACACAGACAAACAGGCAGACACAAGACAATTAGCATGACAATATTCGCTCCATGATAAGACCATACTGGAACGCCAATTAATGTGAGGGTTATGGAGCGAGAGCCAGGGGTGACCTAAGACAACAGGAGCGAGCGGGGAGTCGGCGAGAAGGAAGCATATCTCCTCCGAGTGATTCCCCGACATGATGAGTGTTAACGGACCGGTGGTGTGCGTAATAGTGGAGAGAGCTTGGCCATTGAGAGCACTGACGGAGATGGGCTGGTTAAGCATTGACACAGGCAGATGAAGTTGGAAAGCAAACTGAATGTCCATAAAATTACCTTCCGCTCCAGAGTCCAAAAGGGATTGACCGGGGTGAAGTGTGCTTGCCTGCTGCAGCCGTACCGGAAAGAGATTTGTAGAAGAGGCTTTACCTGCTGATATTCCACCCGACAGTAGCCTCTGATCTACTGTCGGGCGGTGGCTTTTACCGGACAGCCCGAGGCAATGTGTCCCGCCCCTCCGCAATAGAGGCACAATCTTCTTGTCCGACGGCGATCCTTCTCCTCCCGGGACAGTCGGGCTCTGCCCACCTGCATGGGCTCCGGATCGTGCGCAGGGCTGACTGCATCGCTGGAGAGGGAAACCGGGAGATCCACAGCAACCGGAACTGCGCGTCGTAGCCCCCGCTGTTCCTGCTGCTGTAGGAATGCGTCCACCCTAATGGCCAGAGCGATAAGCCCGTCCAGGGATGTTGGGAGCTCCAGCATAAATATCTCCCTTTGGATGCGGTCTGCCAGCCCATGCAGGAACATATCCCACTGCGCCTCCTCGTTCCAATTACACTCTGCCGCCAGGGTGCGGAACTCGATTGAGTAATCCGAAACCGGAAGATTGCCCTTACGTAAGTCGGCCAGCTTCTGAGCTGCCTCGCGTCCCGTCACGGCACGATCAAAAACCATCCTCATCTCTTCGGCGAGTGTCTGGAACGAGGCACAGCACGGATGTTGGTTTTCCCATACCGCTGTCCCCCACAACGCCGCATTCCCAGAGAGTAACGTCAGCACCAGCGCCACCTTGGATCGCTCGGTAGAGAAAGTCTGCGGCTGGAGAGAAAAAAAGAGCGAGCACTTGGTGAGGAAGGCTCGGCAGAGCCGCAGCTCACCAGAATATGAGGCGGGAGGTGGTAGGTGTGGCTCGGGTTGAGTACTAAGCGGCGATTGAGGGGGTAAACGTTGGGGAGCTGGCGCAGTGGGTGATGTTGCCGGTTCTCAGTAGTTGCACTTGGGCAGTGAGCTCGGACACCTGCGCCACCAAAGCCTGTACCGCGCGACCCGCGGCGACCATCTGTTCCTCTTGCCTGTCGAGACGCGCGGCCGTGTCAGAGAGAAAGCTGTTGACGTCGGCGGCACTCGCTGAATCCTTTATAATGGTCAGTTCGTTCTGTCACGGCAAAATAGGAGGCGGATTCAAGAGCGAGTAAATCTGAGGCTTTTAATGAGGTTGCAGGTAAAGACAGGCTGAGCAGACAGTCCAAGGGAGCCAGCTGGGAACAGTAATCCTCCAGAGTTCAAAGAACACAGCACAACCGCTGAACTGTGAAAGAGCACAAACATGAAAACAACGAACTGACAAAAGACAGGACAAACGCTGAGGTATAAATAGAGCCGGTAATGAGTGGCAGCTGAAAGCAATGAACTAATCAACCGTAGTACATGAAACGGCCAGAAGGGGCCGGTGAACCCATGAACCATGACACATTCCTACATAGTGTATCATTTACTGTATTTTTAAGGTTTTACATAACAATTAATACAATACAAACGATATATTAAATAGGTAAATGTATTTATTTTACAGAATACGATGATGTGGAGGAGAAATCTCAGAAAGACAGGGACCATGTGACTGAGACATGCCACCAAAGGCCTTTTCTCAGAAAATTACGCTTTTTTAAACGCAAAAAATGATTTTATTATACTTCCAAAAATGTCATGTTTTCTGAACTGTGTTCATTTCCCCCTAGTTATTAGCAAATAGAGTAGGGAGAGTTAAATCACCTTTCATATTACCTAATGCAATGTCTCCAGCTTTTCTTTTATAATACTTTTTATTTCTTAAAACATCACTTGTTTATTAATAGTTTAAAAAAGACACAAATTACCTTTATGTTCAATGCTATTCTTTTAGCTATAAACCATAGTTGAACTGGATTAGAGAATTCTGTTCTGCCCATTATCTGGTCATGGTGTATAGCTGCCACCTAGTGGCCATTTTCAATATTGCAGTTTTGTTATTCTTCCGTACGCTGTGTTGATTTAGGTCAGTAACAGTCAACGTGCAGCATCGGCTTCAATTCAGCTCAAAAACAGTCATTGCCTTGGAGAAAGATATGCCTGTAAGTTTGCTGACTATTTGTAAGCGATCTATAAGAGTGTTATGTGGTAACATAATATTACTTCTTGAAAGTGAAGTTTGTGATCGATGTAATATGATAATGTGAGAAAGTGTTCCATCACATCTATACGCACTGTACGAGACTGTACGAGTTCATATATATATGTATATCAAATGAATTAATGTACAATTTGTAATTTCATTTCTTGTTTATTGTATTACAGTTTTACAAAAAAGGAAAAGAGCAATCCCAGAAGTAAACATTCTGGAAAGGATAAACTATTTTTGTGTGTTTGTTAGCTAGCTGACTAGCTTCTTCAGAGTGACGCAGTTGAGAGGACAGCACAAATTCCTTTATGAAATATTCATACTATGACATGCTAATTAGATAGCTTGCTATACTGCATTTTTTTATTGTTGCAATTTTTAGGTAGCTGGCTATGTTGCAAGCCAGATATATTATATGCAAGTATCATAAATATATATACAGGTTTCATTAACTATTCTCAGATTTTCATTTTAAATTCTCAGGTTTCATTCAGGATTCTCAGGTTTGTTTCCTTATTCTCAGGAATTTGTTTTATTTTCTAAAGTTTCATTCAAAATTCTCAGATTTTAAATGAATGATGGACAGTTAATTTTAATATTACATCTTAATAAACAGTATACAAGCAAATGTGACTTTTTAACTTTCCAGAATGAGAACAAGTAAATATTTTGATTTATGCATAGTTTTATTTGCTCTTTTGACTATTGTGTAACAATCATCTATTTTTATACATTCAATGAAATAAAAGTGCTTTGATTATTTTTAGTATAATGTGATGATGTGTGTTTGAGTTGAGTGAGTGGCTCTTGTAGTGATGAATCTGTGGTCAACATCCTTATAGAACATCTCAGGCAGTAAAAAATAAATAAATATTTATATACTGATCAGAAGGTTGTGAGTTCAAATCCCAGCACCACCTTGAGCTCGACCCTTAACCCTCAACAACTCCACTATATAATAAAAACTTCGGTTAAATGAATAAATGTAAATATACACACACACACAGAGCTGCTCTCTCTCCTAACTCTCCGATATACAGATTCTTAGACACACACACAGGTATAAAGTGTTTATCAGGACACCCAGTTACTGCCACGGTTTATGTGGACTCACCTTTCCTAACATTCCATGAATTAAATTCCTGTCAGAAACACACACACACACGAGAATGTCCCTAGGTTACGTCTGTAACCATGGTTCCCTGAGGGAACGAGACGCTGCATCGACAGCGCTTTGGGAACACCTCTGCGTGACCACGCTCTGAATCACACATGTAATCCGTCCAACGGAATCGCGTGACCTCACCAGCGGGATCATCTAGTGACCCCGAAGTATAAAAGCGCATGCGGTGGAGCCGGCGCCAGCTTCAGGAGAGTGAAGGAAGTGCTTTCAGGGATGCAGGAAGTATGGTACTGAGACGCAGCCTCTTGTTCCCTCGGGGAACCATGGTTACAGATGTAACCTAGGGACGTTCCCCTTCGGGAACTTGAGCTGCATCGACACCGCTTTGGGAACGAGTATCCAACACCACCAGACTGACAAATCCCTAGTGTGGAAGGGCACAACAAGGTCAATAGACCTGAGGAGCCGGGAGTGGCATCAAGGTCAAGGCTGTAAAACCTGATGAAAGTCAGAGGGGTGGACCATCCCGCAGCATTGCAAATATCCTGGAGAGAATCACCAGAAGAGAAGGCATTGGAGGCCGCCATACTTTGAGTAGAATGAGCCTTGACCCCCAACGGAGAGGGGAGATCAGAGGACTCGTAAGAAGTAGTGACAGCATCCACTATCCACCTGCTGAGGGTCTGCTTGTTTGCAGGAAGACCCTTCTTTTAAGGACCGTAGCAGACAAATAGCCTGTCTGACTTCCTCCACAGGGCAGCTCTGTGGATGTATATGTCCAGTGCTGGCACTGGACACACACAATTAAGCTTTTTCTGGTCATGGTCCCAAAAGGGAGGTGGACAGAATGCCTGAAGCACGACTGGCCGTGGAACCACAGAGGGCACCTTAGGAACATACCCTGGTCTGGTGTAAAGAAAGGCTCTGGCCATGCCAGGGGCAAACTCTAGAAAAGAGGGGGCCACAGAAAGAGCCTGAAGGTCACTGACTCTCTTCAGGGAAGAGATGGCTAATAGAAATACAGTCTTGACTGTAAGAAATCTCACCTCCTCCAAAGGTTCAAAGGGAGGTTTGGAAAGGGCCTCTAAAACCACGGCCAAATCCCAAGAAGGCACTCTAGGCCTTACCGGGGGCCTCAGCCTCCTGGTACCATGGAGGAAATGTGTCACTAACGGGTTTCTCCCCAGAGATTGCCCACCCAACGGAGCAATAGCAGCCACATGAACTTGTAAAGTGGATGAAGATAACTCTGTGGCAAAATGCTCTTGCAGAAATTCCAGCACTGAACCAACAGGGAAGTTAACTGGTTCTAACTGATGGTTTTCACACCATGTCGTGAACAGGTGCCACTTAGCAGCATACGATTTCCTCGTGGAGGGAGCTCTGGATTGGAGTATGGTCTCCACAACCTCGGTTGAGAGACCAGAGGCTACGAGCTGTGCCCCCTCAGGGGCCACAGCCACAGCCTCCATAACTCCGGACGAGGGTGAAATAGGGTACCCCCTGCCTGAGAGAGGAGATCCCGCCTGACGGGAATCTTCCAAGGAGAGTCTTCAAGAAGGACTACCAGGTTCGCAAACCATGGCCGGCCCGGCCAGTAAGGGGCTACTAATAGAAGACATACTCCATCTCGGCGGACCCTCTCCAGAACTCCCGGGAGCAGAGTGATCAGGGGGAAAGCATACAGGCGCAGCCTCGGCCACATCTGTACCATAGCGTCCAGTCCAAGAGGAGCTGGGGGAGTGAGGGAAAACCAGAGGGGACAGTGCAAAGTCTCTTGGGTCGCAAACAAATCCACTTGTGCTCTGTAAAACATCCTCCATATCTGCTCCACCACCTCTGGGTGGAGCCTCCATTCCCCCGGCCTCAGCCCCTGCCTCGACAGGATGTCTGCTCCCTGATTGAGGTGCCCCGGGATGTATACTGCCCTCAGTGAGAGCAGCTTCCCTTGGGCCCACAGAAGGATCTGGTGCACCAGTCTGTAAAAGGGGCGCGAGTGCAGACCCCCCTGGCAGTTTAAGTAGGAGACCACTGAAGTGTTGTCCGTGCGTACCAACACATGATGGCCCCTCAGGTCTGGGAGAAAATGTTTCACTGCTCGAAACACGGCCAGCATCTCCAGGCAGTTTATGTGCCACTTGAGATGGGGCCCTTCCCACAGACCCTGGGCAGAGCGGCCACTCATGACCGCCCCCCAGCCCGTGAGGGAGGCATCCGTCATTAGCGTTATGCGACGACAAGGAGCCCCCCAACACGGGGCCTTGTAACAGGAACCATGGTTTCTTCCACATGTCTAAGGCCCGTAAGCCTCGCCGCATAACCTTGATCATGCGAAACGGGTTGCCCCTCGGGGAAAACCCTTTGGTCCTTAGCCGCCACTGCAAGGGTCTCATGTACAGCAGTCCAAAAGGTATCACGTTGGATGCAGCTGCCATCAGACCCAACAGTCTCTGAAACTGTATAGCAGTGAGTGACTGGCCTTCTCTCACTCTCTTGACCGCCGTGAGGATTGACTCGATCTGAGCAGGAGACAGACGTGCCTGGATCGTGGTCAAATCCCACGATTGAGCTAAAATCAACCAATCGTCGATGTAATTGAGTATGCGGATGCCCTGGAGTCGCAGTGGAGCCAGAGCAGCATCTACACACTTGGTGAAAGTGCGCTGTGAGAGTGCAAGACCGAACGGAAGAACCCGATATTGGTAAGCTTTGCCCCCAAAAGCAAACCTCAGGTACCTCCTGTGCTGAGGAAGAATGGAAATGTGGAAGTATGCATTTTTCAGATATATCGTGACAAACCAGTCCTCGGACCTGATTTGAGACACAATTTGTTTGAGTGTGAGCATTTTGAACTTGAGTCTCATGACTGAGCGGTTTAGTAGACGCAGATCTAAAATGGGACGCAACCCTCCATCCTTCTTCAGAACTATGAAGTACCGGCTGTAGAACCCGGACTCTCTGTCGAGAGGAGGGACCACCTCGATGGCCTCCTTCCTCAAGAGAGTATCTACTTCTCATTCCATGACCAGAGCCTGCTCAGAGCCCACCAGAGTGGGAAACACTCCCTTCCCCAGAGGGGCCTGCCTTTTTTGTCGAAGCCCTCTTATTGACGATGACGGTCCTCAGATCCGTCATCTCCCTTGGCCTCAACTTGGAGCGCCACCCTGACTCCCTCTTTTCAGGTGGAGTGCGAGTGGCGATGCGGCTGGTACACGGCTGTGGCTGCTCCCGCCGAGCAGCCCCGTGAGAGTGGCGAGGGAGAAATCGCTGGAACGCTCTATCGGAGCATCCAGGAGAAAGACCCTGTCTTTTTCTTTTAAATTAGACAGGATCAGCCACAAATGTCTCTTCATAGCCACCAGGGCTGCCATAGACCGCCCAATTGCCCTGGCGGTCTCCTTAGTGGCCCGGAGAGAAGTCTGCGGCACGACGCAGTTCTGCAATGTCGTCATTCTTTATTTCATCTCCCTCGTCCAACTCTTTAAGCAGGTCAGCGTGGTATGTCTGTAACACCACCATGGTGTGCAGGCAAGCACCAGCCTGACCCGCCTCCATGTACGCTTTGCCCACCAAAGCCGAGGAAGTCCGAAGCAGCTTGGAGGGCAATACTGGGGCCTTAAGGGACGATACACTGCTGGGAGAGAGAAGCGCCCGCAAACGTCTCTTCAACCCGGGGAATCACCCCATACCCACGCTCTTTCAGTCCCACCACATTAGAGTAGTGAGAGACATTGGGACTGAAGAGGCGGGCCGAGTATGGATTATTCCATGATCTGGACAGCTCGGTGTGCAAATCAAGAAAGAAAGGCAGGCCCCGGCGTGGAGGAAGTGACTTAGATCACAGAAAACGCTCATCTAACTTGCTGCGCTGACGTGCTTCCTGCTTTTCAGTTGGCCAGTCAATATTTAATTTAGCCACAGCTCGAGTCACCACCTCCAATAACTCCTCAAACTGGACAGACTGTGGTGGCAAGTCCACAGACTTGTCCTCTGCGGTGCTCCCCTCACCTCCCAAGCGTCAAGCCCTTTCCCAGGGGGGAAGAAACCGTTTCAAAATGTGCTTCCATTCCCTGAGAGTGAGCACTGGATCTGGCAGGTGAGGAAGAAGACAGGGCTCTGCCTGTCTCCATTCCCTCTGCCAAATCCATCTGCGAACCCCACGATCTGAGTCGCCGCTCTGCCTCGGCAGAAGCGAGACTCGAACCGCAAGGAACGCTGGAGAGAGTGCCCTCCTCAAAGGGAGCGGAGCGTATGCATCGAAAGCCGGACACGATGCGGGCAATCAGCTCCCTCAAGAGCTGATCGAGTGTGCTTCGCTCCCAAACAAGCTACACACAGACTGTGAGTATCCCCACCCGTAATGAAACGCAGGCAGGGAGAAACACACAGTCTAAATGATTGTTTGCCTTTGCTTGCCATATTTTACTAGAGTGCTTTGATACAATATTGAGACATACAACAATAAATAAGACGAACACACATAGAGCGCTTACTGAACAACAGAAGCTGGCGCCGGTTCCACCGCATGCGTTTTTATACTTCCGGGTCGCTACGTCATCCCGCCGGTGACGTCATGCGATTCCGTCTGACGGTTTACACACGTGATTCAGAGCGTGGTCGACACAGCTCGAGTTTCCGAAGGGGAACTAAGATGGCGGCGCGTTCACACATAGCGGCTTTGCGGTCTCGGAAACTATTCTACTTATTTATTTAGTATTTTCTTTCTGTTTATATTACTACTAGTTAGCGCAAACATGTGCAAAGTGTATGCAAACATATCAGCTGTCAGGAACTTATAAAAATCAGAACAAGCTGCGAGAAACTCACTCCCCAAGACTCTGATAGCATTCCTGCTGAGCTAATCAGAGCACCGACAGCTCCGTGGATCACCACGCCTGCAGGCAGTCATTACAACAGTCACCGTTTTGCTAAATAGTTTGTAATATACAAATGTAAAAATGATTTATATTAAATAATAGTGATATGTATAATGATAATAATAATAATAATAATAATAATAATAATCTGAGGCCCAACACATTGAGCACACCTTGTTAATACGTGGCCAAGACTTAATTATCTTGTTCCCACATGTTACTAAGTCATGGCCATGCATTACATGGTTTTAAGTATGGATGTCACCAGCAGGGCTCCATATTTACACATTTTGCACAGCAGCTCTGCAATTTAACATCACAGTACGCTAGTACGTGTTATCTCCGATTTTAACTGACACTGCCTGGAAGCCCCGTCCCCTCCCCCAATCTCACACTTTTGGGCCCTCTCAATTTCTGTCAAGGTAAAATGGATAAAGTTTTGAGTTCATTAATATCAAATAAAATCTATCAGTCTGTGTTCAACTTAGCTAAGATTAGACAATAGTTAACTTGAGTTAAGTGTCTTTATTAGGTATGTCACCGAAAATAGTCAAAACCGGCACTTTCAGTTATTCAACCCAAAGAAAACAAGGACAAAGTTTTACACCAGAAAAGATTAAATAGGCCTATAATGAATCTAATTTAATAAATTATGTTAACAGTGATGCTAATTAGAAAGGGGAAGATTTTGTTGCACTCCAGCACCGCTGAACCTGCTGCAGCCATGAACCCAGAGACAAAAGGTAAGAAAAGAGAATTGATCTAAACTCTAAATAAAATAAAGAAAGAAAACTCTTGGTGTCTTTTCTTCAGTCTAATGTGCACCTTAGACTAGAAAAAAATAACCACAATCATTTTCAAGCCAACAAACAAAGGAGAACAAACATTTATACAAATAATATAGACCAAACAAACACAGAACATATAAACACTAAGGGTAACTTGTGACATCGTCACACTCAGGAACACACACACATGAATACACATAATGCAAACATTCACCTCATTTTAAAAATAATGGATCGTATTCAGAGTTAAGCGCATAATGAGTTAATGACTTAATACCGAAATTACACACATCGTACCTCCAGACATAAACACTATTCATGAGTTGTGTTTGTATTATTATTCATGACTTTATATTTTATGGGTTAAATTTTGTGTTTTTTGTATATTTTATCACTTCTATAATTACTCATATTTGTAACTTTTCAATATTAGCAGTCTTATATATAATAATAATAATAATAATAATAATAATAATAATAATCCAGCAGCATCCTAACAGCGCCCTCAGCAGGTCAGTTAAGAGAAAAACACATTTCACTAAACAGAAATCTCAGTTTGGAAGTGCTTTACTGCCATCTTGTGGATGGAAAAATTTAATGTTATTCATGAAAATAATTAAATAAACATTTATTTTAATTATTAATGTTTATAATTTTGAAACCCAGACTACATGAATGTGTGAGTTTTAAAAAATAATTGGAAGTGAAATGATAAGAATTCTTCAATAAAATCCAAATTGTTTAATATTCCTCAAAATTATTTGTAAATAAATTTTAAACTTCAGTAAAAAAAATTCTACAAATGGTTGAAATCATGTTGTAATGTTGTCAGTGTGTGTATGAACCTGAAACGCATAGTGAGTCTGTGTGTATGTGCTGTAAAAATATCTAAGTGAAAGTGAAATGGTAACATTTCTTGATTATAATTACATTTACCTAATATTTCTTAAAGTTATTAGTAAAATACATTTCAAACTTCAGTAAAAGAGTGTTATAATAATGTTATAATGATAAATATTAGTGTGTGTGTAGAAGGTGTGTTTAGCTGATGTAGTCGCAGTGTGCTGCAGTGGTTTATCAGTGTGTGTATCTGCTCTGTGCAGCTGTCAGGCATTAATGCTGTACCACAGCCGAGTGCTTCCTCTCTCTGAAATCAGTGTGTGATGTGGTCGACTCTCATCGGTCACACACCTCAGAGACGGGAGGCGGAGCTCTGTTCATCAGTCACACATCTCAGAGACGGGAGGCGGAGCTCTGTTCATCAGTCACACACCTCAGAGACGGGAGGCGGAGCTCTGTTCATCAGTCACACACCTCAGAGACGGGAGGCGGAGCTCTGTTCATCAGTGCTGACGTTATTTTGATATATATGGAGAAAGTGAAAAATGCCTCATCTGATTTGTTATTGAGGCTGTG
>CM040471.1:2583158-2593158 GCA_022758105.1 Pangasianodon gigas | reverse complement strand
TTCATTATTAATTGATTTACAATTATTATTTCTATAAAAATTATGTCACTGAAAAAATATTATAATTAAAACATTTTAAAACTAGAAATTTAAATGATGTATTAATAAACATTTAAAATGATAATAATTAAAGAAATAATAAAATAATACATAATTATAATGAAAGACTTTTAAAATATAAGGATACTTTATTAATTTTTACAGGATTTATATCTCATTTAATAAACACATGTAGACTTTCAAAAATTATTGTGCAAGTATCATAAACATATAAACATGTAATATCATATTGTTACTCTGTAATGTGAAATATTTACAAATCATAAAACAGAAATGTAAAATTAAAAGCAAAGACACTCATAATTCATCTTCATATTTATTTTCTTGAGTAAATAACCAATGTTTGAGCTGTTCTTTTCAGAAATGTTGTAATTTTGTTGCGCTGCACAATGTTGATTGCGTTTGTTCCTGTTTTTCACTTTTTAACACTTTTGCTTTATGTATTATTTCAGTACATATGCAGTAAAGCAGACATTTTCTACAGTAGCACCAGCTTCACTAAAGCCTAAAGCAGCATGTGACAGAAATATTCAATCTAACAGCTCTTTAATTTTATATTTAGTCTGACCCTCTGACTAGTTTTGAAACTGCAAGTGTGTGTTGTTTAACCATGTGAAAAAAGTGTGACCACAGTTAAAGCCTCCTGGTTTCTGAAGTTTAACTTGTGCATAAAGGCCTTCAGCTCTATCTGAATTTTTCTTGGCGCTTTTTTTAATTATTATTTTCTAAAGCAATGCATTATAAATGATGAGCTTTTTTTGTGGCTTGACCACGAAATAAAGCTTCAAGAAAACTGAGATCATGACATTGTAATGTGTGTGTGGGATGTAGGTGATTTTATCACACCTTTAATTTATGATTTGTTGAAAAATAATAAATACAGTCACTGTTTATGTTAATTCGATGCGCTCTGCTGTTAATAAAACATGTCCATGGTGTGAAGGATAATCTGACCTAGCAGTCATCTGCTACACTTACAGAGAAACTTTAACTTCATTCATCATTTTATCCATAAAATATTCACTCCTCAAGATAAACAATGTCTCTGATTAAGACGCGTCCCCTCCGATTTTCTCCACAAACTTTAAAGAAAGTATATTATTAACTTTAAAGAAAGTATATTATTAATTAATGCATAAGATATTCACTCCTCAAGATAAACAATGTCTCCTCTGACTTTCTCCACAGACTTTAAACAAAGTACCTTATTAATTAATTAATTAATACTGTCATATTTATGTTCAGAATCAAGTGTAACTGAGACACACCTTCATTTTCTACAAACTCCACCCCACATATGTAACTCTCACGTAACTTCTGAGGTTTGAATACCGATGTGTGTAATTTCAGTGCACTTAACTCTGAATACTGTGAATTAGTGAATATATTGAGGTTGAGAGTGATGCATAGCCTTATTTGTGATTATCATGTTAATGTGCCATCTTTGTGAAATTGAAGCAGGCCAAATGTAACAAAGCAATATTTTCACAAGAGGAAATGTAGTATTAGCACACACAAATACTGTTCTGAAACTCTTCGCCTCTGGGTGATTGTGTTCGACCACCTTGTGATCTCGTGTGTCACAGTGGTGGAGAATGCGGGCATGAACACAGCACCTAGCAATGTGATGGAAGCGGCACTCCAACAACTCTTCCAGGCGAGCTTGCAGCAGCAAGCCCTGACCCAGGAGCTGGCCCACGGCCTCCAGGCCGCCACCCAGGAGCTCCGGAGCTGAGGAAAAAGCCAGACGCCGCTGCAGTCCCCCTCCCCAGCCCTTGCCATGAGGCCCAGCACCTCATCACCATACTCACGGCCGATGACAACGTGGAGGCCTATCTACACACGGTCGAGCGCGTCGCTCAGAGAGAAGGTTGGCCCAGGGAGGACTGGGCCCAGGCTCTCACTCCATTCCTCACGGGAGAGGCCTAGCTGGCTTACCATGCCCTCGACCTGGAGGAGGCTGCCCAGTATGACACCATGAAGAAAGAGATCCTCCTGCGCTGTGGCCTCTACCCTGCCAGCACGGAGGAAGAGTTCCACCGGTGGTGCTATGACCCAAAGTCCACCCCTCGCAGCCAGATGGACCGACTCCTGCGGATCGCTAAGCAGTGGCTCCAGCCAGACTGCCTTTCGGCTGCTGAGGTTGCCGAGCGGGAGGCTGTGGACCGGTTCCTCCGAGCTCTGCCACCCAAAGAGAGGAAGGCAGTGGGCGTTCCGGGGGCCCACAGTCCCAGGGAGATGCTGGAGGCTCTGAAGCAAGTGGTGGCTACTCTGGAGATCAGCAGGGGTGACCGACGTGACTTTCCTCGACCCTCTCAGGTGAAGCGTCTGGATCTGCACACCCAAGGGGAGGGGAGACCCAACCACAGCCGCCCCACTTACGGGATGCACCAAGATGTATCCATGCCAACCGAGTCGGACCCAACTCCCCCACGACGAACGGAAAAGCCTTGGCTCGCTGGATGCGCCCTCCATAAGGCAGCCCCACCCAGCCTGTCTACGGTGCCCGTCAAGGTCAGTGGCAGACCAGTTTCGGCCCTACTGGACTCAGGGAGCATGGTCACCCTAGCCTGGCCCTCCATCCTCACCTCGCCACAAGTCCATTGGCCACCAGGCTAAGGAGTGGCACCTCTTGGTGGGCCTCATCCCATAGCTGCCCTTGCCTCCGCTTCTGGGCCAAGACTGGCCAGGGTTCTCTACTGCCAGAGCCTCCCACGCCATGAAGAAGAGGAGGACCAAGTTGAGGCGAGCAAGGGTCCAGGAGGTGTGCCTCGCCCAGGACGAAAGAGACGCCAGAGCGATCGCCATAAGCCCCCCCCAATTAATCCTGTGTCCTCTGTGTATTCCCAGGTCGCTTGAGAGGGAAATTTTGGCTGGGAGCAGAATGAAGAACTGCTGGGCTCAGGTGCTAGTTATCGAAGGCTTACACTAGCAACCCGACCAGCTGCCAGCCACCCAGTTCCTGGTGCAAGGGGGCCTGCTATATCTCAAGACAGAGTGCTGGAGCCAGCCCTGCAAACTGCTGGTGGTGCCACGCAGCTGCGCCCAGGCCCTTATGCACCTGGCCCATGTGTACCCACTGAGGGGACACCTAGGGTCCTGGAACACCCTCGAAAAGCTGAAGGACCAATTCACCTGGCCCGGTATGGACACCGAGGTCCAGTCCTTCTGCCAGCAGTGCCAGTGCCAGAGGATGACCCCCTACAAACCTGCTCCCACACCACTCATCCCTCTCCCCATTATCGGCATCCCCTTCAAGAGTATCGGCATGGATCTGGTAGGGCCACTGCCGAAGTCGGCTCGGGGTCATGAGTACATCTTAGTCATCATGGATTATGCAACTCTGTACCCTGAGACCGTCCCGCTTCGGAAGGCCACCTTCCGGAACATCTCTCAAGAGCTCCTTCTCCTTTTCAGCCATGTGGGGATCGCCAAGGACATCCTCACTGACCAAGGTATGCCCTTTACCTCTAAATTAATGGTGGATCTGTGTCAGTCATTGCAGGTGACCCACCTGAGAACATCCGTCTACCACCCCCAGACAGACGGGCTAGTGAAGAGGTTCAATGTTGTGGTAGACGAGGAAGGGAGGTACTGGGACCGTCTCCTCCCCTACGTCCTCTTCACCTTCGACCTCGAGGACTGCTGGACGTGGCCCGAGAGGCCTGAGAGCAGCCCTCCCCCTATTGTACCCTGCTGGACTACATCCAGGAGATGCAGGAACACATCGACAAGGTGATGCCGATCGTCAGGGAGCATAAGGAGGCTGCCCAGCGGGAACAAAGCAAGGTTTACAACCGAGCCACTCAGCCCCGGGAGTTTCACCCTGGTGACAAGGTCGTTCTCCTCCCCCTGGACACCACCTGCAAATTCATGGTCCTTGAGAGGGTAAGCATGCAGACACTCAGGTATATCACAACAGTCTACTAATAAAATGGACTGAGCCTACCCCTGCTGTGTCTGCGTTTGTGAGCCTTCCCACAGATTCATCGGAGCGTGCCTTGGTCCACCGAGGAGAGGAGCTCACACCAGCCCAAAACCAAGAACTGGCAGAGCTGGTGGACCAGTTTGCAGATGTCTTCTCCTCCAACCCCGGCCTTACGCATCTAGTCCACCACGACATCAAAACCCCTCAGGGAGTCTTGGTCCAACAGCAGCTCTACCGCATCCCAGAGGCCCGTCGCAAGGCAATCGAGGAGGGGGTCTGTTGGATGCTCTGGGATGGCATCATCGAGGAGTCCGCCAGCCCCTGGTCCAGCACCATCGTGGTGGTACTGAAACCCAACGGGAGTATCCGGCTGTGTAATGACTTCCGGAAGCAGAACCAGGTCTCGGAGTTCGACAGCTACCCCCTCCCTTGGGTCGACAACCTGGTGGAGCGATTGGGGAGAGTCCGCTTCATATCCACGCTAGACCTGACCAAAAGGTACTGGCAGGTGGCCCTGAGCCCAGCAGCTAAGCCCAAGACAGCCTTTTCAACCTCCGGTGGCCACTGGCAGTAACGGGTCTTCCTCTTTTGGGCTGCATGGGGCCCCTGCCACCTTCCAAAGATAAATGGATGTCATCATAACTACGCTGTGGCCTACTGACATGGTAATGCACTTCTCCACCTGTTCCGACCACCTGCACCATCTCAGGGAGGTCCTGGGGGAGCTCCGGAAGTCTGGGCTGACAGGCAACCCCAAAAAGTGTCACCTGGGATTAACCGAGGCACAGTACCTGGGATACCGCATTGGCTGGGGCCTCCTCATGCCGCAGGAAAAGAAGTTAGAAGCCGTGCGTGAGTATCTGAAACCCACCACCAAGAAACAGGTACATGCCTTTTTTGGGGTTGGCTGGATATTATAGATGATTCGTGCCCAACTTTTCTTTGATTGCCTCTCCCCTCTCGCCAGGAAAGGACAGCCGGACCAGGTGCAATGGAGTCGGGAGGCCGAGCAGGCGTTTCGGTACTGCGAAACCCCGACTTCAGCCTCCCCTTCATCGTCCAAACAGGCGCATCAGAGACAGGGCAGGGGGCTGTCCTCTCACAAGTCTTTGATGGGGAGGAGCACCCGGTCCTCTTCATGAGCCGAAAGCTGACCCCTGCAGAGAGAAACTACCCTGCCGTGGAGAGAGAAGCTCTAGCCATCAAGTGGGCCGTGGATGAGCTCAAATATTACCTGGTCAGGCGACCCTACACCCTGATAACTGACCATGCTCCTCCCCAGAGTGATGCGGTGGTTCCTCTCCCTCCAAGATTACAACTTCACCGTGCAACATCAGGCAGGGGCTCAATAAGCCAATAAGAGCAGCGGCAGAAATCTACCCTCACAGAGAAGACAGGGATATAAAAGGAGCTTGTGGCCACTTTCCAGATCAGGTAGGCGAGGCTTGTAAGCCCACTAATGACTGTCTCTTCTTTTCCTACAGAAGGAGATGTGAGCGGAGAAGACAAACCTCACCCCCCTGCACAACAGCGATCCATTGCTCCACTGCTGCCTGCTCGCCACGCTCCACTCCGGGACGACCCCTCACTGCCGCCTACACGCCACCTTCGGTCAGTCCCCACTTCCCTCACCCCTGACTTGCACTTCAAAAATAAAAAGCACGTTCCCCACATTCCTGCCTCTGGGTGCTTGTGTTCAGCCGCCTCGTGATCTCGTGTGTCACACCACTTTATAGCTTGTTTTTGATTTTACAGATTATTTTCACACTTTCTGTTCACAGTTATTAGGTTTAACTTGTGCATAAAGACCTTCAGCTTCCTCTGAGTGTTTGTGCTGCTCTTTATCTCTTTCTTTAGCATCTTTACGTTCTTTAATATATTTAATTTCATCATCATCATCGTCATTGTCCTCATCTTTATTATCATCATCAACCACCTCCAACTGAGTTTTCTCCATCATTGGCTGGCGTGTGATGTTTCCGTAAGTTACCTCCTCTTCTTGCATCCTTTCACAGTCCATATTCACCCCTTTTTCTCCCTGGACTTCCTTGATGGCTGTTTCTGTAATTCCTCCCTCGGTGTGGTGTCCGGAGCCATGGTGGACGGTGGCGTAGTCAGCAGTGAGCTTGGAAAGGCCTCTGATTTCACTTCCTGCTCCATTTGGAAACATGACAGCGGAGTAATGAAGCGACTCTGATAAAACCATTTTGTTCACATACACAGACTCTTCATCTTCCTCCTGACAAACAGCCTGTGGAGATCGACAGGAAATAAAATGTATTAATTAACTTAATTTCACAGGAAATATGTCTGAAACTATCACAACTTTACTGTACAATGCAACATTTTGGGACTTTTGTCATCTTGTAGTAGTCACAATGACTATTCATGCTCTATTTTTGTACCAGTTTTGCATTCACGATTTTATGATCCTGTCTATTGCAGAAATTTTCTAATAAAAAAACTAGGACACTGATTTTGGAAAAGAGTTGCGAGATTTGGGAGTTGGATTCTTTGACTGCCTAAAAATGGTTTTGTTAGCATCAGGTCTTGGTATCAGTTTGGTTTTTCTCAATGGTTTTGATTTGGTTTTTGTTTGGAATTACTCTATTTTTAATTGATGTATGGTTTTACTTGGCTGAAATTTGTACCTTTCCCAAGACTAGAGATTCGATTTACTAAAATTCCAAATAACAAGCTACCAAATAAAACAAAAAAAAAAAACCCAATTTGAATGATGAATGGTCAAGCATACATTAAAAACCATATAAGAATTCAATATTAAAACATGTGCATAGGGGTCAGTTTACCATGATCAATATTCATTATACTAATCTTAACATATAACACGGTTCCTAACATATCTTCTCATTCAGTAGGTGGTTTGTTTTGCATTTTCCTAAAAAAAAAGATAAAAAGGGTAAATAACACTATTTAACTGTCATTTTTGTCATTTGTTATACAAAAGTAAAATCAATAATAACCAATAAACCAATCAATAATAAACATAAGGTTAAGTTTATTTTCTAAAATGTTCATTTTCCTCTGTTGTGTTCTAATATAAGTAATTGGTTGTAATTAAAAAAGAAAATAGACTAATTAAGTAAACATACCTCACACACAGGAATATACAACACAGCATCATTACTGAAGCTCCAAGAGCAGCACCAATCAGCACAGAGGAAATAACCACAACCAAATCTGAAATGATGAAAACCAGAGAGTTTGTAGTGTAACTGTGTTAATTAATACACTATTAATGTCATGGTCTGGGCATTGGCTCCTGTTGTTTTCCCGTTTCCTCATGTTTCTCTATTTTTCTCTTTCCTTGTGTTTCCTGTGTATGCCTCTCTCTCCCTCTCTTCCTGTTTGTGTGTGTTCGTTTGTGTCCCTGGGCATGGTGCTCCACTCTGCTCCCCTTCCTGACTGAATCAGCAAATGCACCTGCTCCTCATCATCTCATCAGCCTGCAGCCTTTAAAAACCCTGGCTCTCCAGTTACTCATCGCCTGAAAGCTAAGGCCTCCATGTGATTTTGCCCTGCCTCTTGTTTCCTTGTACTTAGCTCTCTGTGTAACCCTGCGCTCCAGGATCGTGTCCCACCCTACCTGCTTGCCTGCACTCCGCAACTCCCAGCCTTGCTTCACCTCGTCCATGGTTCATGGACAGAGTGTCTGACTCTCACATTGCCAATCTGAGTTCATTTCTTGGCCTTGACAGAAACACCAAGCCAGACTTCCTCTGCCATCTCTACCTTCCTTTATCCTCCAATAATACCTGTTTAACCTTCTCTTCCTGAGTCCGCATTCTGCTTTTTGGTCCAAAACAGTCATTGGTCATGACAGAACGATCTGGCCACTATGGACCCAGCAGAACCAGATTCCTTGCAGAAAGGCCTCTCAAGTCAAGGCACACTTCTCAGAAATCAACAGCTCCAGAACCTCACTGAAAGCAACCTCACCATGTCTGGTCAGATCTCTCAAATCAGTAGTCCGTTAAACCTTATCTCCTCTCAACTCACTCAGCTGTCTACCAGTCTCCTGCCCAGCCAGCCCGTGCCTGCAACACTGCATGCACCTCACCTGGCTGCTCAGCCGCTACATGACGCTCATGTTCCCAAACCCGAACCTCTGGATAGAAGGTTCCTGGCCCATATTACCCATTGCACCACTCTGCTACTCCTGGTTCTCTCTGGTAACCACCGTGAGCACATCCAGCTAAACTTAATATTCTCTCTGTTTTCTCCTTTGGTGCTGAGACACTCATGGTTAAAACAATAACCCACACATAGACTGGCCAGCAGGGAAGATAGTCAACAGGAGGTCTTTCTGTCATTCCTCCTGCCTGCAGTCAGCCCTTCCTCCCTCTTAGGCTGCTGTAGATCCACCCGTCCTGGGACCCCCTGATCAGTCAGCCATTCCCGCAGGGTGCCGCAAAGAATGGCCCACTGCTTGCCACCACACCGTCCGTATGATTGTACTATAGACCTGCTGCCTGGAGCCCCCCTGCTGTTCAGTAGGCTGTACAACCTGTCCTGCCCTGAGAAAGAGGCCATGAAGAAGAACATCAATGACTCCCTTGCTGCTGGCCAAATCCGGCCTTCTTCTTCACCCTTGGAGCTGGTTGTTTCTTTGTGGCCAAGAAAGACCGCACTCTCCATCCTTGTATTGAATACCATGGCTTAACAACAGCAGTTTTTTTTCTGAATTGCCATAACAGTAAACCCCATTTTCTGAACCAAACAGTCAACGGTTCATACGGTGAACTAATCTCTATGTGCTAACATGTAGAGGTAAAGTAGTTCCTGTTTTTGAATCATTTGCTGGGAGTTTCTTGCCTGTGTCGGCATTTAACGTAGACTGTTTCTTTCTTTTTCACCAATAATTTTGCATTATCCTTTTCATCTGTTGTATTTTTCACTTTCCCTTCTAATGCATTTTTATTTTTTCGAAGAACGCTGTTGTTTTTTTGTCTAAATACTGTGAGCAGAGGCCATCCACGCCAGATCCATCTAACATAATGTCAACTAATCTTTGGCTAAGGTCCACTAAACATTCAACATGGCAAACATTCAGCTTGTTCAGTGTGTCAAGTTCAGGATGTTTAATCATTCTTCCTCCATCGTTAGTAATAGTTTTATTTGTGCTAAGTGTATATTAGTTAACTCTCTGATGGAGACGATTGCAGCATTAGAAGCGCGCATCCAGACTCTAGATAGGGTTAGTGAGAGTGAGAGCAGCGTAGTTTCTGTAAGGGAAAGTCTGGATATCTTAGGCGGAGATAGCAATCCCCCAACTCCAGCATTATAGCCCTCACAGCGGGGTGAATGGGTGACGACTCGGCAGCATAATCGCAAAGCCAAAGCTAATGCTAAGGCTCACCCATGGGAGCACCACTCCTCTCCGCTTCATGTCTCCCACTAGTTTGATCTCTTCAGTTAAGTACCAGCTGAGAAACCTGAAAGAGCTCTGTTAATAGGAGACTATCTTAAGGCATGTGAAATTAGCTAGGTTTTTAGGGGCACCAGCAGCACTAGTTAGGTGTAGTTTTTCACGTAGGAGCTAATGATATACATGTTTATCAGTCAGAGGTTACTAAGAGTAACATTGTAGAGGTGTGTAAATTAGCAAAAGCGATGTCCGATGCTATAGTATGCTCTGGCCCCAGCCCAATGTGGCGTGGCGATGTAGCTTACAGCAGGTTATGGTCGCTGAACTGCTGGATGTCCAGGTGTTTGCTCTGAAAACAATGTGGGCTTTATAGATAATTGGAGTAGTTTTGAGGGCAAGGCTGGCCTGTTAGGGCGGGACAGTGTCCATCCCACCTGGGAAGGTGCTGTTCTCATTTCTTGCAGCATAGCATATAGTCTCACAACAGGACTAGTTAATCAGTGACAATCCAGAGCCAAGGCCAAGGAGCAGACAAGCAGGCTAAACCGCTGCTAGCTGCACTGAGTTGTCATGGAGGTTCCAAAGTATTGAGCCTGTATCTGTTCCCTGAGCTAAACAAAAAT
>CM040471.1:2055963-2070247 GCA_022758105.1 Pangasianodon gigas | reverse complement strand
TCCTCTGTCCACACCTGACCCTCCCCTCGGCCAAAAGCAGCTGATCCCAGCACCTTCACAGGAATCCCACAGCCCAGCTCTCGACACACAACCTCTGCATCCTGCTGGTCAAAGTCAGCATCACACACTGTGGACCAGGAACCTCCATGAAACACCTCCACTCTCCCAGAGCACCGGTGAGGACCAGCAGTGAGTCTCACATTTTGACCTGTGTTTTATTTAATTGTGTAAATATTGTGCACATTTTTAAGAACACATAATATCAAGAAAACATTCCAATGTAGTTACAAAATGCTTTCAATTTAAATAAAATAAAAAAGTGCTTAAATTAAGGTATTGATCTAATTAAAATTTGTCATATCAATCATAATAATTTAATTTATTGTAAGTTTTTTCTAAATACAGCAGTTTACCTGAGCAGATGACTCCAGCATCAACAGTATGACCACAGTAATGTCCCCCTTGTGAGCTACAGTTGTTCAGTGTCAACTCTGATCCTCTACAGTACAAATCATATATCCAGATTGGTCCTGATCCTGGTCCAAAGTGAGAATTATACCGCACGTCTACAGGCTCCCCACAGCGCAGCTCTCTACACACCACTGCAGCATCTTTCATATCCCAGGCAGAATCACACACTGTTCCCCACCGTCCATCATGAAGAACCTCCACTCTCCCAGCACAGCGACTTCCACCATTCACCAACCTCACACCGCCTGAGAGAGAGAGAGATTTATTGTTGTGGTTTATGAGAAGTCGCAAAAACACTAAATAACATCTAAATAGCACTGTCTGCACAAGTAGTTTGTGAGTGTGCATGTAGATGTGTGTGTGAGCAAGTAGTGTTTCACTGTGTTACAAACAGCCTATTGTTATCATATACGTGTGTGTGTGTATATATATATATAGAGAGAGAGAGAGAGAGAGAGAGAGAGAGACTTGGACTTTTAAGAGGCCCTTAATGCATCAGTCTAGCATATATACATATACAAGTCCATGTGAATAAATGTGTTAATAATAAATGTGTTGAACACTGCACAAAGTCTCATCAGCACACCACACTCTCAGTCTCAGAGAGGAGAGTGTCAGTACTGTGCTTCTACCCTCCTGCCAATCTCAATCGGCAGCAGTCACTTTCCAGGTGGGAAACGCTGGAATAGGATGTTTGCATGGCTGTTCAAAGAGCTCCTGCACTTATCATCCATCTCGAGTGATCTGATCACAAGTGGACAGGCGAAACTCATAACCGTTCACAGCTGGCATTAAAATGCATCTCCTGTGATCACTTGCGTACATATTTCATACTTCGTTTCTGCAGGAGAAAGGGTTTCGCTCACATTTATAACACCAGCCTTCTGCTGCATTTATTTTCAGGCAGAAATGTCCTGCGAATCCTATCTCATGTATCTGTACGGGCTGTTTCAAATGTTTTAATCACAAGGTCTTTTAACTAAATCACAATGCGTCTTCGAGACTCATTTGACCCCGTTCACACCTGTACTTAGCACTGACCACTTACCATCAGTTCACCCAGGACACATGTTAATGCCAGGTGTGAACAGAGCCCTAGTCTACATGGGGAACTTTTGACATTGTTTCCCAAATTCTTTCCCAGGAACCCAATTAGCATATAGATAATAAGTTTAATACACTAAACCTTTGTAACTGTGTTATTTTTAAAGTACTCATTAGTTCTTATTGTGGTTTAGTAGTTGGGCCTTTGCTTGCAAATCGATCAGATCTCTTAGCTAACAGCATAATTGCTCAATAAATGTTATAAGTCTCTGGGACACTGTATCCTCACATTCCAGTAAAAGCTTAGTATAAAGCTGTTTAGACTAAACGTATAATTGAATGCTGAGATCTTATACTTCTACTACTATAACTGAAAGGTTATTGTTTGGGATCAGTTACAGACAGTTAAAATAGTAAATTGGAGTCAGATAATTAATTTAATTTAACTGGAGCTTCACTCTTTAGCACACACCTGACGCAATGCTGGAGCAAATACACCTCACTTAGACCTGTGCTTCCACCATTTAATTAAAGAAAGAAAAGAAAATATAAAAGAGTAGAAAAGTAAGAAAAGTTTGCAAGAAGCCAAAGAGCTCTCTGTGCCTCCCTCCACACTCACCGACAGAGAGACAGAGAGAGGGAGAGAGAGGGAGAGAGATTTGTACTGAAAAATGGAGAGAGTATCTGGAAAAAAGATTCTTTTCTTCAATTCTTTTCTTTCTTTCTTCTATTTTATAATACTTGTGTACTAGTGTTAACAGCAGCATCACAGTACTCTGGTATGTTCTCTGTCAAAATTAATCAATGACAGTAAATCCACTTTGATGTTATTTATGACTGTGTTCATGATTGAAATTACAAAATTGTCACATTATTATCATACCTGTCTGTATAACTGTCTTCTGATCAGCTGTAATGGCGTCATCAGGTTCATTTTCTACATTAAAACACAGATATTTAAAGTGATGAAGTCATAATGAACAGTAAAGTTACAGAAATAGTGTTTACGAGTCACAACAATCAGACGGGGCTGCATACAGAGTCAGTGATTTAAGTCCAAGTCCAAAGGTTGCGAGGTTACAGATTATTAAATCATGTGCATGTAGTTCACACTTCCAAAATTGCCAGATTTTTTTTAAAAGAAGCGTTAAAGACTGGATTGTTTTCGCTAGTGTCTCAACCACTGACTTTAAATACAAATACTTGCCTATCAGGAAAAAAATAATACAAGATAGAAAATACAAACTGGAAATAACAGTGTTTTCTTTCCTGTCAAATATAACATAAAAGCAAGAGACCTTTTAAAAATCAAGAAGATTAATATGATGATTTATAAAAGAGAAGATGGTGAGCGTTGAAATAAATCTAGTATATCACTAATATATTACTACTGTTGTAATTATCACATTAATCACTGGTTTCATTTAATAAAATGGCTTCTCTCAGTTGTTTCATCTAAATCAAATAAAACTGTAAATGTTTAAGGCATAGTTTATCAATTTTGGGGTCGTGATCCCATGTGAGGTCACCCGAGATGTTGAACAACTTTTATTTAGGCAATATTTCGATGCATATGAATAGAACATGAATTAATGTTACAAAAATAAATAATGATGCAAAACAGACAAAATGGCAGATTATTATTATTATTGTTATTGTTATTATTATTATTATTATTATTAAAATATTCATGCAGTTTGGAGTTCCTCTGAAGCTGATTTTACACCAGACTGCAGTGACGCTGCGTCCAACACGCTGTCATGTTAATCAGAGTGGACTTTACACCGGACGCTGGCAGCGCAGTCTATTACACTCAACATTTATTTTATAGAACTTAAACATAGATTGTGGGAATCATTAGATTTTTCTAGAACATAATTTATATGTTATGATTAAAAGCAATTTACCTGAGCAGGTGACTCCAGGATCTTTATTATGATTACAGTTATGATTCCCCCACCCTGCAGATCGACACTTTTTCAGTGTCGACTCTGATCCACTACAGCGCACATCATCCATCCAGATTGGTCCTGATCCTGGTCCAAAGTGACGTCCATACCGCACATTTACAGGCTCCCCACAGTGCAGCTCTCTACACACCACTGCAGCTTCTCTCATATCCCACTCATCATCACACACTGTTCCCCACTGTCCATCATGAAGAACCTCCACTCTCCCAACACAGCGACTTCCACCATCCACCAACCTCACACTGCCTGAGAGAGAGAGAGAGAGAGAGAGAGAGAGAGAGAGAGAAGTTTTATTATCTGTCATGGATTATGAGGACTCACACACAAACACAGGCACAGACACACACACACACAATCTTTCTCTCCAACACACATTCGAACATGGACTAATGTTACTCATTATTTATGTTTTTTACTCACAATAAATCATGTGTAAACTCTAAACATTAATCTGGACCTGATTTTATAACTGAAGCCTCAGAAAAAACCTGAGGACGATGTGTGTACGCTCACGTACAGCTTTTTACATTCTATAAAAATGAAACACTTTCACTGTTTATAAAGTTACGATCACTCCAGGAAGATTTCTCACATTTCATGATTAAAAATCACCCCTACTGTTAAAGTGAAAAGTGTGTGATGTTTTAGTGTGAATAATCAGTGTGTACTCACCAGCTGCTGTGAGTGTGAGTGTGGATGAGAGAAGAATAAAAGTCAGACAGATTTCCATCTCCCTCCTCGATGTGTTCACCTCCACTCGCCCAGAGAGACTGAGAGAAGTGTGTCCCCTCACTCAGCCCCCTACAGAAAGAGAGACAGAGAGACAGACAGAGAGAGAGAGAGGCAGCCAATCATACTCCCTGTTACCTTATTAGAAAGATGAGAGGAAATCATCACACTGCCTCAATAACAAATCAGATGAGGCATTTTTCACTTTCTCCATATATATCAAAATAACGTCAACACTGATGAACAGAGCTCCGCCTCCCGTCTCTGAGGTGTGTGACTGATGAACAGAGCTCCGCCTCCCTTCTCTGAGGTGTGTGACTGATGAACAGAGCTCCGCCTCCCGTCTCTGAGGTGTGTGACTGATGAACAGAGCTCCGCCTCCCGTCTCTGAGGTGTGTGACTGATGAACAGAGCTCCGCCTCCCGTCTCTGAGGTGTGTGACTGATGAACAGAGCTCCACCTCCCGTCTCTGAGGTGTGTGACTGAAGAGAGTCGACCACATCACACACTGATTTCAGAGAGAGGAAGCACTCGGCTGTGGTACAGCATTAATGCCTGACAGCTGCACAGAGCAGATACACACACTGATAAACCACTGCAGCACACTGCAACTACATCAGCTACACAAACCTTCTACACACACACACAACTAATATTTTTCAGTACTACACTATTATAACATTATTTTTATTACATGATTTAAACCATTTTTAGACTTTTTACTGAAGTTTAACATTTATTTCCTAAGCATTATTAGACATATTAGATAGATTTGCCTCTATTCAAAAAAATTTATTCTTTCATTTTCACTTAGATATTATTTTTACAGTGTACACACAAACACCCAAATACATATTAATATTGTTAATAATAAAAATATATTAGTAGTGTTATTATTTATAACCTGACAATATTGCATCCACAAGATGGCAGTAAAGCATTTCCAAACTGAGATTTCTGTTTAGTGAAATGTGTTTTTCTCTTAACTGACCTGCTGAGGGCGCTGTTAGGATGCTGCAGGATTATTATTATTATTATTATTATTATTATTATTGTTGTTGTTGTTGTTTACAATTATTTTTTACAATTTGACAAATAAAAAAACAAAAAAATATTTTTACAATTTACAATATTGCAATGTTGTATGTATATATATATATATATATATATATATATATATATATATATATATATATATATATATATGTGGTAGAATAATATAATAATGTTCTCCCTTGAAAATGAGTTTAAACAGCTAACACTGACATGTGCTAACATTATGAAATGTAATTGATGTAATGAGTGTGTGTGTGTGTGTGTATGAGACATAGAGATTGTCATGGTGGAACATCAAAATATAAAAATTAAATAGGAGTTTTAGGACTTAACCAACTCAGTGAGTTAAAATGTGAGTTAGTCGTAACACTGTGTTCAAACTAATGTGATGTCAGCATGGGAGGGGTTAATTTCTAAAATAAATAAATAAATAAATAAATAAATAAATAAATAAAAATTAAAAAAAGTAGATTGTACATACTGAAAGAGCAGAAAGTAATGTTGGGAAAAAATAAAACATGGAATACTAACTCCGTAAATAAAAACTAAATATTTAAATAAAAAAATTAAATATTTAAAAAGTAGAAGATTTTTTCTAGAAGAAAGAAGTGAAAAAAGAAGAAGAAAGTGTGCATTCAATTTTCAAAAAATTGAAGACGGCTTACGTAGACTGGTTCAGGTTTTTTTTTTAATTAATAAATACTGAAATATTTAAAACATTTTGTGACACGTTTAGAAGTATTTATAAAGAAAATGGCACACAGAAAAATAAATAAAATAATTGGATAGGTTTAAATTTATATATTTAATTCTAACTCAACAAAATATTGTTACGATCACCAGCTGGAGTGCCCATGAACTCCACTAGAGGGCACTCCACCCCGGACTCTTGCCCTTGTCTTCTGGACTCCATTTCCCATGTGTTCCTTGCCCCTCATGTGATCTTACCATGTGCTACCCTTGTTTGTGTGTTATGTTCTGATTGGTTCCTTAGTTTCATGTGTCATGTTCTCATTGGTTGGTTTTGTCATGTGTTCTCCCGGTCCTGTATAAGAGTTGCTCACCCACACTCCTAGTTGGCTGATTGTCATTGTGTGTATACCCATCCCTAGTTTCCGAGTTTCCATGTTTCTGTGTTTCCTAGTTTACCTGTGTTTTTGACCCTTGGACTGTTTTCCATGTTTTTGATTGTTTGCTGCCTGCCCTGACCATTGCCTGTGTTCTGGATTACTCTTTTGCTTCTGCCTTGGATTATACTGTTTGCTGGTGCTCAACCCTGCCTGTTTTGACCACGTTTGTTAATAAAGCCTTGCACTTGGATCCCCAACTCCGTTGTCGACCCCCACGTTACAAATTTATTATTATTATTGACATCTCTCTCTCCATCTGTCTCTCTGTTTGTGATGTTTTTCATCAAACTCCTGCAGGACCATATTACACACAACACACGTCATTACACAGCATTTCATTATTAACTGATTTACAATTATTATTCCTATAAAAAAGTCACTGAAAAAATATTAAAATATTTTAAAACTAGCAATTCAAATGATATATTAATAAACATTTAAAATGATAATTAAAGAAATAATAAAATAATACATAATTATAATGAAAGACATTTAAAATATAAGGATACTTTAATTTTGACAGGATTTATATCTTATTTAATAAACACATGTAGACTTTCAAAATTATTGTGCAAGTATCATAAACATATAAACATGTAATATCATATTGTTACTCTCTAATGTGAAATATTTACAAAACATAAAACAGAAATGTAAAATGAAAAGCAAAAACACTCATAATTCATCTTCATATTTATTTTCTTGAGTAAATAACCAATGTTTGAGCTGTTCGTTTCAGAAATGTTGTAATTTTGTTGCGCTGCACAATGTTGATCGCGTTTGTTCCTGTTTTTCACTTTTTAAAGCTTTTGCTTTACGTATTATTTCAGTACATATGCAGTAAAGCAGACATTTTCTACAGTAGCACCAGCTTCACTAAAGCCTAAAGCAGCATGTGACAGAAATTTTCAATCTAACAGCTCTTTAATTTTATATTTAGTCTGACCCTCTGACTAGTTTTGAAACTGCAAGTGTGTGTTTTTTAACCTTGTGAAAAAAGTGTGACCACAGTTAAAGCCTCCTGATTTAAGAAGTTTAACTTGTGCATAAAGGTTTTCAGGTCTATCTGAATTGTTCTTGGTGCTTTTTTTATTATTATTTTCTAAAGCATTGCATTATAAATGATGAGCTTTTTTTGTGGCTTGACCATGAAATGAAGCTTCAAGATACTAATCTGAGATCATGACATTGTAATGTGTGTGTGGGATGTAGGTGATTTTATCACACCTTTAATATATGATAAATACAGACACTGTTTGTGTTAATTCGATGCGCTCTGCTGTAAAGGAAACATGTCCATGGTGTGAATGATAATCTCACCGAGCACTCATCCTTTACGCTTACAGAGAAACTTTAACTTCATTCATCATTTTATCCATAAAATATTCACTCCTTAAGATAAACAATGTCTCTGATTAAGACGCGTCTCCTCCGATTTTCTCTCACAAACTTTAAACAAAGTATATTATTAATTAATTAATTAATACTGTCATATTTATGTTCAGAATCAAGTGTACCTGAGACACACCTCCATTTTCTACAAACTCCACCCTCGCATGTGTAACTCTCACGTAACTTCTGAGGTCTGAATACCGATGTGTGTAATTTCAGTGCAATACTGTGAATACTCTGAACACTGTGAATTAGTGAATATACTGAGGTTGAGAGTGATGCATAGCCTTAGTCGTGATTATCACGTTAATGTGCCATCTTTGTGAAATTGAAGCAGGCCAAATGTAACAAAGCAATATTTTCACAAGATGAAACATGTAGTATTAGCGCTCACAAATACTGTTCTGAAACTCTTCACCACTTTGTACCTTGAATAACTGAGCAGATTTTTAAACACTGGACGATTTTACAGATTATTTTCACACATTCTGTTCAAGTTTATTAGGTTTAACTTGTGCATAAAGACCTTCAGCTTCCTCTGAGTGTTTGTGCTTCTCTTTATCTCTTTCTTTAGCCTCTTTAATTTCTTTAATATATTCAATTTCATCATTGTCATCATTGTCCTCATCTTTATTATCATCATCAACCAACTCCAACTGAGTTTTCTCCATCATTGGCTGGCGTGTGATGTTTCTGTAAGTTACCTCCTCTTCTTGCATCTTTTCACCGTCCATATTCATCCTGTTTTGTCCCTGGACTTCCTTGATGGCTGTTTCTGTAATTCCTCCCTCGGTTTGTTGTCCGGAGCCGTGGTGGACGGTGGCGTAGTCAGCAGTGAGCTTGGAAAGGCCTCTGATTTCACTTCCTGCTCCATTTGGAAACACGACAGCGGAGTAATGAAGCGACTCTGGAAAAAAAAATGTTTTGTTCGCATACACAGACTCTTCATCTTCCTCCTGACAAACAGCCTGTGGAGATCGACAGGAAATAAAATGTATTAATTAACTTAATTCCACAGAAAATATGTCTGAAACTATCAGATATTTACTGTACGATGCAACATTTTGGGACTTTTGTCATCTTGTAGTTGTCACAATGACTGGTTTTGTTAGCATCAGGTCTTGGTATCAGTTTGGTTTTTCTCAATGGCTTTGATTTGGATTTTGTTTGAATTACTCTATTTTTAAGTGCTGTATTGTTTTACTTGGCTTTCCAAGACTAGAGATTTGATTTACTAAAATTCCAAATAACGAGCTGCCGAATAAAACAAAATAAAACCCAAGTTGAATGATGAGTGGTGAAGCCTACATTACAAAGCATATAAAAATGCAATATTAAAACAACATGTGCATAGTGGTCGGTTTACCGTGATCGATATTCATTATACTAACCCTATCAGTTAACACGGTTCCTGATGTATCTTGTCCAGTAGATGGTTTGTGTTTTCCTAAAAGATAAAAAGATTTTAAAAAAGATAATAAGAGTAAATAACACTTAAATAAAAATTTGTTGTACAAAAGTAAAATCAATAATAACCAATAAACCAATCAATAATAAACATAAGGTTAAGTGTATTTTCTAAAGTGTTGATGTTTGTTGTGTTCTAATATAAGTAATTGGCTGTAATTAAAAAAGAAAATGGACTAATTAAGTAAACACACCTCACACACAGGAATATACAACACAGCATCATTACTGAAGCTCCAAGAGCACCTTACTCTTGGCTCACCCTACCTGCTTGCCTGTACTCCACTACGCCCAGCTTTACTGTGTCTCTGCTGTGGCTCACGGACCAAGCGTCTGACTCCCACACAGCTAACGAGAGTTTGAGCCCCGGCCTTGGCAGTAACACTCCACCACGCTTGCACATCACACCACAACTCCCAGCCTTGCTTCACCTCCTTCATGGCTTATGGACAAAGTGTCTGACTCTTACATTGCTGATCTGAGGCCTTGACAGAAACACCAAGGCGGACTTCCTCTGCCATCTCTACCTTCCTTTATCCTCCAATAAAACCTGTTTAACCTTTTTCTCCCCGAGTCCACGTTCTGCTTTTGGGTCCAAAACAGTCATTGGTCATAACAGAACGATCTGGCCAATATGGACCCAGCAGAACCAGATTCCTTGCAGACAGCCCACTCAAGTCAAGGCACACTTTTTTTAGAGATCAACAGCTCCAGAACCTCACTGAAAGCAACCTCACCATGTCTGGTCAGGTCTCTCAAATCAGTAGTCCGTTAAACCTTATCTCCTCTCAACTTGCTCAGCTGTCTACCAGTCTCCAGCCCGGCCAGCCCTTGCCTGCAACACTGCATCCACCTCACCTGGTTGCTCAGCCGCTACATGAAGCTCATGTTCCCAAACCTGAATCATACTCGGGAAAATGCAAGTCTTCACCGAACTTCACTGTCTATCTACTTTTCCTCTTTCATTGCTGAACTAAGGAAAGTGTTTGACCATTCTGGTGAGGGAAAGGAGGCTGCCAAGTGCTTACTCCCCCTTCATCAAGGCTCCCGCAGTGTGGCTGAGTACTCTGTTGAGTTCCGAATACTAGCTGCAGAGTCTGGATGGAATGATGTGGCTCTCCAGGGGGAATTTTTTAGTGGACTCAGCAGCCAGATTAAGGATGAACTGAGCATTAAAGAGGAACCAGACTCCCTCGACTCAGTTATCTCCCTCGCCATCAAACTAGATAACCACTTGTGAGAATGGTGTAGGGAAGGATCCAGCAGCTCTCACTCTTCTCCTACTTGCCGCCTTCCTTCTTCGTCCTTTGCTATAATGGTCATTGGGTAGCCACCCAGTCCCTGAGCTTCTTCCAGCCTCACCTTCCCTTCCAGGGAAGAGCCCGTGCATCTGGGTCAGGCCCAGCTTACCCAAGCGGAACGTCACCAGAGATTGAAAGCGCATGAGTGTATTTACTGTGGTCAGCTTGGTCATTTCCTTGCCACTTGCCCGCTTCGGCCAAAAGAGTTTGGCTACTTGTGAGCCAAACTACCTCCTCTTCAGTGCCCCTTCTCCACATGCAGATCCAAGCCACCCTGTGTTTAAATCAGCACTCCCTCCCCTGGTCGAATCAGGTGCGGATGACAGCTTCCTAGACATGAAGCGAGCTTCCCAGCCCCGTATTCCTGTCGAACCACTGGAGTCTCCCATCATTGAATGCTCTGTGTTAGGGTGAACCTGCGGCCATTGGTGTTAATGAGATGACAGGGTACAAAAATGCACAGTTCAGAGTGGTTTATTCCCCAAGGTGCAAAAATATGGTATTCCAAAGCATGCAAAAATGTGTACATACAGAGGTAACAGTCCAAAGATACTTCAAAAAATAATAAAAAGGAGGTAACTCCAATGTCTTACAATAGGTCCACTATGTAACTTGGCTATGCCAGAATACAGGCCCAATTACTTAAGCACAATTTTGCTTCCACACTTCTCACTTGACTCTCCCTAAAATGGCTGCCTGGGGCTCTTTTATAGGCTTGGCTCCGCCCACTTTTGGAAGCTACCTTTGGAGGGAAAGATCTATACATTATAGAAGGGAACCAGGAGGTATGTACAGCGGTTTGAGATACAATGAAGTTAACTTCATTCCTGAATTAAATCAAATAAATGCTTGATGTATAAAGTATTTGTGTGCTGTTTTTGAGTTACGTTATAGAAACAGAATGAATCAATTAAACATTTAAACAAGCAACAGCAATACACCTACAAACAATGAAACTAACAATTTGGGATAGTTAATGGGGTGAACAACACCAAACCAGGGCTACAAACAAAAAAATAGGTAAAGATGGTATATCTTGGCCGGCATTTAGTTTGTGTGTATGCACAATGGTGGAAACAGTTTGTGTGTGTACAAGCCCATACTCAGTCCCTTCAAAGTAAAAGTTCTGGGTCACAGTTAGTCTGTGACACTCTAGATAGAAGGTTCCTGGCCCGTATTACCCACTGCACCACTCCACTACTCCTGATTCTCTTTGGTAACCATCGTAAGCACATCCAGCTAAACTTAATATTCTGTCTGTATTCTCCTTTGGTGCTGAGACACTCATGGCTAAAACAATAACCCACACATAGACTGGACAGCAGGGAAGATAGTCAGCTGGAGTTCTTTCTGTAATTCCTCCTGCCTGCAGTCAGCCCTTCCTCCCTCATAGGGACCCACCCGTCCTGGGACCCCCTGATCAGTCAGCCATTCCTGCAGAGTATCATGACCTGGGACAGGTCTTCAGCAAAGAACGGGCCCACTCCTTGCCACCACACCATCCGTATGATTGTACTATAGACCTGCATCCTGTCCCCCCCTGCTGCCAAGTAGGCTGTACAACCTGTCCTGCCCTGAGAAAGAGGCCATGGAGAAGTACATCAATGATTCCCTTGCTGCTGGCCAAATCCAGCCCTCTTCTTCACCCTTGGCACCGGTTTCTTCTTTGTGACCAAGAAAGACCGCACTCTCCATCCCTGTATTGATGACCATGGCTTGAACAGCATAACAATCAAGAATAAATACCCCTTACCGCTCATCAACTCAGCCTTCAAACCCGTTCATGGGGCTACTATCTTCACCAAGTTGGCCCTGAGGATTACTTATTTGGTCAGAATAAGAGAGGGTGGTGAGTGGAAAACAGCCTTTACATTTTTTTTCTGAATTGCTATAACAGTAAACCCCATTTTCTGAAGCAAACAGTCAACGGTTCACATGGTGAACAAACCTCTACGTGCTAACACATAGAGGTGAAGTAGTTCCTGTTTTTGAATCATTTGCGGGGAGTTTCTTGCCTGTGTCAGCATTCAAAGTATACTGTTTCTTTCTTTTTCATCAATAAATTTGCGTTATCGTTTTCATCTGTTGTATTTTTCACTTTCCCTTCTGCTGTATTTTTATTTTTTGAAAGAACGCTTTTGCTTTTTGTCTAAATACAGTGAGGAGAGGCCATCCAACCCAGATCCAACTAACATAATGTCAACTAATCTTTGGCTAAGGTCCATTAAACACTCAATATGGAAAACATTCAGCTTGTTCAGTGTGTCAAGTTCAGGATGTTTAGTCATTCTTCCTCCATCGTTAGTAATAGCTTTATTTGTGCTAAGTGTACATTAGTTAACTGACTGATGGAGAAGATTGCAGCATTAGAGGTGCGCATCCAGACTCTAGATAGGGTTAGTGAGAGTAGGAGCAGTGTAGTTTCTGTAGGGGAAAGTCTGGATATCTTAAGCAGAAATAGCAATCCTGCTGGATGTCCAGGTGGTGCTCTGAAAACAATGTGGGCTTTATAGATAATTGGAGTAGTTTTGAGGGCAAGGCTGGCCTGTTAGGGCGGGACGGTGTCCATCTCACTCGGGAAAGAGCTGCTCTCATATCTTGCAGCATAGTCTCAAAACAGACCTAGTTAATTGGTGACAATCCAAGGCCAGGGAGCAGACAAGCAGGCTAAACTGACTGTCTGCTAGCTGCACTGAGTTGTTACTTAGGTTCCAAAATATTGAGACTGTGTCTGTTCCCTGAGCTAAAAAAATGTAGAAATACTCAGCAAGTTTGTTTTAGTAACCTAATTAACATAACATTAAATCATACTGAATGCACAGCCAGCACCTTTGATCTGAAGCTAGGACTGTTAAATATTAGATCTCTTACGTCTAAAGCACTTATTGTTAATGAAACTATTACTGATCAGGAGTTTAATGTACTGTGTTTAACAGAAACGTGGATTAAACCAAATAAGTGTGTAGCATTAAATGAAACTAGTCCTCCTGGATACAGTTATATGCATTAGCCTCATCTAACTGGCAGAGGAAGAGGTGTCACAGTTATTTATAATGATAATCTAGGCATCACACAGAAACCTAGTCAGAAATTCAACGTGTTTGAAGTTCTTGATACTAACCTAACAAATGTAGCCACAAACAATAAGTCTACCCAGTCGATTTCGCTAATTATTATTTACAGACCCCCAGGGCTATATTCTGAATTACTTTATGAAATTGCGGATTTCATCTTTAACCTGGTTGGTTCTTTAGACAAAGCATCAATTGTTGGAGACTTTAATATTCATTATGATAATCCAGAAGACCCTCTGAGAACAGCGGTTGTATATCATGATTATAACATGATTTAAATCATTTTTAGACTTTTTTCCTGAAGTTAAAAATTTATTTACTAAAATATTATTCAAGAATTCTAAACATTTCACTTCCAATTAAATATTATTTTTTAAGATAAGGTTTCAAGATTATAAATATAAATAATAAAAAAAAATAATAATTTTTAAAATGAAAAAAAAATTAAAAGGTTTTTGCATCCATTTAGATATTATTTTTACAGTGTGCATACAAACACACAAATACATATTAGTATTGTTATTATTTATAATCTGACATTTTTCCATCCACAAGATGGCAGTAAAGCACTTCCAAACTGAGATTTCTGTTTAGTGAAATGTGTTTTTCTCTTAACTGACCTGCTGAGGGCGCTGTTAGGATGCTGCTGG
>CM040471.1:1874927-1887535 GCA_022758105.1 Pangasianodon gigas | reverse complement strand
CAGTCTCTCTGGGCGAGTGGAGGTGAACACATCGTGTACAGCGAGGAGGGAGATGGAAATCTGTCTGACTTTTATTCTTCTCTCATCCACACTCACACTCACAGCAGCTGGTAAGTACACACTGATTATTCACACTAAAACATCACACACTTCTCTCTTTAACAGTAGGGACGATTTTTAATCATGAAATGTGAGAAATGTTCCTGGAGTGATCGTAACTTTATAAACAGTGAAAGTGTTTCCTGTGCACATACTTCATCCTCAGGTTTTTTATAATCATCATCTTTTTAGCCTCAGTTATAAAATCATGTCAAGATTAATGTTTAGATTTTATGCATGATTTATTGTGAGTAAAAAACAACTTAACGAATACAAAGCTGTTCATGTGTGTGTGAGAAATAAAGAGTGTGTGTGTGTGTGTGTATGTGTGTGTGTGAGAGAGGGAGAGACAGAGAGAAAGAGAGTGTGTGTGAATAAGAGAAAGACAGAGAGGAGAGAGAGTGTGTGTGTGTGCGTGTGTGTGTGTGAGAGAGAGAGACTTTACAATCCTTTATTTTACACAAGTCACATTTTACACAGTAAGATCAGAGTGACTCAATAAATAAATAAATATTCTTTAAAAAGGTATTTAAATAAATTAGGCTAAACATCACAGTGAACAGTTTGAGTATGTAGTTGTGATCGGTCTAATGCTGGTGTAAAACAGAGCTCTTCCTCAACTACAGAGCACGGAGCCTCCTCACAACATCACATTGCTTTAAACATTTCCAAATCCCCCATACTCTTAAAAAAATTAAAATCAATCAGAATTCTTGATTTAATTAGTCTGGAGAAAATTCTTATGGTATCACAGTCTGTGTTTTGTGCCATTTTGTTTTTTCTGCTCAGGTATATTGCCATTTTGGCCTGACCAAAGATAAAATTAATCAGCTGACACTGGAACCTCTTTCTCCTGACATATTTAAAACCAAGAATAAAAATCTGAAAAGTAAAATCCACATGAAATGGCCTTAAAATGCTTTGTAAAAACCCAAACAATGACTGCAACCTGGATCATTGTAAAAAAGCATGAAAAACGGTTTCCCTCTGTGAACAAAGTGGACATTCTTGTGTGACCTCAGGGTTTAAAATAGAGATAAAAGAATTCACAGAGACAATACCATGTAAAATCCTCCATTGGAGGTCAGCAACTTTTTTGGTTAATGGTGGTTTGTACAGTGCCCTCCACTCTGGTTTAACATCATCATTAAAACCAAGTTCACTTCGCCATGGTGTGTTCATTGTCCCATTCAGTTTTTTCTTGTTTAAAACTTTCACACAAGCCCTGTACAGCAGTTTACCTGACACTGTTTTGATGTTCATTTCCCCCTCACCCCTGCACTCCAGGAGGGCCCCGCACACCCGTCTAGGTCTGGAGCGATGCTCAGCTGGGGAAAGGGTTCTTCTTCTGCAGGAATGATCTCACTGGTTTCATAGTCCATCAGCTGAACACACTCCTCTTATGTTAGGGTGGACCTCCAGTGATGTAAGAGCTTGTTCACCACACGCAGGGACCGCAGTCCCATATGAGCAGCCAAGTCTTCTGCCAGCGCTAGGTCTGTCCCTATGATTTTGACCAGCTGCCGGAGTGTCACGATCCCTGAGGAGACCAGAACCCTGGACAGTGTAGGAGTGGCCACACTAGAAATGTCCAAGTGCCCACCGTTAAACCAGGGGCTCTTCCAGCAGCCATTGTAATGCCCTGCACCCCTTATTTTGTTTTTTTTAAAAAAGTCCAAATTTTAAAAAGCCCACAATAAAAATCCAGCCACGTCCAACATACTTGTGTCCATTAAAAACAGAATTCTGTCCAACCCCAGTTCCCATACCATGCATAAGAGTCCACAGGCTGCTGCTCTCCATACTAGATTCCTGGGTCCAGTGAGGAGTTTCTGAATGAACTGGAGACAAAAGGCTGCAGTTCTCCTGGCCAACTGGACTCCTAAATATTTAAAACCACCCTTTTTCCATATCAAGCCTCCTGGTAGTGCAGGCTGCCCCCCACCCCACTATCCAACTAAAATAGTTTCACTTTTGGCCCAGTTGACTTTGGCAGATGATAAAATCTCAAAGTCTTGCAAAATACCAATTAAAATATTCACATCTCTCTGTGCTCCTACCATTACGACCAGCATCTGCATATGCTAAAAAGACAGGGAGGAGCAGTGGAGTGAGGTATATTAAAGCCAAAAAAACCTGAAAAACTGATTTCTCAGTTTACATAAAAGAGGTTCAATTGCTAGAGTATACAGCATACCTGACAGGGAACAGCCTTGTCTAATGCCTCTGTACACTCTAAAAGGGGCACCTAAACCACCATTAACCTTCAGTACACTTTCAATTTCACTGTACAAAGTCTTGATCATGGCTATAAAACCTGAGTTGAACCCAAAGGTTTCCAGCACCTTCCACAAGTATTCGTGTTCAACCGGGTCAAAAGCCTTTTCCTGATCTAGAAAAATGAGACCAGTCCTTAAGCCCAATAGCCTGGAGACGTCCAAAATGTCACGAATTAGATATACATTGTCAAATATAGATCTGCCAGGCACACAGTATATCTGGTCATGGTGAATAATCTGCTCCATTACCTTCTTCAGTCTTGAGGCTAATGCTTTTGAGAGCAATGTGCAGTCAGTGCACAGCAGTGAGACCGGGCGCCAGATCTTCAGGAATGTCAGGTCTCCCTTTTTTGGCAGTAGGGTCAGGACGGCCTTCCTGCAGCTCAACAGGAGCTTACCCCCCTTCACTCTGTCCTGTAAAACGTCTAGCACATCCTGCCCTATTACTGCCCAGAAGGCATTGTAGAACTCTACAGGGAGACCATCTATGCCTGGTGCCTGTCCATTCTCCATACCCTGGAGAGCCTCATGAAGCTCTCCCAGTGTCAGCTCCCTGGCTAGTTCTCTAGCAGCTTGCTCTGACAGTTATGGCAAGTTCTTCAGAAAGCTCTCCTCCACCATCTGTACCCCTGACCACTCACTGCTGTACAGCTTCGAGTAGAAGCTGGCTGTCTGCTTGGGAATTTCAGTGGGCTCTGATAAGAGATCCCCTGATTCTGTTCGCACAGCACGTATGAATCTTTTCTGTCTTTTTTTTTTTTTTTGCCCTAAACCAAAGAAGAACTTGGAAGGACCATCCATCTCAGTCACGCTTTTAAAGCGTGAGCGGACCAGCGCCCCCTGTGCTGTAATGCCTAACAGGTCAATCATTATGACTTTTTTACTTTTGAGGGCTTCAATATGCCCTCGATCTCCTGTGGTCTCCAAAGACTGGAGTTCCACTATTCCAATCTCCAGAGCTTTCAGAGATCTGACAATGTCACTTGTGACATTGAGAGTGTACTGTTGACAAAATATTTAATTTGTATTTTAGCCACATCCCACCACTGTTGTATAGTACTAAAAACCACATTCTATGATTTAAAAGCATTCCAGAAATAAATAAAATATTCTCTAAAATTAGTATCTTCTAAAAGTGCAGTGTTAAAGTGTCAGTAAGCACTCCTAGGTCTCCTAGGTTTTATTATTATTATTTTTTTTACTGATAGTACACTGTACCATACTGTGATTGGAGATGATTACTGAAACAATAAAACATTTTAAAAAACCTCAGTTGATGCTTAAACCATAAATCCGATCCAATCTTGCTAGGAAGAATGTGTTGTCTATAGAGTGGGATCACTCTATCAAAAATATGATAAAAACCACTCCAACATAAAACACATCAAACTCTCTACAGGTCATCATCAGAAATTTCTCTATTTACTTTGGTAATCAGTTTCTTCAGTCGAAAGATTTCTACATCAATAAAAGCTCCTTCTCTTTTAAAATGTTTGACATCATGAACAAACTGCTTAAGGTCTGGGAAATACTCCTCTTCTGCAACATTCTTCTGCCACTTGGTGATTCTTTAAAATTCTTTAATGTCTTCAGCATGGTATAAAACTAATAGCTGTTCTTCTTGAGAGCCAAAATTAAAAACAGAGTCTGACATATAGTCCTCACTGTCTGACTCTCTTTCCTCTGCCTTAGTGTCTTTTCTGGCCTGCTTGTTCCCCTGTCCCTTTCCTCGTTTTTTCCCTTTCTCTTGGCACTTTAAACGTGGGCTTATCCTCCATCTCCATGTCTCCCCTGACCCCCTGCACTGGTAGGGTGACCAGTGTTTCCAAGCGATGGCTCTGCACCCCTTTACCTGCCTCTGCCAGCGCAGGCAGCTCCAGCACTGCGCCAGAGTCCATTGTGTCTTTTTCAGCCAAGCAGGGCCTCTCCGGGTCCGGTCCAGCCAAGCAGGGCCTCTCCTGGGCCGGTTCAGCCGAGCAGGACCTCTCTGGAGCCATTTCAGCCAAGCAGGGTCTCTCCGGTGTTGGTGCAGCTCCAGTAGACTTCTAGACTTCTGCAGGCTGGGCTTCGGGTTTGCTCTTCGTGGGCTCTGGTGCAGCAGCAGCTCCAGGGCTCTCTGCAGCTGGCCGAGCTGTGGCCACAGGGGGAACAGCCCCAGCAGGCTCAGCTGTGTCCTGCCCCGGCCGCTCAGAAACACCGGGGTCATGCTGTCTCTCAGGACAGGCATGGACAAGATGATCTGTTTTACCATAATTAAAGCACTTCATGTCCACATCAGAAGTGACAAATATACTGTTAAACGTTAAATTTAAACACTAGGTTTAGTTCATCTACACCATCCTCAAGAATCATGAAAACCATTCTCCTAAAAGACACTAGGTGTCTAACCAGTGGGGACTTACAGCCAAGGGGGATTTTCTTTATGGGGGAGACCAGCTGCCCGTATCTAGATAATTCCTTGGAGATTACTTCATAAGATATAAAAGGAGGGACATTTGACAGCATAATCTTTTTTTTGATGGGGAACTGAGGGGAGAAGCCATTACAAGCTTGTTATCAATCACGATACCATGCTGAACTAGCTTACTTGCCCTGTTGAAATCATTCAAAAAAACTGCACTGTTCATGCGGGAGGCAGAGACAATGTTCTCAAGCCCCACCACATCTCCAACCTATAAACAACACTCCTCTACACTTGCCCCGCACACCACCCACACATATGTTACACGGAAAAAAGTTGCATTAACTGCCGAAAAAAATTGAAAAGACAGCAACCGCTCTCATGTGCTCTACACGCCACACTCACTCTTCCACTGCGCATGCTGTGTGTGTGTGTGTGTGTGAGAGAGAGAGAGAGAAAGAGAGAGAGAGAGGGTTAGGGATAGGGTTAGATGAGCAGAGTGTATCTGGAGCACTGGGACAGTCATACCCAAACCCAGTCCTGATTACACTGCTATTGGGCCCTAAACAGAGAGTATGAACTGGCAGAATATCTCTTCACTGTCTGAGATATAAAGCAGAGACACATCCTAACCAAGTACAGGCTGAGTGAGCGCAGTCTCGCCGTGGAGAAGGGCCAACACAGGAGAACCTGGAACACAGGAGAACCTGGAACACAGGAGAACCTTGCTGCCCAGAGACTGTGCTCACTGTATGAGCAGTGAGGGGGAGACAGAGCTGCACTTCCTCACTTCCGGCGCTTGACACAAAAGAAACACCTGCAGTATTTGCTTTGGAAACATTGTGATTTATAACATTCATGCCAATAAAGCACTGCTGAACTGAACTGAGAGAGCGAGAGTGTGAGATAGAGAGAGAGAGAGAGAGAGAGAGAGAGAGTGAGTGTGTGTGTGTGTGTGTGTGTGTTTGGCATGTGGAGAATCATGGCAACTCCAAACCCTGGGGCTTTTGAGAAGTTAACACGATGACATGGGTGTGTGTTGAAGAATGTTGCTTGGCTGTAGGAAATGAAGTGGAGTGCAATAACATCCTGTCTTCACATATGAACAATAAATAACACAATGGTTGAGATGCAAATTAAATTGTGCAAATTGGATTTGTGATTCAGGTTCTGTTTCAACGATGCTTCCTCTCAGTGCTTCAAAAAAAGTCATACTATGCTGATTGTATTTTAATACAGTTTTAATGAGTCTCAGTAATGAAGGCGTAAAGCTCTGCGTAAACATCTCTGGGTTTCTGGGTTAATAATGTATTTAGTTGTTCCCTGAATTTTTGATATTCTGGTTCTGGTTTTTGGTTCTCTCTCTCTCTCTCTCTCTCTCTCTCTCTCTCTCTCTCTCAGGCACTGTGAGGGTGGTGAATGGAAGTCGCTGTGTTGGGAGAGTGGAGGTTCTTCATGATGGACAGTGGGGAACAGTATGTAGTTATGGCTGGGATATGAGAGATGCTGCAGTGGTGTGTAGAGAGCTGCGCTGTGGGGAGCCTGTAAATGTGCGTTATGTTGCTCACTTTGGACGAGGATCAGGACCAATCTGGATGGATGATTTGCTCTGTAATGGATCAGAGTCGACACTGAAGAACTGTAGCTCACAAGGGAGAGGGAAATTTTATGGCTGTAATCATGGTCATGATGCTGGAGTCACCTGCTCAGGTAAATTTTAATCATAATATGATTACTGAATGAAGGATAATAAAATTTTAGTAATATTGACAAGCTGTTATTTTATTTAAATTTTTATTCATTAAATTATTTCATAAATTCATGTGCTATTCATATGGATAGAAATACATTATAAATAAAGGTTGGTAAAAATCTTCTGTGATCCCATCCACATCCTACACTTTGCTTTTATTTATTCTGATGAAACAACAGAATACTCTGATTATTACAGTCTGGTCAGTGAGGTTCTGTTCAGTTTCTAGTATTAAGTCCATTGTCACTGTCTGACAGTTTGATGTAACCACATGTCATGCTGAATAGAATGTCACTGAAGACCTGTATTAATATGTAGTAGTAGTACTATACAGTGCCCTCTGAAAGTATTGGAACAGCTAGGCCAATTCAGAAGTGTTCACTGAATTAACAAAAGCATTATTTTAGGATGTGCGGGATCAAGTGCTATTTTATAAGTTGCTGAATAATGAGTGTGGAAACTATATTATTAAACTAATAGAACTATACATGCAGCAATATAGTGGCAATGTACTAGACTCCTAATGCTAAAAATGCTATCTCCTTTGCATGTGTAAATTTGAATGCTTGTGTTTAAAGGCTGTGGTCTAGCCACTACTGAAAAACCCTGTGTCAGAGCCTTCCACTCTAGCAAAATCTGGCAACCTCAGAGGCATGAACTATATGCAGGTGATTTTAATAATCTGAATGTGGAGCAGAAAATCCACTCTGAATACCAGGAACTTTCCCTGGTTACATATTGATATTACTTTTGGACTTAAGTCACTGACTCTGAATTCAGACTACTGTAATTGTTGTGACTCGTAAACACTATTTCTGTAACTTTAATGTTCATAATGACTTCACCACTTTAAATATCTGTGTTTTAATGTAGAGAATAAACCTGAGAATTATGATGACGGCATTGCAGCTGATCAGAAGACAGTTATACTGACAGGTATGATAATAGTGTGACAATTTTGTAATCCCAATCATGTACACAGTCATAAATAATATCAAAGTGGATTTAATGTCATTGATTAATTTTGACAGAGAACATAACCAGAGTACTGTGATGCTGCTATTAACACTAGAACAAGTATAAAATAAGAAAGAAAGAAAGAAATCTAGATCTTTTATATCTGGATATTTTTTGGAGTAAAAGTAAAATTAAATTGATTCATTATTTTACATAGAGCCTCACAGACCCTGTACTTTTTTTTGGCTACTCACTCGATTTTTCTGTACACCTTTTTCTGTACTCTCTCAGACAGTGTGAGGTTGGTGAATGGTGGAAGTCGCTGTGCTGGGAGAGTGGAGGTTCTTCATGATGGACAGTGGGGAACAGTGTGTGCTTCTGCCTGGGATATAAAAGATGCTGCAGTGGTGTGTAGAGAGCTGCGCTGTGGGGAGCCTGTAGGTCTGCAGTATTGGGCTCACTTTGGACAAGGATCAGGACCAATCTGGATATATGATTTGTACTGTAGAGGATCAGAGTCGACCCTGAACAACTGTAGCTCACGAGGGGGACATATCTGTGATCACATTAATGATGCTGGAGTCATCTGCTCAAGTAAGCTGATGTATTTAGAAAAAAAAATACAATTAGTTAATTATTGATTTGACTAATTTTAGGTATACCAATACATTATTTTTTTAGTAAAATTTAGATTTGATTTAAGTTTAAAGTATTTTGCGTTTCTTGATATTCTGTCTTGGTGAAAATTTGCACAATATTTACTCAATGAAATAATACACAGGTGAAAAGCCGAGACTCACTGCTGGTCCTCACCGGTGCTCTGGGAGAGTGGAGGTGCTTCATGGAGGTTCCTGGTCCACAGTGTGTGATGCTGACTTTGACCAGCAGGATGCAGAGGTTGTGTGTCGAGAGCTGGGCTGTGGGATTCCTGTGGAGGTGCTGGGATCAGCTGCTTTTGGCCGAGGGGAGGGTCAGGTGTGGATAAAGGGGCTTCAGTGTAGAGGAACCGAATCTGACATTACCTTCTGTCCAACATCATCTTCACTCAAACACTCAAACTGCTCCCATTACAACGATGTGGGATTAATATGTTCTGGTTAAGTATCATGATTTAACTTCTGTTTAAATAGAGACCACATACCTGTCAATCAAACTTTAAGGTGCCATTTTTAATTTTCCTTTTTCACTGAGCTCTCAGTTGTTTGTTCAGGTCACACAGAGGCTCGGCTGGTGAACGGATCGGACTCCTGTTCTGGTCGAGTGGAACTCCAGTACCTCAGTGAGTGGGGCACAGTTTGTGCTGTAAGCTGGGATATGAGAGCTGCAGATGTTCTCTGTGCACAGCTGGATTGTGGGAGTGCTGTGGCTGTGGTGGAGGTGGACTGGTTTGGGGAGGGCAGTGGCCACATCTGGGCTGATATGTTTGATTGTCAGGGGAATGAGACACACCTATCACAATGTGGCATCTCATCATGGAGTCGAGCTGCATGCTCTCATAAACACGATACTGGAGTCATCTGTAACGGTGAGATATTAACATCACATACACCACGTTAGTGAATAAAGTCAGTGTTCATTAGAATATTTAAATGATGTTCTTCTGCTTCAGGATCATCCGTGGCGTTTCATGAGGGGCGAGTGCGGTTGTCTGGAGGGAGCGAGTGTCAGGGGGAGGTGGAGATTTATTTCAGGCAGGACTGGAGGAGACTTCTCCTGGACTCGTGGAGTCTGTCTGAGGCGTCTGTGCTCTGTAGACAGCTGGGCTGTGGCTCCGTGCTGAACTATCACTCCTCTCCATTCACCACTGAACACAAACACATGTGTGTAAAGGGTTTCAGCTGCTCTGGGAGTGAAACTCATCTGGGGAACTGCAGCAGTGCACAACCTGTCAACTGCAGCTCCGGGGAACAGCTGTACATCACCTGCTCAGGTAAGCAGCACAACACCTACCAATGAGCAGGCATGTACAAAATCAGCACTTTAAAATGAAGGGTAAGAAACAGAGTTTGATCAGTAGGAAAGTAGTTATTTAATAAATCTTTTATAATTCTAAAATGTCCTATTAAATATACAGAGTAATTAAATATTATATTTGATGTAATCTATAATTTATAATATTTTAGTCTTACTTAATTTATGAAATAAAGAAAAGATAAATCACTTGATCTTTACATACACTATATTGCCAAAAGTATTGGGACACCCCTCCAAATCATTGAATTCAGGTGTTCCAATCACTTCCATGGCCACAGATGTATAAAATCAAGCACGTAGGCATGCAGACTGCTTCTACAAACATTTGTGAACGAATGGGTCGCTCTCAGGAGCTCACTGAATTCAAGCGTGGTACCGTGTTAGGTTGCCACCTGTGCCTCACTACTAAATATTCCACGGTCAACTGTTAGTGGTATTATTACAAAGTGGAAGCAATTGGGAACAACAGCAACTCAGCCACCAAGTGGTAGGCCATGTAAAATCACAGAGAGGGTCAGCGCATGCTGAGGCGCACAGTGCGCGGAAGTCGCCAACTTTCTGCAGAGTCAATAGCTACAGACCTCCAAACTTCATGTGGCCTTCAGATTAGCTCAAGAACAGTGCATAGAGAGCTTCATGGAATGGGTTTTCGTGGCCGAGCAGTTGCATCCAAGCCTTACATCACCAAGTGCAGTGCAAAGCGTCGGATGCAGTGGTGTAAAGCACGCCGCCACTGGACTCTAGAGCAGTGGAAATGTGTTCTCTGGAGTGACGAATCATGCTTCTCTGTCTGGCAATCCGATGGACGAGTCTGGGTTTGGCGGTTGCCAGGAGAACGGTACTTGCCTGACTGCATTGTGCCAAGTGTAAAGTTTGGTGGAGGGGGGATTATGGTGTGGGGTTGTTTTTCAGGGGTTGGGCTTGGCCCCTTAGTTCCAGTGAAAGGAACTCTTAATGCTTCAGCATACCAAGATATTTTGGACAATTTCATGCTCCCAACTTTGTGGGAACAGTTTGGGGATGGCCCATTCCTGTTCCAACATGACTGCGCACCAGTGCACAAAGCAAGGTCCATAAAGACATGGATGAGCGAGTTTGGTGTGGAGGAACCTGACTGGCCTGCACAGAGTCCTGACCTCAACCCGATAGAACACCTTTGGGATGAATTAGTGCAGAGTCTGCCAGCCAGGCCTACTCGTCCAACATCAGTGCCTGACCTCACAAATGTGCTTCTAGAAGAAAGGTCAAAAATTCCCATAAACACACTCCTAAACCTTGTGGAAAACCTTCCCAGAAGCTGATATAGCTGCAATGGGTGGGCCCTATGGATTAAAGGGTGCACCCTAGGGATTAAGAATGGGATGTCATTAAAGTTCATGTGCATGTAAAGGCAGACGTCCCAAAACTTTTGGTAATATAGTGTATTTTGGGCCATACTGCAGGTATCTTTAACCCCGCCCACAGCTCCATCAGGCTGGTTGGTTCTGGGGGAGACTGTGCAGGAAGGCTGGAGATTTTCCACAGCGGCTTGTGGGGGACAGTGTGTGATGACTCGTGGGATATCGAGGATGCACAGGTGGTGTGCAGACAGCTGCAGTGTGGAGAGGCCCTCAGTACCCACATACCAGCCTGGTTTGGTCCTGGAACTGGGTCCATATGGCTGAATGAGGTGGAGTGTGTGGGGAACAAGACGTCCCTATGGAGCTGCAGATTTCAGCTGTGTGAAGAGGGAGAATGTGGACACCAGGAAGACGTAGGAGTCGTGTGCTCAGGTACTGTGTAATTTATGTACAATAAGGTTTATGAAGTTACTGTTCATAAAAGCAGCAGATGTCCATTAACTTTGAGTGAGAAATTTTATCCATATTTTAAGTAATAATTACCACAAAAGAAGGAATGATTACAAATTTATATTCAGTAAAAGTCGTTCTTCTTCCACCAGAGTTTAAAGAGATCCGACTCACAGAGGGCTGTGAGGGGAATCTGGAAGTGTTCTACAATGGAACCTGGGGTAATGTGTGTCACAATCAGATGGATGATGAGACAGTAAACATGGTGTGTCGAGAGCTGAACTGTGGAAGAAGTGGCAGTCTGTCAAACACTGAAGCACGAGTAAAATCTGCTCCTAACTGGCTGGATCATCTGAAGTGTAGGAAACACGACTCTAATCTGTGGCAGTGTCCATCTTCACCCTGGGGACAGAACAACTGTGATAATGGTGATGAGGTGGCTCGTATTACCTGCACAGGTGGGTGGATTCAGAATTTTCTGGTTCTGTACACTGCCATAAACTGCAGTGTTACACTGTGAATAGAGTATAACTAATGTTGCTGAAATATAAAGTGTATTTGGCAAAAAATAATGTCAAAAGTCTGAGAAAAGTCTGCTCTGAGAGATAAACCTGCATGTGAAACTTTTCATTAATGCATGTATTTTATTACTGCAGATGATGGAAAGTCTCTACATACACAAGAAAAGTGCTCTTCATTTCCCTCTCAGACACGTTGCACAAGTAAGGATATAGAAGGAAAAGCTTTTAGTACTGTTCTTCATTTGCATTTGTTAGTGACAGAAGATATTTTCTCATGTGTTTATAAAATCATTTTCCAAGGACTTTAATGTATTTCCTCATATAATCATCCTGAGGGCATCAATCTTACTCACACTTCATGAAAATTAATCCAACAGAGAAAAAATCAGTAAACAGAACCCAAAGCTGATCTTACTGCTTCAAATTATTTTATTCAGCAGCCAATTAATTCATTAATTTATAACACATTTAAGTAAGCTCCTGAATTTCAGGATGTTTGTAAATAGTTGGTATAAGACTCTTTTTCAGAACACCGCAAAAGCTGTTTTTGGTAAACTAGACCATGTTGAGTATAATATAAGGTTATATTATCATTGTGTTGTAGTGAGCTGTGTGACTGGAGCTGTTATTCAGCATTGGTGTGTTTCCTCATGTGTGATGTGTGTGATGTAGAGCACTGGCCTCTCAGGCTGAGTGGAGGAAAGGGAAGCTGCTCTGGGAGGTTGGAGGTGTATCATAACGCTACGTGGGGCTCCGTTTGTGATGATCAGTGGAACATCAGGAACGCTCAGGTGGTGTGCAGACAGCTGGGCTGTGGGTCGGCGCTGAGTGCTG
>CM040471.1:1849451-1859549 GCA_022758105.1 Pangasianodon gigas | reverse complement strand
GCTCTCAGTTCCAGTACACTGAACATTATCCAGCCAGGTTGGTTCACTTCCCTCACCAAAGTGGGCACTTTGAGGAGCGCTGACGGCTTTACCACATCCAAGCTGTCTACACACCACCTCTGCATCCTTTAAGTCCCAATCATCATCACACACTGTTCCCCACTGGGCTCTGTGCTGGATCTCCACTCGACCACAACAGTTACTTGGACCATTCACCAGCCTGATCTCATTACAGCCTGATTCATTAAATAAAAGGACAGAAACCAATTGATTATTTAAATTTATGTCAGTATTGCTCATCTATTCAATATAGAGTGTCACCCTGAAGAAACATTTAGCAGACACCTATTTTCCCTTATTATGAATATAAAATATATATAATATTATATTCCCAAATTTAGCCTTGGGGATCAGTAAACTACATCTATCTATCTGTCTGTCTGTCTGTCTGTCTATCTACACTCAAAAACAGTAATGTGGCTATTGGATAATGAGTAAAAGCTATGTAAGTTTTGTCCATTTTTTCCTCAAAATGATTGCAGTCATTGCAAAATATTTAAGCCTTATCGGGCCACATAAGGTTTTCTCGACTTGGTGGAAAAAATGCCATTTCAACTTCACCTAAATTACTAAGGACTAAAACATGTATATGCACATTAAGACATTCAAAATCAGGACAATAATCAACTAATAATTGAAATAATCCATTAGAATTTAACTGAAGGAAGATAAGCTCATTACGAAAGACTGAGACTTATCAGTATATCAGGATTTTGGACTGGGTATGCTGCGTTTTGGCCACTAGAGACTCCCCCATGTTTCGCCACCTGTGGCTGATTTTCCCGTGTGTCTGTCTCTGCAGTCATTCTCGTCAATCTGAGTGACCAAAGACTCTGGCGGTCTTCCACTATTCATAGAACCACGGTTACACCTGTAACCAGCGTTCTATTTCATAGTTCCAGACCTCCAGAGATGGTTAAACATGGTGGAAGATGTATACCACTAAGTCACGAGCACTGAACTCTAACATTGTTCGTAAATGGTTGATTTTCCCGTGTGTATTTAAGTTGCCCTGGTCCTTAGTTTTGTTGCTTGGTGTATGTTACGCTGGTTATGGGTGTAACCGTGGTTCTATGAATAGTGGAAGACTGCCAGAGACGGTTAAACATGGTGGAAGGTGGTCATGCACTCGCGTATGATATGAGAATCTCGTATTGATTCAGTCACACGTGACCTTGACCAATGATGTATCAGAGTCCATATAAGCTTCCGTTTACGTCATGGTCTGTCTCTGCAGTCATTCTCATCAGTCTGAGTGACCAGAGACTCTGGCGGTCTTCCACTATTCATAGAACCACGGTTACACCTGTAACCAGCGTTCTATTTCATAGTTCCAGACCTCCAGAGACGGTTAAACATGGTGGAAGATGTATACCACTAAGTCACGAGGACTGAACTCTAACATTGTTCGTAAATACAGCAGAGGTAACTGAAGGTAGGGAGGCAACATTCAGCCTGTAGAATCTCGTAAATGTGGAAGGTGATGCCTATGTGGCTGCTGCACATACGTCTGATAGGGAAACACCACGTAGAGCCGCCCAAGAAGTGGCAACCGCACGAGTGGAATGGCACTTCACGGATGTTGGGACTGGGCAACCACCCAAGTGGTAAGCAATGGAAATGGTGTCTACCACCCAATGAGACAGCCGCTGCTTAGACAAGGATGCACCTCTCTGACAGGGACCAAAACAGATGAACAACTGGTCTGTGGTGCACCACGACATCGTTGTTGACACATACTGTCGCAACGCTCGTACTGGACACAGTGCTGGATTAGGAGCTTCATCAGCAGGGCCAAACGCCGCAAGCTGAAAGGTGCAGTTAGCAAACTGCGCTGATAACACTTTGGGCTGAAAAGCTGGATTTGGCCAAAGCATAACATGATTATCCTCAGGGCCCCATCTAAGGCATTGTGGACTCACTGAGAGGGTCTGCAACTCACTGACCCTCTTGGCTGACGTTATGGCCAAGAGGAAGGCAGTCTTCATAGAAAGATACTTAATATGAGCTTGTTCGAGGGGCTCATAAGGTGCCAAACACAAGCTATCAAGCACGACCTGCAGATCCCGCTGAGTGTGTGTTCCCTGCACTGGCGGGTTACGGCACACAGCTCCTCTAAGAAATGCCACTATAAGCCTATCCGCGCTGATTGACCCCCCCCCCCCCCCCCCCCCCCCCAGGATCCCTGTGGGCTGCTATAGCTGCCACGAAGACCTTTAGTGTGGCTGGGGTATGCCCTGTGTCCAGCAAGTGTTGTAAATAATTCAATATCGAACTAATAGGGCAATCACATGGATTAGGAGATCTGTCTTTACACCAGGAAGTAAACAGCCTCCATTTGCTAGCATATGCAGTACGTGTTGACGGGGGGGAGTCAAGACAGTCTTCTTGACTCCAGTTGAAAACTCTGAGAGCACCTGCTTAGCCCCAGGGGCCAAACACACAACTTCATCCTCTCCGGGAATGGGCGCCATAGCTTCCCATCCATCTGAGACAGTAGGTCCTTCCGAAACGGCAACAGTCCAGGTGGGGCATTTGTAAGGGTTAACAGGAGATTGAACCATGGCATCGTTGGCCAGTGGGGAGCTATTAGTATTAACCTGTGCTGTCTCTCCTGCACACGTCTCAGGACTGGCCAGACAAGTGGAAGAGGAGGATAAGCATATAGCAAATGGCCACTCGTGGGCTAGCAAATGGCCACTCGTGGGCTAGGGCATCCTGACCTAACGCCCCCTGCTCTTGCTCCATTGAAAACCACAGGGGACAATGTGTTGTTGCTGCGCTGGCAAAGAGGTCCACTGATGCCATCCTGTATCTCTTGATATCTCCAGATCAATTGAATCACTTCCCTGTGGAGACACCAATCCCCCGACCTCAGGCTGTGGCAAGAGAGGGAGTCCGCCATGTTGTTGTTCTGACCAGGAATATGCATTGCTCTGATCGACAGGAGGTGTCTGTCCGCCCATAGCAACAACACTCGTGTCAGTTGGAGACATGACAGAGACCTTGTTCCACCTTGGTGACTGATCAGAAAAACTACTGTGGTCCTGTCTGTTCGCACCAATACGTGTCTCCCCGACAGTACCTGCCTGAAATGTCTCAGGGTGAGAAACACTGCCCATAGCTCCAACAGGTTGATATGGCATCCCCTTAGCTGTGGGCTCCACCTCCCTTGAATGCCACGATGCTGCCACAGTCCTCCCCATCCTGATGGAGAAGCGTCTGTGGTTATTACCTCTCTGCGTGCAGGAGGCGGCCCCATCCGCACCCCTCTCCGGAGAAACCGCTCCTGCTGCCAGAGTGCCAGGGAGGCAGAACAGCTGGCTGTGACACGAACTAGAGTTAATCGGTTGTGAAGTGGTGACAACCGTCTGGCTATTAGCCAGCATTGAAATGGCTGAAGGTGTAACAGCCCTAGATGAATGACCGACGAGGCTGCGGTGAGTATCCCAGCCAGACATAGAAAGTTGATTTAGGGTAGCCAGTGTTGAGTTTGGAACCCTGCTAATGTCCTGCACACAGCCTGCCTCCTGTGCACTGTGAGGGTAGTCCTCATTGACCTGGAATCCAGGCGCATGCCTAGAAAACAGGCTGACTGGCGAGGCACCAGACAGCTTTTCCACAGGTTTACCCTCAATCCCAAGGCCGCAACATGCTCCAGTAGGCGCAGAGTGTTGCTGACCGCCTGCTGAGATATCCTGGCACACAGCAGCCAGTCATCTAGATATGGCAGGATCAACAGGCCATCCCGGTTCATCGTGTGAACACGCGTGGGGAGAGAGACAGCCCGAAAGGAAGGACACAGTACTGGTATGTTCTGCCCTGGAATGTGAACCGTAGAAACTGTCTGTGATGGGCAGCAATAGGGATATGGAAATACGCCGGGAGCGAGACTCTAATGCATGTGCTCTTCGTTCCAGAGCCTCCTGAGCGGCTGGCCCAAAAACATGACCAGGCACCAGTGGCAATTGACGAAGGCTATTGTGGCATGCCTCCTGTAATCTGGATTGCGCCAGCCATACCTGACGTCTCGCCTGTGTCAGTAGCCCCAGGGCTTTCCCAGTAGAAAAGGCGATTGACCCTAAAGCCTGCAGGGAAGCACTGTGCAGCTCTGATGCTGTGCCCTCCAGGGGGCCCTTGGTCATAGATGAATGAAGTGCAAGCATCAGGTGGGCTAAAGAGTTCCCCACCCGGCCCAACCCTGAAACCGTGTTATAAACCCTGACCAACAGGTCATCAGTACGTCTGCATACTGGGTTGGGACATCAAAGATTCTGTTTGAGGGCCTCATCAGGGGACACAACCAAAGAAGATATACATGTCTCCACTGGAGGCATGTTACCAAGACCCATCTCCTGTGCATCGGCCATCGCCGCCAACGTATGTGCCACCCGGTCCGGTCTAGCTGCTGGAGCTGAACAAAAGGTAGAAGCAACTACATCCACAAAGTCAGAACAAACCGGCATCAAGAAATCCTCTGGCCGAGAGTCTGAAAGGTGCAGAAGGTTTGAAGGACCCAAAACTGGGGAAGTGCCATCTTCAGTGTATCTTGCAATGAAAAAACTACTGATGGCTCCGCACCACGGAGGTCTGAGCCCTCATCACTATGGGATCGCTGAGACTGGGACAATGGAGACGATATGTCCTCCAATAAGGAATAGTGGCCTTGTTCAGGCTCAACCAAAGAATCCGAAGCAGCTAGTGAGACAGTATCCAGATCCTCTTGAGAGAAACTAACTGATGGTTCATGGAGAGGTAACAGAGGAGCAGACATACCTGTCCCCCTACCCTCCTCAGCTTCTTTACTGGAGGCAGGAACAGAACCCGCCAGTAAAGCCTGGAGGTTCTGGACTGTACTTGTAAGCTCAGCCACCTGGTGAGCAAGGACAGCTGAAGATACATGTTTCTTCTTTGGAGGTCCCTCAGCCCTTCCTGCTGACCGTTTGCTGCTGCGTGGTTGAGCTGAGAAAGCATTTTGAGGGGAAAACCCTCGAAATTCAGGGTCCACTCCTGCGAGTCGCTGTTGTCTCACTTCCATGGCCATAACACTACACTCAGGACAGGGATTCGTTAGAGCCTCCCTGAGGTGGTCAATACCCAAACAGGTAGGGCAATGGGTGTGAGCATCCATTAAATACATAGGCCCAGAGCAGACAGAGCATGCAGCCATATTCTTAATAATAAACTGAGACCCCTGGTCAGCCAATGGGGTAAAAGCACTCAACGGGGACACTTAGCTAACAAGCTCGTCAGCTATGAACAGTCACCAAACACTCTGGAAACCAATGAGTGTTCTTAGACTCAAGCACATCAAATGCCGCTAAATGACGATCAGAGCCCTGGACAACCAATGACCTCTATATTACTCACCTGAATATCACTGGAGATTCCACTGACATGACACCCTGGATAACCAATGGGTCCTTAGTCAGATAAATCCGTGCTTGAACCCCCGCAGGGATCGTATACAAATCCAGCGATGTATCAGTACCGAAGTTTTCAAGGTTTAAAGTTTTAAAGTTTTAAAAGTGTCGAGACACAGTTGTAGCAGGGAGCTAATGCCAGCCCAAACAAACTGTGCGAGCTTGAACGAGATCTCTCCGCGAGAATGACTGCAGAGACAGACCATGACGTAAAAGGAAGCTTATATGGACTCTGATACGTCATTGGTCAAGGTCACGTGTGACTGAATCAATATGAGATTCTCATATCATACGCGAGTGCATGACCACCTTCCACCATGTTTAACTATCTCTGGCAGTCTGGAACTATGAAATAGAACCAGCCTTTGTGTCTCGAGTAAGTTTCCGTGTTTATCTTGCCTAGCCCTTTGCGTCTTGTGTAAGCTTCCCTGTCTTTTTTGCCTGTAGTCTTAGTGAAACCTATAGCGAATTCTTCTCCTGAGAATCTTATGTTGGATCACTTCTTTGAGGATTTTTTTGTTGTGAATTTTTATGTTGGATTATTTCTTTGGATTTCCCAGCTGAACTCTGTGGACAACCTTTGTTTCTTGTTTTTTTTGCCATTTTTTGGCTCACTGGTAGAACGTCTGACTCTCATGCAGCAGACTCAAGTTCAAGGCCTGGCCCTGACACACTAAATCCAGAAAGACATTTCTTAGTCTTGTATCTAAGGTTTCCTAGTAGTTTCAATGTAGCTACTGAATAATTCATTGTAGTTATTAAAAATGAACGTTTTAATGAGTATATTTGTGAATAAGAGTGTAAGAGGTAAAGGTTTTCAAATTATGCTGTAATTGCATATTATGCATAATTACGGTTCAACCAGAGCATGGTTGAATTTTTGATTCTGATTGGTCAGATGGTTATAACGGCATAGCTCAGACAGTATTTACTTCTGTAACATGAATAATAGGTTATTGCACTTGCTCTAATGTTATTGTTTCTGTAGTAACAGTTAATGGACAAGGACTTGTATAGCTGATGATCCAAATAATCTAAGACTAATAATAAAGATTAAAAAAAACATGTTTAATAAAATAAAACATACAATCATTGATGTGGTGATGGTTTTTGTTAGGAAACATTTAGTTAACATTTATAGAAGGAATCTTGAGTGTAAGTTCTGTAACATTCATGGTGCTTTGCAAAAGATTACAGTCTGAGGAAAGTCTTCAAGACAGAGGAGTTTGTGTTCCAGTTTGTCAGTAACATGGGTGAGAACAGGAACTAACTTGTTTCTTGGACATTCCACAACATTAAATCTAACTATAAACCTTTAAAATGCATGAAGTGTCATTCATTAATAAATTAAACATTGTAACCATTGGCAAATCACTGTGGTATAAGCAGAATAACACACTCCATACCATTTGGTTATACTAAAATGATACACTTTACTGAGCGCCCTGCTGCATCACACCCCCCGGTGTGTGTTATTTACGCGTACCCACGTGGGCTGTCATGTTATATTCTTTAATTATACCACACTGTATTGAAATCCCAAATCTGATTCATTAGAAGGTGTTGAATAATTTTCATTAACAGCAGCTGTCTGTAGTGCATCTGAAACTCAGATTTCTATTACATTATCATTTGTGACAATTTACATAGGGACTTGTAAGGTAGAAGCTCATGCAGATACTCTGTAACCACAGATAGGAGACTCTCTTTTCTTAAAGCAATGGAACGATGACACACTGGTGGAAAAAAAAGTAGCTGGGAGCCATTGTTCGGCCTCTTTTAGGCTGTTCACTGCATGATGTGCATGCAAGGAGAAGGCTCATATCTCTCTCTTGTTTGATACTTTTTGTGGATGGGCTTCAAAGAGCAGACAACACTCATCAGTGGAAAATCAGCCAGTTTCACTCAGCAATGTTTGTTAATATTCCCTTTTCTGTGCAAGTTTACATTTGGTTTCACCTTTCGTTGGGTGGCCGAACCCCCATGTGTTCTAAAGTCGACTAAACTGCAGGCCAACCCTTAAACTGCCTGTATGCATAAAGATAAACATTGTGTATTGCTATTCGCTATTCACACAGATGGGATACTTGACAGATCTATCTATGAACTGCACACACACATAAACAGAAAGCTGCATTGCCATTCATTCAGAGAACACACAGGATCAGAAGGATCAAGCTGCATTCCTCTCCACCACAAATTGTATGCCATACAAGTGAGCCAGTACATCAGGTCAGGAGAAGATAGTATTGCTTACTTTTGTGTATGTGTAGTTTTAACTGAATTGATTTTAAATCTGTAAACTGCTTTTACAATCAGCATTCTTTTAGAATTTTAGAGATTCCTGTGCACTGCTACAATCTGTTGTGAAGATCTCTGAGATGTCTCTCTTTGCATGCGATTTCACTCTGCTGACTAACACGGTCACTCAGTCAGTGATCTGAGTTTCACCAAGGAAAAATAATCCCCCAAGTTCTGCACCATTATTTCCATTAACTTTACGGCATATTAGAATTTATTTTTGTGATTCAAATCTTTGTTATAGTTTGTATCACTGGCCATCCACTACATGTGGAGTCTTTGAAGTCCCTGCCAATTTTTTCTCCCTAATATTCTCATTTTTCACATACTAGGAGGCAAATAGTAACACCAGAACTAACAGCAAGGCTGGCTGGTTTAAATGGTCATGAAGGGCTAAGCCCTGCCTCTCTTTCAAGAAAAAAAAGGCTCAGTTTGGAATCCATTGTCGTCTTATTTGCTATTAACAAAAAGTTTGATGTGGATTTGTTTTTTTCTTTGTACAGTACTAGTATATCTTACTATACCTTTCACAGTGATGACCAGGAGATTGTTGGAAGTAGAGGTATGTGAAGACATGTTAACTTCATAAGTACAGCTGTAGTTTCCCTGATGGATACAATCTGCCTTAGGAAAAAGGAAGACAGCTGAGTGGTTAACAGCTGACTGAGTTCTGGTGATGTTGGATCCACTGATCACCAAGTGAAAGGAACCTCCTGGATACTGAGCTTTAATGGAGCAAATGATGGAGAATCCGTAGCCAATAGTCACTTCTGGTCCGTTAGGCCCCCAGTGGAACCATCCACCAGTGGCAGTGAAGGAGATGTTGGGCTGCTGTAAGTTTACTAGAGAACAACAGGCATTGTTTGTTAGGAACCTCAAATATAAAAGCCAGTCAGTGTGAATATGTGTGAATAGAATATTAAAAATAAAAAGCGTGCACCAAATCTTCTCTCAGATGTTTCCGGTTGTTTTCCGTCAGCTGTTAATGTTCCTTTTGTTTATGGCTTGTGGCTATATTCAGACAGATCTGCCCGTCCTCAGTTTATATGGTGGCATTTTTTTTATTTTAACTGAATGATTAGTTTATTTGTCTTAATATAAAGGTTTGTGTTGGCTCACTTCCTTTTTCTTAATATTATTTAATTAATGCCAATAATACAAAACGACTGGTTTTCACCAAATTTTCTCGATGGTACTCTTAGTCCGTGACATTGTGAACTAGCATGAGGATGTGTTTTTGACTCCAGACCTCTTCTATAAGTCACTCTGGATAAGGGCATCTGTTAAACGCTGTAAATGTAATAAAACTAAGCAATTTAAACTCCACAGTATATTCCAGACACAAAAGTGCAGTAATCCATGCAAATTATATAATCTGAAGTCGATCAGGTAGAGGTTTAAATTAGTTAGTCTTCTTATGAGTACATTTACTCACACTCCAGAGCACAAGTAGAATACTAATGTTTTTCCAAATTTATGGGATTTTCTTCAATACCAAATTTCTTGTGTAAACGCTTGCACTAACAATTTACGCATAAATCCATTCATATCCAGCATTATATTAATGACGAGTTATTGACAGATAATAGAATATTTTAGCCCTCTTATTCATCCATTACTACCATTACTAACATTATTTCTGTGTTAGATTTGTTAATTAAGATAATTAAATAATATTTAAATTATGAGTAATCAATTACATTTTTGAAACTATTAATCAATCAGTTAACGCTGTTCAGAATAAGGTCCTCTCTCCACTTACCTACAGTGATGTTAATGGAGTTGCTCCTGGATGATATGGAGTTACTTTCCCTGTATGAATAGTCACAGGTGTACTGGCCCTGATGTGAGGCATCTACAGTCAGAGTAAATGTTGTTGTAGCCTCTGCAGTTTGTGTCTTTATTGATGTCCCAGTTTTATACAAACTGAAGTCTACAGAGATGCATGTTGGGCTGGGTGTGGTACATCTGAACTGAAGGACTTCTCCAGGTGAAACCACAGAGTTTGGGGAGATCCGAGTCAACGTGGGAGTCTGCAAGTCTTATAACAAAGAAATAATTGTAATAATTTTGTAGTTGTATTCACTTTTAACACGGCATTGCCACAAAACAATGAAAACTTACTTGAGCACACAACTCCAGCATCTTCACCATGTCCACAGTTCTCTATTCCAAATCCATTGTGTGAGCACTGATCTATGTAGCTCTCAGTTCCAGTACACTGAACATTATCCAGCCAGGTTGGTTCACTTCCCTCACCAAAGTGGGCACTTTGAGGAGCGCTGACGGCTTTACCACATCCAAGCTGTCTACA
>CM040471.1:1590465-1601497 GCA_022758105.1 Pangasianodon gigas | reverse complement strand
AAAGGAGGCTGCCAAGTGCTTACTCCCCCTTCGTCAAGGCTTAAGTAATTGGGGGGGCTGAGTACTCTGTTGAGTTCTGAATACTAGCTGCAGAGTCTGGATGGAATGATGTGGCTCTCCGGGGGAATTTTTTAGTGGACTCAGCAACCAGATTAAGGATGAACTGAGCATTAAAGAGGAATCAGACTCCTTCGACTCAGTTATCTCCCTCGCCATCAAACTAGATAACCACTTGTGAGAACGGTGTAGGGAAGGATCCAGCTGCCCTCACTCCTCTCCTACTTGCCGCCTTCCTTCTTCGTCCTTTGCTATAATGGTCAATGGGTAGCCACCCAGTCCCTGAGCTTCTTCCAGCCTCACCTTCCCTTCCAGGGAAGAGCCCGTGCATCTGGGTCAAACCCGTATTACCCAAGCGGAACGTCACCAGAGATTGAACGCGCATGAGTGTATTTACTGTGGTCAGCTTGGTCATTTCCTTGCCACTTGCCCGCTTCGGCCAAAAGAGTTTGGCTACTGGTGAGCTAAACTACCTTCTCTTCAGTGCCCCTTCTCCACATGCAGATCCAAGCCACCCTGTGTTTAAATCAGCACTCCCTCCCCTGGTCGAATCAGGTGTGGATAACAGCTTCCTAGACGTGAAGCTAGCTTCCCAGCCTGGTATTCCTGTCGAACCATTGGAGTCTCCCATCATTGAATGCTCTGTGTTAGGGTGAACCTGCGGCCATTGGTATTAATGAGATGACAGGGTATGAAAATGCACAGTTCAGAGTGGTTTATTCCCCAAGGTACAAAAATATGGTATTCCAAAGCTTGCAAAAATGTGTACATACAGAGGTAACAGTCCAAAGATACTTCGAAAAATAATAAAAAGGAGGTAACTCCAATGTCTTACAATAGGTCCACTATGTAACTTGGCTATGCCAGAGTACAGGCCCAACTACTTAAGCACAATTTTGCTTCCACACTTCTCACTTGACTCTCCCTAAAATGGCTGCCTGGGGCTCTTTTATAGGCTTGGCACCGCCCACTTTTGGAAGCTACCATTAGAGGGGAAGATCTATACATTATAAAACAGAATACAAACAAATAGACTCTCATAGCATCCAACTCTACAACATATAACATTTAGTTCTATTATAATTTACATGGCTCAAAACAATCAAAGCCAAACATATAAGAAAACACTTACATCCTTGGTTCTCCCTCTCCCCTGATGTCAGAGTCAGATGGAATATTCTACCATGAGCAAATGCTAACTTTAAATATGGCTGCTTTCCAACTGCACAAATTTGGCAAGTGAGAAGGGAACCAGAAGGTATGTACAGCGGTTTGAGATACAATGAAGTTAACTTCATTCCTGAATTAAATCAAATAAACGCTTGATGTATAAGGTATTTGTGTGCTGTTTTTGAGTTACGTTATAGAAACAGAATGAATCAATTAAACATTTAAACAAGCAACAGCAATACACCTACAAACAATGAAACTAACAATTTGGGATAGGTAATGGGGTGAACAACACCAAACCAGGGCTACAAACACAAAAATATGTAAGGATGGTATATCTTTGCCCGCATTTAGTTTGTGTGTATGCACAATGGTGGAAACAGTTTGTGTGTGTACAAGCCCATACTCAGTCCCTTCAAAATAAAAGTCCTGGGTCACAGTTAGTCTGTGAAACTCTGGATAGAAGGTTCCTGGCCCATATTACCCACTGCACCACTCCACTACTCCTGGTTCTCTCTGGTAACCATCGTAAGCACATCCAGCTAAACTTAATATTCTCTCTGTTTTCTCCTTTGGTGCTGAGACACTCATGGTTAAAACAATAACCCACACATAGACTGGCCAGCAGGGAAGATAGTCAACTGGAGTTCTTTCTGTCATTCCTCCTGCCTGCAGTCAGCCCTTCCTCCCTGATAGGCTGCTGTAGATCCACCCGTCCTGGGACCCTCTGATCAGTCAGCCATTCCTGCAGAGTATCATGACCTGGGAGAGGTCTTCAGCAAAGAACGGGCCCACTCCTTGCCACCACACCATCCTTATGATTGTACTATAGACCTGGTTCCTGCCCCCCCTGCTGCCAAGTAGGCTGTACATCCTGTCCTGCCCTGAGAAAGAGGCCATGGAGAAGTACATCAATAATTCCCTTTCTGCTGGCCAAATTCGGCCCTCTTCTTCACCCTTGGCACCGGTTTCTTCTTTGTGACCAAGAAAGACCGCACTCTCCATCCCTGTATTGATGGCTTGAACAGCATAACAATCAAGAATAAATACCCCTTACCGCTCATCAACTCAGCCTTCAAAACCCTTCAGGGGGCTACTATCTTCACCAAGTTGGACCTGAGGAATGCTTACCATTTGGTCAGAATAAGAGAGGGCGGTGAGTGGAAAACAGCCTTTACAGTTTTCTGAATAGCTATAACAGTAAATCCCATTTTCTGAACCAAACTGTCAACGTTTCACACGGTAAACAAACCTCTACGTGCTAAAACGTAGTTCCTGTTTTTGAATCATTTGCTGGGAGTTTCTTGCCTGTGTTAGCATTTAAAGTATACTGTTTCTTTCTTTTTCATCAATAATTTTGCGTTATCGTTTTCATCTGTTGTATTTTTCACTTTCCCTTCTAATGCATTTTTATTTTTTCGAAGAACGCTTTTGTTTTTTGTCTAAATACAGTGAGGAGAGGCCATCTACACCAGATCCATCTAACATAATGTCAACTAATCTTTGGCTAAGGTCCATTAAACACTCAACATGGCAAACATTCAGCTTGTTCAGTGTGTCGAGTTCAGGATGTTTAGTCATTCTTCCTCCATCGTTAGTAATAGCTTTATTTGTGCTAAGTGTATATTAGTTAACTATCTGATGGAGAAGATTGCAGCATTAGAGGTGCGCATCCAGACTTTAGATAGGGTTAGTGAGAGTGAGAGCAGCATAGTTTCTGTAAGGGAAAGTCTGAATATCTTAGGAGGAGATAGCAATCCCCTAGCTCCAGCATTATAGCCCTCACAAAGGGGAGAATGGGTGACAACACTGCAGCATAATTGCAAAGCCAAAGAAAATGTAGAAATACTCAGAAAGTTTGTTTTAGTAACCTAATTAACATAAAATTAAATCATACTGAATGCACAGCCAGCACCACTGATCTGAAGCTAGGACTGTTAAATATTAGATCTCTTACGTCTAAAGTGCTTATTGTTAATGAAACTATTACTGATCAGGAGTTTAATGTACTGTGTTTAACAGAAACATGGATTAAACCAAATGAGTGTGTAGCATTAAATGAATCTAGTCCTCCTGGATACAGTTATATGCATTAGCCTCATCTAACTGGCAGAGGAAGAGGTGTTGCAGTTATTTATAATGATAATCTAGGCATCACACAGAAACCTAGTCAGAAATTCAAAGTGTTTGAAGTTCTTGATACTAACCTAACAAATGTAGCCACAAACAATAAGTCTACCCAGTCGATTCCGCTAATTATTATTTACAGACCCCCAGGGCTGTATTTTGAATTACTTTATGAATTTGCAGATTTCATCTCTAACCTGGTTGTTTCTTTAGACAAAGCAATAATTGTTGGAGACTTTAATATTCATTATGATAATCCAGAAGACCCTCTGAGAACAGCGGTTGGATATCATGATTATAACATGATTTAAATCATTTTTAGACTTTTTTCTTGAAGTTTAAAATTTATTTACTAAAATATTATTCAAGAACTCTAACCATTTCACTTCCAATTAGATGTTATTTTTTAAGTACACACATTTAGTCTGGGTTTCAAGATTATAAACATTCATAATTAAAATAAATTATTATTTAATTATTTTTTCATGAATAACATTAAAAAGTTTTGCATCCACAAGATGGCAGTAAAGCACTTCCAAACTGAAATTTCTGTTTAGTGAAATGTGTTTTTCTCTTAACTGACCTGCTGAGGGTGCTGTTAGGATGCTGCTGGATAATAATAATAATAATTATTATTATTATTATTAATATTATTATTATTATTATCATCTAAAACTTCTAATATTGCAATGTTCCAAATATGAGTAATTATAGAAGTAATAAAATATAAAAAAAATACACAAAAATATAACCCATAAAATATAAACCCATAAATAATAACACAAACCCAACTCCTGAATAGTGTTTGTCTGGAGTCACGATTTGTCTAATTTCGGTATTAAGTCCTCATTATGCACTTAACTCTGAATATGAGCCATTATTTTTAAAATGAGGTAAATGTTTTCATTATGTGAATTTGTGTGTATTTACAGATGCGAACAAAAAATGTTCTTACAGCACATTGAAACAATGCTTCATTCCTCCTGAAAAGTGATAAAATTAAAAGCAATTGTCTCATGTATACCTGCATGCCTTTGGTATGTCATAGAGTAAAGCAAAAAAAATGTGAAAAGAGATAAATTATTTCTTATTCTACAAAGATATTCTAAAATGGCATGGATAGATTTGTTGGTACCCCTAGAAAAGATTATAAATATTCAGATTATAGCCATATTTCAAGCTAACTGTTTTCTTTAATTAGTATCACACATGCCTTCAATCTTGTAATCAGTCATTCAGCCTATTTAAATGGAGAAAAGTATTCACTCTGCTGTTTGGTGTCATCGTGTGTACAACATTGAACATGGACCAGAGAAAGCAAAGGAGACAGTTGTCTGAGGAGATCAGAAAGAAAATTGTAGACAAGCATGTTAAAGGCATAGGCTATAAGACCATCTCCAAGCAGCTTGATGTTCCTGTGACTACAGTTTAAGATCCATGGGAGTGTAGCCAACCTCCCTGGACGTGGCCGCAAGAGGAAAATCATCCCCAGTTTGAACAGAAGGATAGTGCAAAAGGTAGACAAAGAGCCAAGGAAAACTTCCAATGAGATACAAGCTGAACTCCAAGGTCACGGTACATCAGTGTCTGATCACACCATCCATCACTTTTTGAGCGACGGTGGGCTCAATGGAAGAAGACCTAGGAGGACTCTACTGTTGAAAGAAAAACATAAAAAAGCCAGACTGGAATTTTATTTTGACAAGCCACAATGCTTCTGGGAGAATGTCCTTTGTTTAGATGAGACAAAACTGGAGCTTTTTGGCAAGTTCATAGACAAAAAATGAAGCTTTCAAAGAAAAGAACACCATACCTACTATGAAATATGGAGGAGGTTCGGTTATGTTTTGCATCTACTTTGCTGCACCTGGCACGAGGTGCCTTGAATCTGTGCAGGGCACAATGAAATCTCAAGACTATCAAGGCATTCTGGAGCGAACGTACTGCCCAGTGTCAGAAAGCTCTGTCTCAGTCGCAGGTCATGAGTCCTCCAACTTGATAAAGACCCAAAACCCACAGTAAAAGCATCCAAGAATGGCTAAGAACAAAACAGTGGACTATTCTGAAGTGGCCTTCAATGATCCCTGATCTGAATCCTATCAAACATCTATGGAATCTGTGGAGCTGAAACACGCAGTCTGGAGAAGGCACACTTCAAACCTGAGCCAGCTGGAGCAGTTTGCTCAAGAAGAGTGGGACAAACTACCTGTTGACAGGTGCAGAAGTCTCATTGAGAGCTACAGATACTCTAAAGGTTGTGCAACAAAATATTAGGTTAAGGGTCCCATCATTTTTGTCCATGCCATTTTCATTTGTTTAATCATTTAAAATATTCTGTTGAATCAAAAATCAAAAGCAAAGTCTGATTTTTATCAAATATGGAATAAACAATGATGGATGCCAATTACTTTTGTCAGTTTCAAGTTATTTCAGAGAAAATTGTGGGTTCTTCTTTTTTTGTGGAAGGGTACCAACAAATTTGTCCACGTCTGTATGTCTGTGTTCCTGAGAATAGAATAGAATAGAATCTTTATTGTCATTGTACAAGTACGGCAAAATTTGGTTTGCAATTCCCAGTAAAAAAAAAGTCCTAACATACACAAAATTAGAAATAAAAATATGGTGCAGTAGTGCAGTATAAGGGCGTGCAATATTAAATTTTCCCTGTTGTCACGTATTCCCCCCTAACGCGCATAGCAGCCTGCAGCACTACAGCACACTCTTCATTGTTGTCATGTGTTTGTTTACTTTGCCACCTGTGTTTTGTTTTGATTCATGTCTTGTCTCCTCCCATGTCCTGTCATTGGTTGTCTCCCTCGTGTTTCCTGATTATTCTCTCCTGTTTTCAGTTTGCCTCTTGAATTGTTTGTGTATTTAAACTATTTTATTGTGTTTCTATGTTCGATGTGAAATACCGTTCAGTGTTTTTCCGCCTGTATTCACCAGGCCTTCTGTTTCTGTGTTCGCTATTTTGTTTTCCTGACTTCTGCTAGTTTCCTGGTTTTCGAGTTTTGCCTTCGCCCAGTTGACTCTGTTTGTTCATCGCCTGACCTAAGCCTGATTTTTAACCTCAATATTGCCTATCATTATTGGATTTGCCTGCCTGCCTCTCATTAAAGATATAATGCTTAACTTCAACTGCATCCATCTCAGCCCTCCATTTCATGACGGAATACTTCACCTGCACCATGGATGCAGTGGGAATGTGAGAGGGGCATAATGCCAGGATCACCACGTCAGCGCTCGATTTCATGTAACTCCCCCAGCAGATTCACCTAGAAACCCCAGCTTCCTTTGATGGCACTAAATGCCCTCCTGAAGCATGCTTGCTACAGTGCCATTTTTATTTTGAGAGCTCCTTGGACCCCAAGCCCAAAGAGAAACAGTGGCTGAGGTTCATGTCGTGCTGGCTCACCAGGAAAGCATGCCAGTGGACATCCTGGTTGCCATGGGAGACCCAGGCCTGGAAAGTACAGCCAAGTTTCTGAGTCTCCTGAAAAGGATGTTCTGGTGGGCCAAGATTAATCCCGACCTAGAATTTTCCAGGAGCACCTGTTGGCCAAACCCATTCAGCCGTTCATGAGCTACTACATGGAGAGGAAGGCTGGATATGAAGAAGAAATGACCTCCCAAGCTGAGCTGCCTTCAGAAGCACAGGAGGCAGCCTCCCCAGCTGAGCAACCTCCAGAGGCCGATGAGGCGGCACTCACAGCAGAGCTCCCTACAGAGGCCGATAAGGCGGCCTCTACAGCAGAGCGCCTTCCAGCGGCCCGCAAGGCAGCCTCCCCTGCCGAGATGCCTTTAGAGGCAGATGAGGTGGACTCCCCTGTCGAGCACCCTCCAGAGGCCAATGAGGCGGCCCCCACAGCCGAGCTCCCTCCGGAGGCTGACAAAGAGGCCTCTCAAGCAACTCTCCAGCCTCTCCATCCAAGCTCCCTTCAGAGACTAATGAGGTGGCTTCTCCACCAAAGCTCCAGCCAGAGATTGAGAAAGCAGACTGACCAGCCAAACTCCCCCCGGAGGTCGATGAGGCGGCCTCTCCATCAAATCTCTAGACTGAGGCCGAAGAGATGTTATCTCAGGCTGAGTACCTTTCCGAGCTGGATGATGTGGCCTCTCCAGCAAAGCTCCAGCCAGAGGCCTCCCACGTGCTGCTCATAACTCGAGGCTGACAGCGTGGCCTCCCACACCCTGCTCATTCTGGCGGCCGATGGTGCGGCCTCTGATGCCCTGCTCATAACCCAAGGCCGACAGGACGGCCTCCCATGCCCTGCTCATGCCCGAGGGAAAAAAAAAGCCTCCCCAGCCAAGTTTCCTCCAGAGGCCGACTAGGTGGCATCTCCAGCAAAGTTCCAGTCTGAGGCCAATAAGGGGGCCTCTCCAGCAAAGCTCCAGCCAGAGGCAGACAAGGTGGCCTCTACAGTCAAGCTTCTTCCAGAGGCTCATTAGATGGCCTCGAATGCCCTGCTCATGCCTGGGGCCAGCAGCACGGCTTCCCACGCCCTGCTTGTGCCCGAGGCTGATGGGGTGGCCTCCCACATCCTGCTCCTGCCCTCAGGCCGACAGCGCAAACTGCCAAGTCCTCCTCATGACCGAGGCCAACAAGGCAGCCTCTGCATCCCCAGCCAAGCTCCCTCCAGAGGACGATGAAGCAGCCTCTCCAGCAAAGCTCCAGACAGAGGCCAACGAGGTGGCATCTGCAGCAAAGTTCCAGACAGAGGCTGACAAGGCGGCCTCTACAGCCAAGCTTCTTCCAGAGGCTGATGAGGCGGCCTCCGATGCCCTGCTCATGCCTGAGGCTGACAGCGCAGCCTCCCATGCCCTGCTCGTAGCCAAGGCCGATGACATGGCTTCCCACATCCTGCTCCTGCTTGAGGCCAACAAGGTAGCCTCCCACATCCTGCTCATGCCCGAGGCCAACAAGGTAGCCTCCCCAGCTAAGCTCCCACCAGAGGACAACAAGGCGGCCTGTCCAGCAAAGTTCCAGCCTGAGGCCAACAAGGGGGCCTCTACAGCAAAGCTCCAGCCTGAGGCCGACAAGGCGGACTCTGCAGCAAAGCTCCAGGCAGAGGCTTCTGGAGGCTGATGAGGCTGCCTCTTCACCGAAGTCCCAGCCTGAGGCAGAAGAGGCAGCCACCCCAGCCAAGTTCTCTCCAGAGGCCGACAAGGTGGCCTCTGCAGCAATGCTCCAGCCTGAGCCTGATGAGGCGGCCACTCCAGCAAAGCTCCAGCCAGAGGCCAACAAGGGGGTCTCTCCAGCAAAGCTTCAGCCAGAGGCTAATGAGGTGGCCTGTCCAGCAAAGCTCCAGCCAGAGGCCAATGAGGCAGCCTCTACAGCAAAGCTCATGCCCTAGTCTGACAGCACGGACCCCCATGGCTTGCTTACACCTGAGGCCGACAGTGAGGCCTCCAACGCCCAGCTCCTTCTTGAGGCCAACAATGAGGCCTGCCATGCCCTGGTCATGCCGGAGGCTGATGCCATGGCCTTCCACACCCTGCTCATGCCCTAGTCCAACGGCGTGGCCACCCATGTCCTGTTGAAGCTGGAGGCTGACACCGCAGCCTCCCACATCCTGCTCATGCCTGAGGCTGACGGTGCAGCCTACTCAGCCGAGCTCCCTCCCGAGGCTGACAAGGCAGCCTCCCCAGCTGAGCTCCCTCCAGAGATTGGTGTAGGGACCTCTCCAGGAAAGTTCCACCCAGAGGCTGTCGCCCTGCAGCCTGACCTTGGCACGGAAGTCACAGCTCTGCCACCAGATCCCAGCAAGGATGTCGTCAAAATGCTGGACAATGCCTGCCTCGGGATATTGGGTTTTGCTTAGACATTTACCAAGAGGTGCAGGACTGCCGGAGGGAGTGCCGCAAGGCATTACCTTTGGGGGTGGATCTGTCATGTATTCCCCCCCCTCGCGCCAAGTGCTGCATGCAGAGCCACTCAGTAAACATATCTGCCTGCAATACTATGGCGCACTCTTCTGTGTTGTCATATGTTCGTTTACATTGCCACATGTGTGTTGTTTGGATTCATGTCTTGTCTCCTCCCATGTCCTGTCATTGGTTGTCTCCCTCGTGTTTCTTGATTACTCTTTTCTTTATTCAGTTTGCCTATTGATTTGTTTGTGTATTTAAACCATCTTGTTTCTCTGTTGTACACGAAGTAATGTTCAGTGTTTACCTGACTGTCTTTACCAAGCCTTCTGTTTAGGTGTTTTCTATTTTGGTTTCCTGACTTCTACTAGTTTTCTGGTGTTCGTGTTTTGCCTTAGCCCTGTTGATTCTGTTTCTTCAAAGTCTGACCGAAGCCTGTTTTTTGACCTTGAGCTTTCCTAATATTACTGACTTTGTCTGCCTGCCTCTCATTAAAGTGATAAAGCTTAACTGCAACTGCATCTGTCTCAGCCATCCATTTCCTGACAATTTACCATTTTAATGCACATACACATGAACGGGAGTCAGAACTCAGCACGACACCGGTGCTGGAGCGTAACAAAATCTTCCCCTTTCTAATTAGCATCAGCGTTAACATAATTTAATAAATTAGGTTCATTATAGGCCTTTTCAATTTTTTCTGGGCTAAGATTTGACCTTTTTTTCTTTGGGCTGAATAACTGAAAGTGCCAGTTTTGACTATTTTTGGTGACATACCTAATAAACACACTTAACACATGTTAACTATAAACTTGCTTAATCTTAGCTAAGTTGAACACAGACTGATAGATTTTGTGTGATATTAATGACCATGGCAGTAACTCGGTAACACTTTATACCCGTGTGTGTTTTAGAACCTGTATATTGGAAAGTTAGGGGAGAGAGCTGCTCTGTGGGTGTGTGTGTATTTACATTTATTCATTTAGCTGAAGTTTTTATTATACAGTGGAGTTGTCGAGGGTTAAGGGTCGAGCTCAAGGTGGTGCTGGGATTTGAACTCACAACCTTCTGATCAGTATATAAATATTTATTTATTTTTTACTGCCTGAGATGTTCTATAAGGACACTGACCACAATTCATCACTACAAGAGCCACTCACTCAACTCACACACACCATCACATTATACTAAAAATAATCAAAGCACTTTTATTTCATTGAATGTAGAAAAATAGATGATCGTTACACAATAGGCAAAAGAGCAAATAAAACTATGCATAATGCAAAATATTTACTTGTTCTCATTCTGGAAAGTTAAAAAGTCACATTTGCTTGTATATTGTTTAATAAGATGTAATATTAAAATTAACTGGCCATCACTCATTTAAAAAGTGAGAATATTGAATTAAACCTGAGATTATAAAACAAAAATCTGAGTATATTGAACAAAACTTTAGAAAATAAAACATCTTGCATATACTATATGGCTTGCAATATAGCCAGCTACCTAAAAATTGCAACAACAACAATAAAAATTGCAATATAGCAATCTATCTAATTAGCATGTCATAGTATGAATATTTCATAAAGGAATTCTCTAATCCATTTCAATTACAGTGGGGCAAAAAAGTATTTAGTCAGCCACCAATTGTGCAAGTTCTCCCACTTAAAAAGATGAGAGAGGCCTGTAATTTTCATCATAGGTACACTTCAACTATGAGAGACAGAATGGGGGGAAAGAATCCAGGAAATCACACTGTCTGATTTTTAAAGAATTTATTTACAAATTATGGTGGAAAATAAGTATTTGG
>CM040471.1:750140-766111 GCA_022758105.1 Pangasianodon gigas | reverse complement strand
ACACCACCCTGTAACTCAGTATTTTACTATAACAGCAACACACACAGTGCTTTATTACTTATTCATTTATTTCTTCAGTAGACAGTCCAGAAGATTATGATGATGTCATTACTGAGGAACAGGATGTAGGAGAGACAGAAGGTGAGTGAGATGTTTATTCTGGTAATGTACGTGAGTGCAAAGGCAGCAAAGTTAAAGCATGACTATATTATATACGATATATAATATAAATATCAGCTTTCTGTTTTGTAATCTCCATTCTGTCATTTAACAAATGCAGCCATATTTATTAAACAGTTTAGATAAGACCTATATTTATGTCTCATTTACTTCCACATCTTATACACATGGCCTGTGTTAATATTAAGAAAGCTGAATTGATAAATGTCCTTTTTTTCACCTTTTTCATTGCTAGAATATTAAAGACATTCCTACATAGTGCGTCATTTACTGTATTTTTAAGGTTTTACATAACAATTAATACAATACAAAGGATATATTAAAGAGGTAAATGTGTTTATTTTACAGAATATGATGATGTGGAGGAGAAATCTCAGAAAGACAGGGACCATGTGACAGAGACACGCCACCAAAGGCCTTTTCTCAGGAAATTACACTTTTTTAAACGCAAAAAATGATTTTATTTTACTTCCAAAACTGTCATGTTTTCTGAACTGTGTTCATTTTCCCCCTAGTTATTAGCAAATAGAGTAGGGAGAGTTAAATCACCTTTCATATTACCTATTGCAATGTCTCCAGCTTTTCCTTTACAACACTTTTTATTCCTTAAAACATCACTTGTTTATTAATTTTTTTTAAAGACACAAATTACCTTTATGTTCAATGCTATTCTTTTAGCTATAAACCATAGTTGAACTGAATTAGAGAATTCTGTTCTGCCCATTATCTGGTCATGGTGTATAGCCGCCACCTAGTGGCCATTTTCAATATTGCAGTTTTGTTATTCTTCCATACGCTGTGTTGATTTAGTTCGGTAACAGTCAACGTGCAGCATCGGCTTCAATTCACCTCACAAACAGTCTTTACCTTGGAGAAAGATATGCTTGTAAGTTTGCTGACTATTTGTAAGCGATCTATAAGAGTGTTATGTGGTAACATAATATTATTTCTTGAAAGTGAAGTTTCTGATTGATGTAATATGATAATGTGAGAAAGTTTTCCATCACATATATACGCACATGCAGACTGTATGCGTTCATATACATATGTATATCAAATGAATTAATGTACAATTTGTAATTTCATTTCTTGTTTATTGTATTTCAGTTTTACAAAAAAGGAAAAGAGCAATCCCAGAAGTAAACATTCTGGAAAGGATAAACTATTTTTGTGTGTTTGTTAGCTAGCTGTCTAGCTTCTTCAGAGTGATGCAGTTGTGAGGACAGCATAAATTCCTTTATGAAATATTCATACTATGACATGCTAATTAGATAGCTTGCTATACTGCATTTTTTTATTGTTGCAGTTTTTAGGTAGCTGGCTATGTTGCAAGCCAGATATAGTATATGCAAGTATCATAAATATATATACAGGTTTCATTAGGTATTCTCAGATTTTCATTTTAAATTCTCAGGTTTCATTCAGGATTCTCAGGTTTGTTTCATTATTCTCAGGAATTCGTTTTATTTTCTAAGGTTTCATTCAGTATTCTCAGATTTTTGTTTTATAATCTCAGGTTTAATACAATATTCTCACTTTTTAAATGAGTGATGGCCAGTTAATTTCAATATTACATCTTAATAAATAGTACACAAGCAAATGTGACTTTTTAGCTTTCCAGAATGAGAACAAGTAAATATTTTGCATTATGCATAGTTTTATTTGCTCTTTTGCCTATTGTGTAACACTCATCTATTTTTCTACATTAAGTGAAATAAAATTGCTTTGATTATTTTTAGTATAATGTGATGATGTGTGTTTGAGTTGAGTGAGTGGCTCTTGTAGTGATGAATCTGTGCTCAATGTCCTTATAGAACATCTCAGGCAGTAAAAAGTAAATAAATATTTATATACTGATTAGAAGGTTGTGAGTTCAAATCCCAGCACCACCTTGAGCTTGACCCTTAACCCTCGACAACTCCACTGTATAATAAAAACTTCAGCTAAATGAATAAATGTAAATGCACACACACACACACAGAGCTGCTCTCTCTCCTAACTTTCCAATATACAGATTCTTAGACGCACACACAGGTATAAAGTATTACCGAGTTACTGCATTGGTCGTTAATATCAAACAAAATCTATGTTCAACTTAGCTAAGATTAGACAAGTTTATAGTTAACATGTGTTAAGTGTCTTTATTAGGTATGTCACAAAAAAAAAAAAAAAAAAAAAATTCAGTTATTCAGCCCAAAAATTTTAGGCCAGAAAAGTTTAAATAGGCCTATAATGAATCTAATTTAATGTTATGTTAATGCTAATGCTAATTAGAAAGGGAAAGCTTTTGGTGCACTCCACTACCGGTGTTGTCCTGCATTCTATGTCCTGTTCACGTGTGTGTGCATTAAAATTGTAAATTGTCATGAAATGGATGGCTGAGACAGATGCAGTTGCAGTTAAGCTTTATCGTTTTAATGAGAGGCAGGCAGACAAATTCAGTAATATTAGGAAAGATCAAGGTCAAAAAACAGGCTTAAGTCAGGCGATGAACAAACAGAGTCAACTGGACTAAGGCAAAACACGAAAACCAGGAAACTAGCAGAAGTCAGGAACACCAAAACAGAAGGCTTGGTAAAGACACTCAGATAAACACTGAACATTAGTTCATGTCGAACAGAGAAACAAAAAATATCAAAAGGCAAACTGGATGAAGAAAAGACTAACCAAGAAACACGAGGGAGGGAGACAACCAATGACAGAACATGGGAGGAGACAAGACATGAATCAAAACAACACAGACGTGGCAATGTAAACAAACACATAACAACACGGAAGAGTGTGCCATAGTGCTGTAGGCAGCTATGTGTACTGAGCGCCTCTGCATGCAGCGCTTGACTCAAAGGGGGAATACATGACAGATCCACCCCCAAAGGCAGCACCTTCGAGCACTCCCTCCAGCAGTCCTGCACCTCTGGGTGAAATGTCCAAGCAAAACCCAATGTTCCATGGCAGGCACTGTCCAGCATTTTGACGACATCCTTGCTGGGATCTGGTGGCAGAGCTGCGACTTCTGTGCCAAGGTCAGGCGGCAGGGCGATGGCCTCTGGCTGGAACTTTGCTGTAGAGGTCCCCACACCAGTCTCTGGAGGGAGCTCGGCTGGGGAGGCCCCCTTGTCAGGCTCAGACTGGAGCTTTGCTGGAAATGCCACCTCATCAAACTCTGGCTGGAGCTTTGCTGGAGAGGCCGCCTCATCAGCCTCAGGCTGGAGCATTCCTGCAGAGTCCACCTTGTCTGCCTCTGGAGAGAGCTTGGCTGGGGCGGCTGCCGGCCTCTGACTGGAGCTTTGCTGCAGAGGCCCCCTGGTTGGCATCTGGCTGGAGCTTTGCTGGAGAGGCTGCCTGGGCCTCAAGCAGGAGCAGGATGTGGGAGGCCATGCCATCGGCCACGGGTACGAACAGGGCATGGAAGTCCGTGCTGTCGGTTTTGGGCAAGAGCAGGGCATCGGAGGCCACCTCATCAGCCTCTGAAAAAAGCTTGGCTGTAGAGGTCGCCTTGTCAGCCTCTGGCTGGAGCTTTGTTGGAGAGGCCACCTCATCAGCCTCCAGAAGATGCTTGGCTGGAGAGGCTCCCTTATCAGCCTTTGTCTGGAACTTTGCTGTAGATGCCACCTCGTTGGCCTCTGACTGGAGCTTTGCTGCAGAGGCCACCTTGTCAGCCTCTGCCTGGAGCTTTGATGGAGAGGCTGCTTCATCGTCCTCTGGAGGGAGCTTGGCTGGGGATGCAGAGGCTGCCTTGTTGGCCTCGGTCATGAAGAGGACTTGGCAGTTTGCGCTGTCAGCCTGAAGCAGGAGCAGGATGTGGGAGGCCACCCCATCAGCCTCGGGCACAAGCAGGGCGTGGGAGGCAGCTCTATTGGCCTCAAGCAAGAGCAGGGCATCCGAAGCCGTCTTATCAGCCTCTGGAAGATGCTTGGCTGTAGAGGCCACCTTGTCTGCCTCTGGCTGGAGCTTTGCTGGAGAGACTCCCTTATTGGCCTCAGACTGGAACTTTGCTGGGGAGGCCGCCTCATCGGCCTCTGGATGGAGCTCGGCTGGAGAGGCTGCCTCGTCAGCCTTAGTGTGGAACTTTGCTGGAGATGCCACCTTGTTGGCTTCTGGAGGAAACTTTGCTGGGAAGGCTTTCTTTTTTTCCCGCGTCCTGTCAGCCTCAGGTTATGAGCAGGGTATCAGAGGCCACACCATCGGCCTTCAGAATGAGCAGGGTGTGGGAGGCCATGCTGTCAGCCTCGGGCACGAGCAGCACGTGGGAGGCCTCTGGCTGGAGCTGTGCTGGAGAGGCCGCGTCATCCGACTCGGGAAGGTACTCAGCCGGAGATAACACCTCTTCAGCCTCAGTCTTGAAATTTGATGGAGAGGCCACCTCATCAGCCTCCGGAGAGAGCTCAGCTGGTCAGTCTGCCTCCTCAGTCTCTGGCTGGAACTTTGCTGGAGAAGCCGCCTCGTTAGTCTCTGGAGGGAGCTTGGCTGGAGAAGCCGCCTCGTTAGTCTCTGGAGGGAGCTTGGCTGGAGAAGTTGCCTTGTCCGTGTCATGCTGGAGATTTGCTTGAGAGGCTGCTTTGTCAGCCTACGGAGGGAGCTCGGCTGTGGGGACCACCTCATCGGCCTCTGGCAGGTGCTCGACAGAGGGGGAGTCTGCCTCGTCTGCCTCTAAAGGCAGCTCGGCAGGGGAGGCTGCCTCGTCGGCCACTGGAAGGAGCTCTGCTGTGGAGGCCACCTTATCGACCTCTGTAGGGAGCTCTGCTATGAGCACTGCCTCATCAGCATCTGGAGGGTGCTCGGCTGGGGACGCCACTTCCTGTGCCTCTGAAGGCAGCTTAGCAGGGGAGGTCATTTCGTCTTCTTCTCGAGCCTTCCTCTCCATGTAGTAGTTCATGAACGGCTGAATGAGTTTGGCCAACAGATGCTCCTGGAAAATTCTTGGTCGGGATTAACCTCGGCCCACCAGAACACCCTTTTCAGGAGGCTCAGAAATTTGGCTGTACTTTCCAGGCCTGGGTCTCCCATGGCAACCAGGATCTCTGTCCAATGGTGTGCTTTCCTGGTGAACCAGCACAACATGAACCTCAGCCACTGTTTCTCTTCTGGTTTGGGGTCCAGGGAGCTCTCAAAATAAAATTGGCACTGTAGCAAGCATCCTTCAGGAGGGCATTCAGTACCATCAAAGGGAGCTGGGGTTTCTAGGTGAATCTGCTGGGGGAGTTACATGAAATCGAGCACTGACATGGTGATTCTTGCGTTACGCCCCTCTCACATTCCCGCTGCATCTATGGTGCAGGTGAAGTATTCTGTCATGAAATGGAGGGCTGAGATGGATGCAGTTGAAGTTAAGCGTTATATCTTTAATGAAAGGCAGGCAAATCCAATAACTTTAGGCAATATCGAGGTTAAAAAAAACTAGCTTAGGTCAGGTGATGAACAAACACAGTCAACTGGGCTAAGGCAAAATTTTCTGGAAAACCAGAAAATTAGTAGAAGTCAGGAAACCAAAATAGCGAAAACTGAAAAAGAAGGCTTGGTAAATACAGGCGGGAAATCACTGAACAGTACTTCACATCGAACATAGAAACATGATGGTTTAAATACACAAACAAATCAAGGGGCAAACTGAAAATGGGAGAGAATAATCAGGAAACACAAGGGAGACAACCAGTGACAGGACATGGGAGGAAACAAGACATGAATCAAAACAAAATGCACATGACGAAGTAAACAAACACTGTGCTGCAGTGCTGCGGGCTGCTATGTGTGTGAGGGGGGAATACATGACAACAGGGAAAATTTAATATTTAATATGCACACCCTTATACTGCACTACTGCACCATATTTTTATTTCTAATTTTGTGTATGTTTTTTTTTTTTTACTGGGAATGACAATGACAATAAAGATTCTATTCTATTCTATTCTCAGGAACACACACATAAATACACATAATGAAAACATTTACCTCATTTAAAAATAATGGCTCATATTCAGAGTTAAGCACATAATGAGGACTTAATACTGAAATTACACACATCGTAACTCCAGACATAAACACTATTCAGGAGTTGTGTTTATTATTATTTATGGATTTATATTTTATGAGTGAGATATATATATATATATATATATATATATATATATATATATATATATATATATAGTATATTTTATCACTTCTAAAATTACTCATATTTGTAACTTTTCAATATTAGCAGTTTTATACAGAATCCTAACAGTGCCCTCAGCAGGTCAGTTAAGAGAAAAACACATTTCACTAAACAGAAATCTCACTTTGGAAGTGCTTTACTGCCATCTTGTGGATGCAAAACTTTTTAATTTTCTTCATAAAAAATATAATTAAATAGTCATTTATTTTAAGTATTAATGTTTATAATCTTGAAACCCACACTACATGTGTGTGTACTTAAAAAATAATATCTAATTGGAACTGAAATGGTTAGAATCTTAGAGTCTAATATGTTAGTAAATAAATTTTAAACCTCTAATTTTAAATCATGTTATGATGTAATGCTAAATATTAGACATGTGTGTGTGTGTGTGTGTGTGTAGAAGGTATGTTTAGCTGATGTAGTTGCAGTGTGCTGCAGTGGTTTATCAGTGTGTGTATCTGCTCTGTGCAGCTGTCAGGCATTAATGCTGTACCACAGCCGAGTGCTTCCTCTCTCTGAAATCAGTGTGTGATGCGGTCGACTCTCATCAGTCACACACCTCAGAGACGGGAGGCGGAGCTCTGTTCATCAGTCACACACCTCAGAGACGGGAGGCGGAGCTCTGTTCATCAGTCACACACCTCAGAGACGGGAGGCGGAGCTCTGTTCATCAGCGCTGACGTTATTTTGATATATATGGAGAAAGTGAAAAATGCCTCATCTGATTTGTTATTGAGGCTGTTTGATGATTTCCTCTCATCTTTCTAATAAGGTAACAGGGAGTATGATTGGCTGCCTCTCTCTCTCTGTCTGTCTCTCTGTCTCTCTTTCTGTAGGGGGCTGAGTGAGGGGACACACTTCTCTCAGTCTCTCTGGGTGAGTGGAGGTGAACACATCGTGTACAGCGAGGAGGGAGATGGAAATCTGTCTGACTTTTATTCTTCTCTCATCCACACTCACACTCACAGCAGCTGGTAAGTACACACTGATTATTCACACTAAAACATCACACACTTCTCTCTTTAATAGTAGGGATGATTTTTAATCATGAAATGTGAGAAATTTTCCTGGAGTGATCGTAACTTTATAAAACAGTGAAAGTGTTTCATTTTTATAGAATGTAAAAAGCTGTACATGAGCGTACACACATCATCCTCAGGGTTTTTTCTGAGACGTCAGTTATAAAATCAGGTCCAGAATAATGTTTAGACTTTACACATGGGTTATTGTGAGTAAAAAAAACAACATGACCAACATAAGAAAATGTTTCAACTTAAATAACATAACAGATTGTGTGTTTGTGTGTGTGTGTGTGTGTGTTTGTCTGTGAGAGAGAGAGTGTTTGTGTGTTGAATGTGTGTGTGTGTGTTGGGTGTGTGTTTGTGTGTGTGTGAGAGAGAGAGAGCAAAAATCAGCTTGGATTCCTCCCAAATCACTCCACCACTGATCATATTTACACCCTACACACCCTAACTGACCAGACGGTAACGAAAACAAAAACAAAAACAAAATATTTGCATATTTTAAAGATTTCAAAAAGGTTTTGATTATGTTTGGCACAAAGTTCTATTGTACAAAGGTCAGGAAAGTGGTGTAACAGATGATATCGTCTGTGTTCAAAAATAACAAATGTGGACTAAAAATTGGTGATAAAGAGAGTAAACTCTTTCCTCAGGAGTGTGGAGTGAGACGGAGTTGCAGCTTGAGGGTGTAAATGTGATCAGTGGTGCTGTGATTTGATATGAATCCAATCTGACTTTTACTCAGACATCGTGCTTGGTAAGGAAGTCTATAAGTCTCGAGTCAGTGATGCTACACAAAACCTTCCTCAGATGACTGTTCACACAGACGCCTCGGTAAGTGTTAGGGTCGAACTGATCTCCACTTTGGAAAATAGATGTTATGAGACTATGAGCCCAAATGTCAGGGAAATAACCTACACTCAGAATCATGTTCTCTCTCTCTCTCTCTCTCTCTCTCTCTCTCTCTCTCTCTCTCTCAGACAGTGTGAGGTTGGTGAATGGTGGAAGTCGCTGTGTTGGGAGAGTGGAGGTTCTTCATGATGGACAGTGGGGAACAGTGTGTCATGACGACTGGGATATGAGAGAAGCTGCAGTGGTGTGTAGAGAGCTGCACTGTGGGCAGCCTGTAAATGTGCGGTATGTTGCTCACTTTGGACGAGGATCAGGACCAATCTGGATGGATCGTTTGGACTGTAATGGATCAGAGTCGACTCTGAAGAACTGTAGATCACGAGGGTGGGGAAAAAATAACTGTGATCATGGTGGTGATGCTGGAGTCACCTGCTCAGGTAAATTGCTTTTAATCATAACATATAAGATGTGTTCTAGAAAATATCATGATTACCACAATCTGTGTTTAAGTTCTATAAAATAAATGTTGAGTGTAATAGACTGTGCTGCCAGCGTCCGGTGTAAAGTCCACTCTGATTAACATGACGGCGTGTTGGACGCAACGTCACTGCAGTCTGGTGTAAAATCAGCTTTAGAGGAACTCCAAACTGCATTAACATAATAATAATAATAATAATAATAATAATAATAATAATAATAATATTAATAATAATCCTATCTCAGGTGACCTCTTGTGGGATCACAAACCCGAGGTTAATAAGCTATGCCTGAAACTTTCACACTTTGCTTTTATTTGATTTAGATGAAACAACTGAGAACTCTGATTATTACATTCTGGTCAGTGAGATTCTGTTCAGTTTCTCGGACAAATTAGAAGAAATTATTAAATTATCTTTAATACTGCACATATTAAATATACAAAACATACTGTTTCTTGCGTGATATCGGCTCGAGTGAGGAGCAGTGTTAAGTCCAGCGCCGCTGTCTGACAGTTTGATGTAACCATGCTGAAATTTATGTTTTGGCTGTAAATACACTCAAACACACTATGGAATGTCATTCAAACACAAGGTTAAAAACATAAATATGACAGTATTAATTGATTAATAATATTCACCCCTTATAGTGCATAAAAAGTTTTTTTCATATGGAGGACTTTGGAGGAGATGCCTCTTAATAAGAAATATCACTTACCTTGAGGAGTGAATTTTTTATGGGAAAAATTATAAATGAACTTAAAGTTTCTCTGTAAGTGTAGCAGATGAGCGCTTGGTCAGATTATCCTTCACACTGTGAATACGTTTTCTTAACAGGAGAGCACATGGAATTAACATAAACATTGTTATTATTTTATTAATCTGAAAAATCAAAATTACAATTTAAAAGCATAATAAAATTGATTACAAAATAACAGCATGTGCTGGATCAAGTGCTATTTTATAAGCTGTAGAATAATGAGTGTGGAAGCCTTATTATTAAATTAATAGAGCTATTCAATTCAATTCAATTTTATTTGTATAGCGCTTTTAACAATGGACATTGTCACAAAGCAGCTTTACAGAAATAAATGGATTCACAAAAAATATATTGTAAATATGTGAATTTATCCCTAATGAGCAAGCCAGAGGCAACAGTGGCAAGGAAAAACTCCCTGAGACAATATGAGGAAGAAACCTTGAGAGGAACCAGGCTCAAAAGTGTGTACTATATGGACAAATAGTGCAATTGTGCAACCAGTAAATTCATCACAGTTTTTGCAAGAAGTCCAGTTGGTTAAAATCTATCCACTGTCCACTGATGGAGTCCTGAGTACGAAGGTGCTCGTGGCAACTGCAGCCCCAAAGCCACTACAGCAATCGCAGCCATTACAGTACAGCTCCCCATATGAGATCCCCAAGCCATCTCCACAGCCCCCAGGTGGCACCATCCCCAGCAATCCAAATGGTTCTTCAGGCCGTCCATATGGGGCCAACCCCAGCAGCAGCGAGCAAACTCAACTGATGAGAACTCCAACCAGAAGTAGGGCATCAGGATGGGTCAGGCAGCGAGGAGGAGCAGAAGGGGCATCAGGATGGGTCAGGCAGGTCTGGGGAGCAGAAGGGGTCAGGATCACTGGCATCTCAGAAGTAGCATGAGTAGCTCGACAGAGAGTGAGGGAGAGATTGTCAGGTAAGCTTTTGTCCTCTAATGGTTAAGGACAATGTACCTTGCGTGCAGAGTGCAAGCAGGGACTCCGGCAAGACTAGCTATGACAGCATAACTAAAAGGGAGAGCCAGAAGCTAACACAGACATGAGGGCACCCTGGGACATAAGGCAGCCAGCCACTCCACCGTCGACAAACCTGAGTGAACGCGGGGGGGGGGGGGGGGGGGCAGCATCCAAACATCCCAGTTCACCACAACACTCTATGCCTGTGACCCCTCCAGACCTGCCCCTGTACCTAAGAAAAAACTATTCACAAAAGGCTTGACTAAACAAATATGTTTTCAGCCTAGACTTAAACACTGAGACTGTGTCTGAGCCCTGAACACTAAGTGGAAGGCTGTTCCATAACTGTGGGGCTTTGTAAGAGAAAGCTCTACTCCCAGCTGCAGCCCGCACTATTCGAGGTACCAACAAATAGCCTGCACCTTTTGATCTAAGTAGGCGTGGCAGATCATAAAAGACCAAAAGTTCGCTCAGGTACTGTGGCGTGAGACCATTTAGTGCTTTATAGGTCAATAGTAGTATTTTATAATCAATACGAAATTTGATTGGGAGCCAACGCAGTGTAGATGAGATAGGGGTGATGTGGTCATATCTTCTGATTCTAGTAAGGACTCTTGCTGCTGCATTCTGGACTAACTGGAGCTTGTTTATGCATCTACTGGAACATCCAGACAGTAAGGCATTACAATAATCCAACCTAGAAGTAACAAAAGCATGAACTAATTTTTCTGCATTGTGTAGTGACAATATATTTCTTATTTTAGCAATATTTCTGAGATGAAAGAAAGCGATCCTAGTTATATTATCTACATGAGTTTCATGACTATTCATGCAGCAAGATGTTATCAATATACTAGACTCAATGCTCGCCATCTTCTCATTCATATATCATCTTATTAGTCTTTTTTATTTTTGAATTGTTTCTTGCTTTTATTTTACATTGTGTTACATTTGACAGGAAATTTAAAAAGTGCTATTTTCAGTCCCGCATATTTTGCAAATTATAAGATGATGGTCTTTTTGCAAAATAAAGACGGTGGTCTAGAATCTGTTACGACCCAGTTTAGGGTTGGGTCATACAGCGTTAGTGGCATGGGGTTGTGCTAGCTGGAGGGCAGTATGAGGTGTTGTCGGGAACACACACACACACACGGGACACACCAGATATATACAAAACGTGGTATATTATACAAGATATATACAAGTGCTGTACAAGCAACAACCAGGTGGAGCTTCAGGATGGACCAAAGCCAAAATAATAAAGAAAAGACACTGTTTTAGGGAACTACCTGACCTACAACGAAACACCAAAACAAAATACAGCAAGACTTCCCTAACTCCCTAAGCAAAAACATAGATAAAACCCACTTCCAAAATAAATGGCGGCCGCACCCCTACTACCGGTGAAAACTAGCAAAGAAGAATATTTACAAATATATAGCGGCTAGTAGCTATTTACACACAGCAAAAGTACCAAGGGGCAATCCAAGTTCAGAGTCCAACAACAGTCAAGCAAGTCAAAACACAGGTGATACAAATAGGAATGGCAACACACAACACAAGCAATGCATCAAGGACGCAAGCCAAGCTCCTGAGCTGAGCCGAGCAGAGCTTTAAATACTGTCGCCTCTGGATGACATCATCGTAGACGGCAGCCACAAAATCCAGGCGTGGAGCAGCAGGGCAAGGTGGGCCGGATTGGATTCCGGATTGGCATACCTGCACAGATTGACACACACACAGGAGACACACAACCAAGGCATACAACAGGATACTGCGGGTTGTAACAACTCTACTGAAAAAAAAAAAAAACTGTCTCGGACTCTTCTACAAAAGAAAAATCTGGCGACCTTAGAGTCATGAATTGCATGCAGGTGATTTTAATAATATGAAAGAAGAACGCATAAAACTGACTTAAGCAGCTGCATAACCCGACTCTGAACATGAGGAACTTTCCCTGCTCACATATTGATGTTACTTTTGAAATTAAGTCGCTGACGCTGAATCCGACCCACTGTAATTGTTGTGACTCTTAAACACCATTTCTGATTACATTATGATTACATTATTGTACATTATGACTTCACCACTTTAAATGTCTGTGTTTTAATGTAGAAAATGAACCTGAGAATTATGATGACACCATTACAGCTGAACAGAAGACAGTTATACAGACAGGTATAATAATAATGTGATAATTTTGTAATTTCAATCATGAGCACAGTCATAAGTAATATCAAAGTGGATTTACTGTCATTGATTTTGACAGAGAACATATCAGTGTACTGTGATGCTGCTGTCAACACTAATACACTAATATTAAAGAAAAAAAGAAAGAAAGAAAAAGAAAGAAAGAAAGAAAGAAAGAAGTCTCTCTTTTAGATCTTTTGTGTTTGGATAGATTCTTTTAGATAAAAGTAAAATTATTCTACAAGATGTCTTACATAGATATCTACGACCATGACAGACCTTGAATTTTTCTTTTTGGGTACTTGCTCTATTCTTCTTTACACCTCTCTGTCTTTCTCAGACAGTGTGAGGTTGGTGAATGGTGGAAGTCGCTGTGCTGGGAGAGTGGAGGTTCTTCATGATGGACAGTGGGGAACAGTGTGTGGTTCTGCCTGGGATATGAAAGATGCTGCAGTGGTTTGTAGAGAGCTGCGCTGTGGGGAGCCTGTAGATGTGCGGTATTGGGCTGAGTTTGGACTAGGATCAGGAAAAATCTGGATATATGATTTGTACTGTAGAGGATCAGAGTTGACACTGAACAATTGTAGCTCACGAGGGGGACATTACTGTGATCATTATGTTGATGCTGGAGTCATCTGCTCAGGTAAACTGCTGTATTTAGAAAAAAATACAATTGGTTAAATTATTGATTTGGTTCATTTTAATTATACCAATACATTCATTTATAGTAAAATTTAGACTTGATTTAAGTTTAAAGTATTTTGCAGCCACATTTCTTGATATTCTCTCTTGTTAAAATTTGGACAATATTTACACAATGAAATAAAACACAGGTGAAAAGCCAAGACTCACTGCTGGTCCTCACCGGTGCTCTGGGAGACTGGAGGTGTTTCATGGAGGTTCCTGGTCCACAGTGTGTGATGCTGACTTTGACCAGCAGGATGCAGAGGTTGTGTGTCGAGAGCTGGACTGCGGGATTCCTGTGGAGGTGCTGGGATCAGCTGCTTTTGGCCGAGGGGAGGGTCAGGTGTGGACAGAGGAGTTTCAGTGTAGAGGCAACGAAACTGAGATTACCTTCTGTCCAACAACATTTTCACTCAAACACTCAAACTGCTCCCATTACAATGATGTGGGATTAATTTGTTCTGGTTAAGTATTTTGATTGATTTACCTTCTGTTTAAATAGAGACCACATACCTGTCAATCAAGCTTTAAGGTGCCATTGTTATTTTGTCTCTTTCACTGAGCTCTCAGGTGTTTGTTCATGTCACACAGAGGCATGGCTGGTGAACGGATTGGACTCCTGTTCTGGTCGAGTGGAGCTCCAGTACCTCGGTGAGTGGGGCACAGTTTGTGGTGTAGGCTGGGATATGAGAGCTGCAGATGTTCTCTGTGCACAGCTGGATTGTGGGAGTGCTGTGGCTGTGGTGGAGGTTGACTGGTTTGGAGAGGGGAGTGGCCACATCTGGGCTGATGTGTTTGATTGTCAGGGGAATGAGACACACCTATCACAATGTGTCAACTCATCATGGAGTGGAGCTGCATGCTCTCATAAACACGATGCTGGAGTCATCTGTAATGGTGAGATATTAACATCACGTACACCACGTTAGTGAATAAAGTCAGTGTTCATTAGAATATTTAAATGATGTTCTTCTGCTTCAGGATCATCCGTGGCATTTCATGAGGGGCGAGTGCGGTTGTCTGGAGGGAGTGAGTGTCAGGCGGAGGTGGAGATTTATTTCAGGCAGGACTGGAGGAGAGTTCTCCTGGACTCGTGGAGTCTGTCTGAGGCATCTGTGCTCTGCAGACAGCTGGGCTGTGGCTCTGTGCTGAACTACCGCTCCTCCCCATCCACCACTGAACACAAACACACGTGTGTAACGGGTTTCAGCTGCTCTGGGAGTGAAGCCCATCTGGGGAACTGCAGCAGTGCACAACCTGTCAACTGCAGCTCTGGGGAACAGCTGTACATCACCTGCTCAGGTAAGCAGCACAACACCTACCAATGAGCAGGCATGTACAAAATCACCACTTAATATACACTATATAGCCAAAAGTATGTGGACAAAAAAAAATATATATAGTGCTTGTGGACGAAAGGCAGGAGTGGCTGCCAAATTCCTAGTAGCCTATAGGCAGAAGTCTCTTCCATCATTTCTTTGGGGATGTTGGCAGGTTGGACATGGGCCAGATGGTCTGCCATGTTCCTGAGTCCGTGCATGCAGACATGTGATCCTGTACTTGTTGGACTGCCTCAGTCAAGTGTGGCTCTCTGCAGCTCTCTCAGCTGTGAGAAAGGCCTGAATGTGCACCCACACTTTCCCTTTATCCATCAACATGCCAAGACAGTATCCTCAAACATCTGCAGGTATGCCTCTGTGTCATCCTGGGGTGTCATTCTGACCAGCAAGAATGAGGAGCTTGTGGGTGAGGAAGAAGTCAGAAGGACCTGGATGGCAGCTCGGTCCGCAGCATGCTGATCCATGATTCTGGTGAGGATTTCCTGCTGCTGCTCCACATCTGGGCAAGAGACTGCCAACCTATGAGAGTCAAAGATCCATTTATCCATGAACTTTGTTCTCTGAGATGTTATGCTGGGTTTTGGCACCAGTGTAGAAAATGACAGCTGACAGCTGGAGAAACTCAGCATTTTCAGGCTGAGATTGCACGTGATCTTTTTTTTTTTAATCCTGTGCCATAGCAGGTATTAAAAAAAAAGAAAAATAAAGAAAAGGAAGGCTTGGCTGCTTTGTAACATTTGACTTACGCTTATGCTTGACATACACGTAAACACACAGGCTCAGGTCCCAAAGAGAGGAAGCGAGAGACAAACTCTCATAAATAGGCCATAACTATGCCATGTTAAATCATTCATTCCCCACACTCCTGCTGCAGAATCCTGTTACTGTACATCCTCATCTGCCACAGCAAGTAGAGAATATTTTATAATTATTTTATATGTTTCATGATCTTTATGATGCACAGTGTACTGTTGAACACTTCAGGACCAAACAGTTAGTGTGGTCCTTACTGTGTACTGCATTATTAGGTACATTATTATTAATTATTTTAACTAATATTAATCAAAAATTCTTTTGACACTGAGTTTTACATAATAGATGAAATAAAGCACTTGACTCATACTTTTGAACCACAAAATGTGTGTGTGTGTGTGTAATCCAGGCCCCAGGTCCATCAGGCTGGTTGGTTCTGGGGGAGACTGTGCAGGAAGGCTGGAGGTTTTCCACAGCGGCTCGTGGGGGACAGTGTGTGATGACTCGTGGGATATTGAGGATGCGCAGGTGGTGTGCAGACAGCTGCAGTGTGGAGAGGCCCTCAGTACCCACATACCAGCCTG
>CM040471.1:685609-700621 GCA_022758105.1 Pangasianodon gigas | reverse complement strand
TAGTAAGGACTCTCGCTGCTGCATTCTGGACTAACTGGAGCTTGTTTATGCATCTACTGGAACATCCAGACAGTAAGGCATTACAATAATCCAACCTAGAGGTAACAAAAGCATGAACTAATTTTTCTGCATCGTGTAGTGACAGTATATTTCTTATTTTAGCAATATTTCTGAGATGAAAGAAAGCAATCCTAGTTATGTTATCTACATGAGCTTCAAAAGAAAGAATAGAGTCGATAATCACACCAAGGTCTTTTACTGCTGCACATGATGAAACAGAAAGGTCATCCAGAGTTATTATGTAATCAGAAAGCTTACTTCTAGCTGCATGTGGTCCTAGTACAAGTACTTCTGTCTTGTCAGAGTTAAGTAAGAGAAAGTTAATAAGCATCCAGTTTCTAATGTCTTTTACACATTCCTCAACTTTCTTAAGCTGGTGTCTGTCATCTGGCTTTGCTGAAACATACAACTGTGTGTCATCAGTGTAACAGTGGAAGCTAATACCATGCTTACGGATAATTTTGCCCAGAGGTAGCATATATAAAGAAAAGAGCGGTGGGCCTAAAACAGAGCCTTGCGGGACACCAAACTTTACCTTAGTATGAGAAGAGAAATCACCATTTACGTTTACAAACTGATAACGATCAGTCAAATAAGACCTGAGCCAGGAGAGGGCTGTTCCCTTAAAACTGTCCGGTTTTAAATTAATAGTCTGAATTTCTAGCCTGATATTTTCAATTTTATCATTGAAAAAATTCATGAAGTTCATGATTCTTAGCTACAAGCAAATAACACCAACCACTTTTAGGTTTTAAACACTTTGTATTTATTCGAGTTTATAACATTAAACTTGTGCATATTGGATTGTTTTCAGAGTTGGCAACTTAAGTTCAAAAGTTATGTAAATATTTATGCTGTTAAATGCAATATGATGCAACATAAGAGCAAGAGAAAATTTAAAAATGCAAAATAAAAAAAAACTAACATGATATTTCTCAGTGGTTTTCATTTGGTTTTTGTTTGAATTACTCTATTTTTAAGTGCTGTATTGTTTTACTTTTAAATTTTCCAAGACTAGATATTTGATTCAGTAAAATTGCAAATAACGAGCCACTGAATACAATAAAAAAAAAAATAAATAAAAAAAAACAATTTGAATGATGAGTGGTCAAGCGTACATTACAAACCATATAATAGTACGATATTAAAACAACATGTGCATCTGGGTCAGTTTACCATGATCAATATTCATTATACTAACCCTATCAGTTAACATGGTTCCTAATGTATCTTCTTGTCCAGTAGGTGGTTTGTTTTGTGTTTTCCTTAAAAAAAAAATAAAATAAAAGATAAAAAGGGTAAATAACACTTAAATAAAAACTGTCATTTTTTGTCATTTGTTGTACAAAAGTAAAATCAATAATAACCAATAAATCAATCGATAATAAACATAAGGTTAACTGTATTTTCTAAAATGTTGATGTTCCTTTGTTGTGTTCTAATATAAGTAATTGGCTGTAATTAAAAAAGAAAATGGACTAATTAAGTAAACACACCTCACACACAGGAATACACAACACATGATCATTACTGAAGCTCCAAGAGCAGCACCAATCAGCACAGAGGAAATAACCACACCCAAATCTAAAATGATGAAAAACAGAGAGTTTGTAGTGTAACTATGTTAATTAATACACTATTAATGTCATGGTCTGGGCCTTGGCTCCTGTTGTTTCCCCGTTTCCTCATGTTTCTCTTTCCCTCTCTTCCTGTTTGTGTGTTCATGTGTGTCCCTGGGCATGGTGCTCCACTCTGCTCCCCTTCCTGATTGAATCAGCAAATGCACCTGCTCCTCATCATCTCATCAACCTGCAGCCTTTAAAAACCCAGGTTCTCCAGTCACTCGTCACCTGATAGTTCCGTCTACCTGTGTGGTACCAAAGCTAAGGCCTCCATGTGATTTTGCGCTGCCTTTTGTTTCTTTGTACTTAGCTCTCTGTGTAACCCTGTGCTCCAGGATTGTGTCTCAGCCTGCCTGCTTGCCTGGACTCTGCTACGCCCAGGCTTACTTTGCCGTCCCTGTGGCTCACGGACCAAGCGTCTGACTCCCACGCCGCTAACGAGAGTTCGAGCCGTGGCCTTAGCAGTAACACTCCACAACTCCCAGCCTTGCTTCACCTCCTCCATGGTTCATGGACAGAGTGTCTGACTCTTACATTGCCAATCTGAGTTCATGTCTTGGCTTTGACAGAAACACCAAGCCAGACTTCCTCCACCATCTATACGTTCCTTTATCCTCCAATAATACCTGTGTAACCTTCTCTTCCTGAGTCCGCATTCTGCTTTTGGGTCCAAAACAGTCATTGGTCATAACAGAACGATCTGGCCACTATGGACCCAGCAGAACCAGATTCCTTGCAGACAGTCCACTCAAGTCAAGGCACACTTCTCAGAAATCAACAGCTCCAGAACCTCACTGAAAGCAACCTCACCATGTCTGGTCAGATCTCTCAAATCAGCAGTCCGTTAAACCTTATCTCCTCTCAACTCGCTCTGCTGTCTTCCAGTCTCCTGCCCAGCCAGCCCGTGCCTGCAACACTGCATCCACCTCACCTGGCTGCTCAGCTGCTACATGAAGCTCATGTTCCCAGACCCGAATCATACTTGGGAAAATGCAAGTTTCACTGAACTTCACTGTCTATCTCCTTTTCCTGTTTCATTGCTGAACTAAGGAAAGTGTTTGACCATTCTGGTCAGGGAAAGGAGGCTGCCAAGTGCTTACTCCCCCTTCATCAAGGCTCCCACAGTGTGGCTGAGTACTCTGTTGAGTTCCGAAAACTAGCTTCACAGTCTGGATGGAATTATGTGGCTCTCGAGGGGGAATTTTTTAGTAGACTCAGCAACCAGATTAAGGATGAACTGAGCATTAAAGAGGAATCAGACTCCCTCGACTCACTCACCTCCCTCGCCGTCAAACTAGATAACCACTTGTGAGAACAGTGCAGGGAAGGATCCAGCTGCCCTCACTCCTCTCCTACTTGCTGCCTTCCTTCTTTGTCCCTTACTAATACGTTCATTGAGCAACCACCCAGTCCCTGAGCTTCTTCCAGCCTCACCTTCCCTTCCAGGGAAGAGCCCATGCATCTGGGTCAGGCCCGGCTTACGCAAGCAGAACGTCACTGGAGATTGAAAGCACATGAGTGTATTTACTGTGCTCAGCTTGGTCATTTCCTTGCCACTTGCCTGCTTCGGCTAAAAGAGTTTGGCTACTGGTGAGCCAAACTACCTAGGCTGCTGTACCTCCACCCATCCTGGGACCCCCTGATCAGTCAGCCATTCCTGCAGAGTTCCACAAAGAATGGCCCACTGCTTGCCACCACACTGTCCGTATGATTGTACTATAGACCTGCTGCCTGCCCCCCCTGCTGTTCAGTAGGCTGTACAACCTGTCCTGCCCTGAGAAAGAGGCCATGAAGAAGAACATCAATGACTCCCTTGCTGCTGGCCAAATCCATCCCTCTTCTTCACCCTTGGAGCTGGTTGTTTCTTTGTGGCCAAGAAAGACTGCATTCTCCATCCCTGTATCAATTACCGTGGCTTAACAACAGCAGTTTTTTTTTCTGAATTGCTATAACAGTAAACCCCATTTTCTGAACCAAACAGTCAACGGTTCATACGGTGAACTAATCTCTATGTGCTAACATGTAGAGATAAAGTAGTTCCTGTTTTTGAATCATTTGCTGGAAGTTTCTTGCCTGTGTCGGCATTTAAAGAACACTGTTTCTTTCTTTTTCATCAGTAATTTTGCATTATCCTTTTCATCTGTTGTATTTTTCACTTTCCCTTCTAATGCATTTTTATTTTTTCGAAGAACGCTGTTGTTTTTTTGTCTGAATACAGTGAGCAGAGGCCATCAACGCCAGATCCATCTAACATAATATCAACTAATCTTTGGCTAAGGTCCATTAAACACTCAACATGGCAAACATTCAGCTTGTTCAGTGTGTCGAGTTCAGAATGTTTAGTTATTCTTCCTCTATCATTAGTAATAGCTTTATTTTGCTAAGTGTATATTAGTTAACTCTCTGATGGAGACGATTGCAGCATTAGAGGTGCGCATCCAGACTCTAGAGAGGGTTAGTGGGAGTGAGAGCAACGTAGTTTCTGTAAGGGAAAGTCTGGATATCTTAGGCGGAGACAGCAATCCCCCAATTCCAGCATTATATCCTTCACAGAGGGGCGAATGGGTGACAACTCGGCAACATAATCACAAAGCCAAAGCTAATGCTAAGGCTCACCCATGGGAGCACCACTCCTCTCCGCTTCATGTCTCCCACTAGTTTGGTCTCTTCAATTAAGCATCAGCTGAGAAACCTGAAAGAGCTCTGCTAATAGGAGACTCTATCTTAAGGCATGTGAAATTAGCTAGGTTTTTAGGGGCACCAGCAGCACTAGTTAGGTGTAGTTCCCCTTCAGGAACTCGAGCTGCGTCGAAACGCGATGGGAACTCCTTCAGCGTGACCGTGCTCTGAATCATGTGTGTAATCAGTCCAATGGATGGGCGAGACGTCACGGGCGGGGTGACGTAGCGACCCGGAAGCATAAAAGCCCGAGTGGCAAGCGCTGCGCTAGCTTTCTGTCATTCAGCAAGTGCTCTATGTCATATTGTTTGTCCATTGTTTGTCTATTTTGTGTTGTCTGAGGCATGCCTAAGGCCAAGGGCAAATCAAACATAAGGGCGAGAGCGGACAGCGTTTTAGGCTGTGTGTTCCTCCCTGCCCGCGTTATATTACGGGCGGGGATACACACAGTCTTTGCTGCTTGGGAGCGGAGCACGCAGAGTCGGCTCTCGAGGGAGCTGGCTGCTTGCATTGCGAGCGTTTGCCGCTGCGCGCGCTTCGCTCCCAGAAGGCTCTCTTTGAGGAAGGAGCCTTCACTCACGTGCCTTGCGGTGCCGGCCCTGCTTCTGCCGAGGCAGAGCGGCAGTTGCGCTCGTGGGGCTCGCAGATGGATCTGGCGGAGGGAATGGAGACGGGCGAGTCCCTTTCTCCTTCCTCACCCTCCAGATCCACTGTCCGCTCTCTGGGTTCGGAAGCCCGCTCTGCGGTTTCTTTCCCCCGGGGAGCGGGCCCGGCGCTCCGCCTGTCTTCCTCTGAGGAGGTTGACGTGGAGGGCGCCGACTCTGATTTGCCGCAGTCTCCTCAATATGAGGAGCTGCTGGAGGTGATTTCGTGGGCCGTTGCTAAAATTAGCATTGACTGGCCCGCTGAAACGCGGGTTGAACCGCAGGGGTCTAAGCTAGGTGAGCGCTTCCTGCGCAGTAAACCGCCACCTCCACGCCAGAGCCTGCCTTTTTTCCCCGACCTCCACACCGAGGTGTCGAGGTCATGGAGGAGGCCTTTTTCGGCCCGTTTATTCAGTCCCGCCTCCTCTTACTATGCTAATGTGGCGGGGCTGGACCATACTGGCTACAGGGCGATGCCCAGGGTTGAACAGACGCTAGCTAGCTATCTGTCCCCTGGTGCGGCATCGTCCCTGAAGGCTCCGGCGCTGCCCACCAAGCCGCTGCGGACCACCTCAGCGCTGGTGGGCAAGGCATACAAGGCAGCGGGTCAGGCTGGTGCGTGTCTGCACACCATGGCGGCATTACAGGCGTACCAGGCCGACCTGCTCAAAGAGCTGGATGAGCACGGGGAGATGCCGTCTGAGCACGTGACAGAGCTCAGGCGGGCCGCTGATCTTTCTCTCTGCGCCACCAAGGAGACCGCCCGTGCTATCGGCCGGTCTATGGCAGTCCTGGTGGCGGCGGAGAGACACCTCTGGCTGACCCTGTCCGACATGAAAGAGAGGGACAGGGTCATTCTTATAGATGCCCCGCTGGCGCCCTCTGGTCTGTTCGGCGACGCTGTTAGCTCCGTCGTCGACAGGTACCAGCAGGCTCGTACGCAGGCGCTCTTACTGCCTCCTCTCACAGGGAGGCACAGAAACAGAGGGAGTCTCGGCGGCGCTCTGGGCCCGGTCCCTCTGACATGAAGACGGATCTGAGGACCGTTCTTTTGTCGAGGAGGGCCGCAGCTAAGAAGCCCTGGCGCCTTGGGCCCAGGGCTTCCGAGGGCGGGCCCCTCTGGGGCGGGACGGTGTACACCTCATTATACGGTGCCCGTCTCGCCTCAGTGCCCTCGGGAGGTCGATCTGCCAACCCTGCCACCTATGGTGCTTCAGGGCGCAGCGGTCTCCGGCGAGCGTTTCTCCCAGTTCTCGCCCGGGAACGTAGCGGGTCTGGGAGGCTCGCGGCCTCTTTGGAGGCCTTCGGAGCAGCTAGTTCGGTCGTTCCCTGTCGGTTCGCCGCTCCAGGGCACCAAGCTAGCCGCTCTCGCTGTACCAGAGGTCAGTCTCGAGAGGCTGATCCCCTTAGTGAACTATTTGGCAGCGTGGAAACTTCTGCCGAATGTGTCTCAATGGGTCCTACGTACTGTAGAGAGAGGCTACCGAATTCAGTTCGGCTCTCCTCCGCCTCGCTTTTCCGGGGTTCTTCCCACTCTGGTGGGTCCCGAGCAGGCTCTGGTAATGGAACAGGAGGTACACACTCTCTTGAGGAAGGAGGCCATCGAGGTGGTCCCTCCTCGCGACAGAGAGTCCGGGCTCTACAGCCAGTACTTCATTGTTCCCAAGAAGGGTGGAGGGCTGCGTCCCATTTTGGACTTGCAGCAGTTGAACCTCTCAGTCGCACGACTGAAGTTCAGGATGCTCACGGTAACACAGGTCGTGTCTCAGATCAGCTCCGAGGACTGGTTTGCTGCGATCAACCTAAGAGATGCATATTTCCATATCTCCATTCTTCCTCAACACAGGAAGTTCCTGAGGTTCGCTTTTGGGGGCGAAGCTTACCAATATCGGGTTCTTCTGTTCGGCCTAGCACTCTCACCCCGCACCTTCACGAAGTGTGTGGATGCTGCTCTGGCTCCTATGCGACTCCGGGGCATCTGCCTACTGAATTATATCGACGACTGGTTGATATTAGCTCGATCGGAGCAGATGGCGGTTCGGCATCGAGATGTTGTTCTCGCCCATATGAAAAAGCTGGGGTTAAGACTAAACGCCGAGAAAAGTGTGCTTTCTCCAGTACAGAGAATCACTTATCTGGGCGCGGTGTGGGATTCGACCACGATGCAGGCATGCCTGTCTCCTTCTCGGATCGAGTTGATCCTCACAGCAGTCGCGAGAGTGAGAGAAAGCCGGTCACTCACTGTGAAGCAGTTTCAGAGACTGCTGGGTCTGATGGCAGCTGCGTCCAACGTAATACCTTTTGGCCTGCTGTACATGAGACCCCTACAGTGGTGGCTCAAGACCAGGGGGATCTCCCTGAGGGGAAACCCGCTCCGCATGATCAAGGTCACGCGGCGGTGCCTACGTGCCTTAGACATGTGGAGGGAACCTGGGTTCTTGTCTCAGGGCCCGGTGCTGGGAGCTCCTTGTCGCCGCGTAATGCTAGCGATGGATGCATCTCTCACCGGATGGGGAGCGGTCATGAGTGGCCGCTCTGCCCGTGGTCTGTGGAGCGGCCGCCATCTCACTTGGCACATCAACTGCCTGGAGATGCTGGCCGTGTTTCTAGCACTGAAACACTTTCTCCCGGACCTAAGAGGTCGCCACGTGTTGGTGCGCACCGACAACACAGCAGTGGTCTCTTATATCAACCACCAGGGAGGTCTGCGCTCGCGCCCCCTTTACAGGCTGGTGCTCCAGATCCTTGTGTGGTCCCAGGGGAAACTCCTCTCGCTGAAAGCAGTTTATATCCCTGGCCGTCTCAATATGGGAGCAGACGCCCTGTCGAGGCAGGGGCCGATGCCCGGGGAATGGAGGCTCCACCCCGAGGTGGTGGAGCAGATATGGCGTATGTTCGGCCGAGCTCAGGTGGATCTGTTTGCGACTCAGGTATATCTTATAACAGGTACATCTTACTCTACTGCCTATGTCCATTTTATCCCTTAACATAGAAAATGCTATAGGGACCCCTGGAGCACAGTAGAGGAACTACACAAAAAAACCCAACAATATAGTAACTGCACTTTTTGTTACAAATGTAGCCACAAAAAAAAAAAAAAGTCTACCCAGTCAATTCCACTAATTATTATTTTCAGACCCCCAGGGCTATTTTATGAATTACTTTGTGAATTTGTGGATTTCATCTCTAACCTGGTTGTTTCTTTAGATAAAGCATTAATTGTTGGAGACTTTAATATTCATTTTGATAATCCAGAATACTCTCTGAGAACAGTGGTTGTATATCATGATTATAACATGATTTAAAACATTTTTAGACTTTTTTCCTGAAGTATTTACTAAAATATTATTCAAGAATTCTGACCATTTCACTTCCAATTAAATATTATTTTTTTAAGTACACACACATGTAGTCTGGGTTTCAAGATTATAAACATTCATAATTAAAATAAATTATTATTTAATTAGATTTTATGAAGAAAATTAAATTTTTCCATCCACAAGATGGCAGTAAAGCACTTCCAAACTGAGATTTCTGTTTAGTGAAATGTGTTTTTCTCTTAACTGACCTGCTGAGGGCACTGTTAGGATTCTGCTGGTTTATTATTATTATTATTATTATTATTATTATTATGTATAAAACTGCTAATATTGAAAAGTTACAAATATGAGTAATTTTAGAAGTGATAAAATATACTATATCTCACTCATAAAATATAAATCCATAAATAATAATACAAACACAACTCCTGAATAGTGTTTATGTCTGGAGTTATGATGTGTGTAATTTCGGTATTACTTCCTCATTATGTGCTTAACTCTGAATATGAGCCATTATTTTTAAAATGAGGTAAATGTTTGCATTATGTGTATTTATGTGTATTTATGTGTGTGTTCCTGAGAATAGAATAGAATAGAATAGAATCTTTATTGTCATAAAATACAGTGAAAGTTGGTTTGCAATTCCCAGTAAAACCAAAAAAAACATACACAAAATTAGAAATAAAAATATGGTGCAGTAGTGCAGTATAAGGGTGTGCATATTAAATATTAAATTTTCCCTGTTGTCACGTATTCCCCCCTCACACACATAGCAGCCCGCAGCACTGCAGCACAGTCTTCACTGTTGTCATGTGTTTGTTTACTTCGTCATGTGCATTTTGTTTTGATTCATGTGTTGTTTCCTCCCATGTCCTGTCACTGGTTGTCTTCCTTGTGTTTCCTGATTATTCTCTCCCATTTTCAGTTTGCCCCTTGATTTGTTTGTGTATTTAAACCATCGTGTTTCTATGTTCGATGTGAAGTACTGTTCAGTGTTTTCCCGCCTGTATTTACCAAGCCTTCTTTTTCAGTTTTCGCTATTTTGGTTTCCTGACTTCTACTAATTTTCTGGTTTTCCAGAAAATTTTGCCTTAGCCCAGTTGACTCTGTTTGTTCATCACCTGACCTAAGCCAGTTTTTTTTAACCTCGATATTGCCTAAAGTTATTGGATTTGCCTGCCTTTCATTAAAGATATAACGCTTAACTTCAACTGCATCCATCTCAGCCCTCCATTTCATGACAGAATACTTCACCTGCACCATGGATGCAGCGGGAATGTGAGAGGGGCGTAACGCAAGAATCACCATGTCAGTGCTCGATTTCATGTAACTCCCCCAGCAGATTCACCTAGAAACCCCAGCTCCCTGAATGCCCTCCTGAAGGATGCTTGCTACAGTGCCAATTTTATTTTGAGAGCTCCCTGGACCCCAAACCCGAAGAGAAACAGTGGCTGAGGTTCATGTTGTGCTGGTTCACCGGGAAGGCACACCATTGGACAGAGATCCTGGTTGCCATGGGAGACCCAGGCTTGGAAAGTACAGCCAAATTTCTGAGTCTCCTGAAAAGGGTGTTCTGGTGGGTCGAGGTTAATCCCGACCAAGAATTTTCCAGGAGCATCTGTTGGCCAAACCCATTCAGCCATTCATGAGCTACTACATGGAGAGGAAGGCTCGAGAAGAAGAAGAAATGACCTCCCCTGCTAAGCTGCCTTCAGAGGCACAGGAGATGGCGTCCCCAGCCGAGCAACCTCCAGATGCTGACGAGGTGGTGCTCATAGCAGAGCTCCCTACAGAGGTCGATAAGGTGGCCTCCACAGCAGAGCTCCTTCTAGCGGCCAACGAGGCAGCCTCCCCTGCTGAGCTGCCTTTAGAGGCAGACGAGGCAGACTCCCCCTCTGTCGAGCACCTGCCAGAGGCCGATGAGGTGGTCCCCACAGCCGAGCTCCCTCCGTAGGCTGACAAAGCAGCCTCTCAAGCAAATCTCCAGCATGACACGAACAAGGCAACTTCTCCAGCCAAGCTCCCTCCAGAGACTAACGAGGCGGCTTCTCCAGCAAAGTTCCAGCCAGAGACTAAGGAGGCAGACTGACCAGCTGAGCTCTCTCCGGAGGCTGATGAGGTGGCCTCTCCATCAAATTTCAAGACTGAGGCTGAAGAGGTGTTATCTCCGGCCGAGTACCTTCCCGGATGACGCGGCCTCTCTAGCACAGGTCCAGCCAGAGGCCTCCCACGTGCTGCTCGTGCCCGAGGCTGACAGCATGGCCTCTCACACCCTGCTCATTCTGAAGGCCGATGGTGTGGCCTCTGATACCCTGCTCATAACCTGAGGCTGACAGGACGTGGGAAAAAAAGAAAGCCTTCCCAGCAAAGTTTCCTCCAGAAGCCAACAAGGTGGCATCTCCAGCAAAGTTCCACACTAAGGCTGACGAGGCAACCTCTCCAGCCGAGCTCCATCCAGAGGCCGATGAGGCGGCCTCCCCAGCAAAGTTCCAGTCTGAGTCCAATAAGGGAGTATCTCCAGCAAAGCTCCAGCCAGAGGCAGACAAGGTGGCCTCTACAGCCAAGCATCTTCCAGAGGCTGATAAGACGGCTTCGGATGCCCTGCTCTTGCTTGAGGCCAATAGAGCTGCCTCCCACGCCCTGCTTGTGCCCGAGGCTGATGGGGTGGCCTCCCACATCCTGCTCCTGCTTCAGGCCGACAGCGCAAACTGCCAAGTCCTCTTCATGACTGAGGCCAACAAGGCAGCCTCTGCATCCCCAGCCAAGCTCCCTCCAGAGGACGATGAAGCAGCCTCTCCATCAAAGCTCCAGGCAGAGGCTGACAAGGTGGCCTCTGCAGCAAAGCTCCGGTCAGAGGCCAACGAGATGGCATCTACAGCAATGTTCAAGACAAAGGCTGACAAGGGAGCCTCTCCAGCCAAGCATCTTCTGGAGGCTGATGAGGTGGCCTCTCCAACAAAGCTCCAGCCAGAGGCTGACAAGGTGACCTCTACAGCCAAGCTTCTTTCAGAGGCTGATGAGGCGGCCTCCAATGCCCTGCTCTTGCCCAAAACCGACAGAGCATACTTCCATGCCCTGTTCTTACCCGTGACCGATGGCATGGCCTCCCACATCCTGTTCCTGCTTGAGGCCCAGGCAGCCTCTCCAGCAAAGCTCCAGCCAGATGCCAACCAGAGGGCCTCTGCAGCAAAGCTCCAGTCAGAGGCTGGCAAGGCGGTCTCTGAAGCAAAGCTCAAGGCAGAGGCTGACAAGGCGGCCTCTACAGCCAAGCTTCTTCTGGAGGCTGATGAGGCCACCCCTTCACCAAAGTCCCAGCCTGAGGTTGACGGGGCAGCCGCCCCAGCCAAGCTCTCTCCAGAGGCAGACAAGGTGGACTCTGCAGGAATGCTCCAGCCTGAGGCTGATGAGGCGGCCTCTCCAGCAAAGCTCCAGCCAGAGTTTGATGAGGTGGCATCTCCAGCAAAGCTCCAGTCTGAGCCTGACAAGGGGGCCTCCCCAGCCGAGCTCCCTCCAGAGACTGGTGTGGGGACGTCTACAGCAAAGTTCCAGCCAGAGGCCATCGCCCTGCCGCCTGACCTTGGCACAGAAGTCGCAGCTCTGCCACCAGATCCCAGAAAGGATGTCGTCAAAATGCTGGACAATGCCTGCCTTGGGATATTGGGTTTTGCTTGGACATTTCACCCAGATGTGCAGGACTGCTGGAGGGAGTGCTGGAAGGTGCTGCCTTTGGGGGTGGATCTGTCATGTATTCCCCCCTCGCGCCAAGCGCTGCATGCAGAGCCACTCAGTAAACATAGCTGCCTGCAGCACTATGGCACACTCTTCTGTGTTATAATGTGTTTGTTTACATTGCCACGTGTGTGTTGTTTTGATTCATGTCTTGTCTCCTCCCATGTCCTGTCATTGGTTGTCTCCCTTGTGTTTCTTGGTTAGTCTTTTCTTCATTCAGTTTGCCTTTTGATATTTTTTGTTTCTCTGTTCGACATGAACTAATGTTCAGTGTTTATCTGAGTGTCTTTACCAAGCCTTCTGTTTTGGTGTTCCTGACTTCTGCTAGTTTCCTGGTTTTCGTGTTTTGCCTTAGTCCAGTTGACTCTATTTGTTCATCGCCTGACTTAAGCCTGTTTTTTGACCTTGATCTTTCCTAATATTACTGAATTGGTCTGCCTGCCTCTCATTAAAACGATAAAGCTTAACTGCAACTGCATCTGTCTCAGCCATCCACTTCATGACAATTTACAATTTTAATGTACACACACGTGAACGGGAGACAGAATGCAGCACAACACCGGTAGTGGAGTACACCAAAAGCTTTCCTTTTCTAATTAGCATTAGCATTAACATAACTTATTAAATTAGATTCATTATAGGCCTATTTAAACTTTTCTGGCCTAAAATTTTTGGGCTGAATAACTGAATTTTTTTTTTTAGTGACATACCTAATAAAGACACTTAACACATGTTAACTATAAACTTGTGTAATCTTAGCTAAGTTGAACATAGATTGATAGATTTTGTTTGATATTAACGACCAATGCAGTAACTCAGTAACACTTTATACCTGTGTGTGTGTCTAAGAATCTGTATATTGGAGAGTTAGGAGAGAGAGCAGCTGTGTGTGTGTGTGTGTGTGTGTGTGTGCATTTACATTTATTCATTTAGCTGAAGTTTTTATTATACAGTGGAGTTGTCGAGGGTTAAGTGTCGAGCTCGAGGTGGTGCTGGGATTTGAACTCACAACCTTCTGATCAGTATATAAATATTTATTTATTTTTACTGCCTGAGATGTTCTATAAGGACATTGACCACAGATTCATCACTACAAGAGCCACTCACTCAACTCAAACACACATCATCACATTATACTAAAAATAATCAAAGCACTTTTATTTCATTGAATGTATAAAAATAGATGATTGTTACACAATAGGCAAAAGAGCAAATAAAACTATGCATAATACAAAATATTTACTTGTTCTCATTCTGAAAAGTTAAAAAGTCACATTTGCTTGTATATTGTTTATTAAGATGTAATATTAAAATTAACTGGCCATCACTTATTTAAAAAGTGAGAATATTGAATTAAACCTGAGATTATAAAACAAAAATCTGAGAATATTGAATGAAACTTTCGAAAATAAAACAAGAATCTGAGAATAAGGAAACAAACCTGAGAATCGTGAATGAAACCTGAGAATTTAAAATGAACATCTGAGAATACTTAATGAAACCTGTATATATATTTATGATACTTGCATATACTATATCTGGCTTGCAACATAGCCAGCTACCTAACAATTGCAACAACAAAAAATGCAATATAGCAAGCTATCTATTTAGCATGTCATAGTATGAATATTTCATAAAGGAATTTATGCTGTCCTCACAACTGCGTCACTCTGAAGAAGCTAAGCAGCTAGCTAACAAACATACAAAAATAGTTTATCCTTTCCAGAATGTTTACTTCTGGGATTGCTCTTTTCCTTTTTGGTAAAACTGAAATACAATAAGCAAGAAATGAAATTACAAATTGTACATTAATTCGTTTGATATACATATGTATATGAACGTGTACAGTCTGCACGTGTGTATAGATGTGATGGAAAACTTTCTCACATTATCATATTACATCGATCACAAACTTTACTTTCAAGAAGTAATATTATGTTACCACATAACACTCTTATAGATCTTTTACAAATAGTGAGCAAACTTACAGGCATATCTTTCTCCAAGGCAACGACTGTGTGTGAGCTGAATTGAAGCCGATGCTGCACGTTGACTGTTACCGAACTAAATCAACACAGAGCGTATGGAAGAATAACAAAACTGCAATATTGAAAATGGCCACTAGGTGGCAGCTATACACCATGACCAGATAATGGGCAGAACAGAATTCTCTACTCCAGTTCAACTATGGCTTATTGCTAAAAGAATAGCATTGAACATAAAGGTAATTTGTGTCTTTAAAAAAAAAAATTAATAAACAAGTGATGTTTTAAGAAATAAAAAGTGTTGTAAAAGAAAAGCTGGAGACATTGCATTAGGTAATATGAAAGGTGATTTAACTCTCCCTACTCTATTTGCTAATAACTAGGGGGAAATGAACACAGTTCGGAAAACATGACATTTTTGGAAGTAAAATAAAATCATTTTTTGCGTATAAAAAAGTGTAATTTCCTGAGAAAAGGCCTTTGGTGGCGTGTCTCAGTCACATGGTACCTGTCTTTCTGAGATTTCTCCTCCACATCATCATATTCTGTAAAATAAATACATTTACCTCTTTAATATATCCTTTGTATTGTATTAATTGTTATGTAAAACCTTAAAAATACAGTAAATGACGCACTATGTAGGAATGTCTTTAATATTCTAGCAATGAAAAAGTGAAAAAAGGACATTTATCAATTCAGCTTTCTTAATATTAACACAGGCCATGTGTATAAGATGTGGAAGTAAATGAGACATAAATATAGGTCTTATCTAAGCTGTTTAATAAATATGGCTGCACTTGTTAAATGACAGAATGGAGATTACAAAACAGAAAGCTGATATTTATATTATATATCGTATATAATATAGTCACGCTTTAACTTTGCTGCCTTTGCACTCACGTACATTACCAGAATAAACATCTCACTCACCTTCTGTCTCTCCTACATCCTGTTCCTCAGTGATGACATCATC